>JANVCC010009742.1:3094558-3112077 GCA_025345505.1 Todiramphus chloris collaris | reverse complement strand
CGCGGATATATTCGCCGCGCACATAGATGTAGCAGGTGTTGGCGCCCATGGCGAAACCGGCAATCAGGCAGCCTTCGATCAGCGTATGCGGATCGTGGCGCATGATATCGCGGTCCTTGCAGGTGCCCGGCTCGGATTCGTCGGCATTAATGACGAGATAATGCGGGCGTCCGTCGCTTTCCTTGGGCATGAAGGACCACTTCAGACCCGTCGGAAAGCCGGCGCCGCCACGGCCGCGCAGGCCCGATGCCTTCATCTCGTTGATGATCCAGTCACGGCCCTTGGTGATGATCCCCGCAGTGCCATCCCAGCAGCCGCGTGACATCGCACCCTTCAACGACTTGTCGAAAAGGCCGTAAATATTGGTGAAGATGCGGTCTTTGTCAGCGAGCATATCGCACCCGTCCTACTCTCTTCGTCCATTCTCCAGCGAAAACGCACATCGTTTCCGCCAATGATCTTATCTCGGCTTCTTGCCGAAAACCTTGATGTACTCGGCTTCGCCGCCCTTGGCCAAGGCCTTGGCTTGCTTGACCCAGTCGTCGCGTTCGATACGGCCCTTGAAGTTGAGGTAACCGTCAACCCATTCGCGCTCAGCCTTTTTCCAGCCGGCGACCTGGGCAAATGTATAGATGCCGAGTTCATGCAGGATGCCTGCAATCTTCGGGCCGACGCCGGAAATCAGTTCGAGATCATCCACGACGGCAGGCTTGTCGATCGCGGCGGGACGGTTCTTGTCCTCGAGCGATACGGCCTTTGCCGGTGCCTCGTCCTGCTTTGTCGGCCTGGCGGCCGGAACAGCAGCGGCATCGGCAGCCTTTGCCGCACGCTTCGGCTTGGCCGCGCCATTGCCTTCGATCAGCGTCGTTGCGCCGCCCTCAGGGGCGGAGAAATAACGGTCGATCTGCGGGCCGGGCGTGATCGTATCGCCCTTGCCGGCTTCGAAAGCATCGATGATTTCCTCGAGGCGTTCGGGCGTCAGATCCTCATAGGTATCCTTGAACACCATGATCATCGGCGCGTTGACGCAGGCACCGAGGCATTCGACCTCTTCCCACGACAAAGTGCCGGATTCGTTGGTGTGGAACGGCTCATGATGGATGCGGTGCTGGCAGACCTTCTTCAGGTCTTCCGCGCCGCGCAGCATGCACGGCGTGGTGCCGCAAACCTGGATATGGGCACGGGTTCCGACCGGCTTCAGCTGGAACTGCGTGTAGAATGTCGCCACTTCCAGAACGCGGATCAGCGGCATGTCGAGCATGACGGCAACATGCTCGATGGCAGCCTTGGTGACCCAGCCATCCTGTTCCTGCGCGCGCATCAGCAGCGGAATAACTGCGGACTGTTCGCGGCCCTTGGGATATTTCTTGATGGTCTGCTTGGCCCAGGCAGTGTTTTCGCGATTGAACGCGAAGGCTGCTGGTTGGACGCTATCTTCTGCAAGACGACGGACGGACATTAGCGATCAACCTCACCAAATACGATATCGAGCGAGCCAAGGACAGCGGAGACGTCGGCCAGCATGTGGCCACGGCACAGGAAGTCCATGGCCTGGAGATGGGCAAAGCCCGGGGCGCGCAGCTTGACGCGGTATGGCTTGTTGGAGCCATCGGACACCAGGAACACACCGAATTCGCCCTTGGGCGCTTCAACGGCAGCGTAAACCTCACCCGCGGGCACGTGATACCCTTCGGTGTAAAGCTTGAAGTGATGGATCAGCGCTTCCATCGACCGCTTCATCTCGCCGCGCTTCGGCGGAACGATCTTGGCGGACATGTTGGAAACAGGCCCTACCCGCTCCTTGCCCAGCAGAAGATCGACGCACTGGCGCATGATGCGCACCGACTGGCGCATTTCTTCCATGCGGATGAGATAACGGTCGTAGCAATCGCCGTTCTTGCCGATCGGAACATCGAATTCCATCTCGGAATAGCATTCATAGGGCTGCGACTTGCGCAGATCCCAGGCGGCACCCGAGCCGCGTACCATGACGCCGGAGAAACCCCATGCCCATGCGTCTTCCAGCTTCACGACGCCGATATCGACGTTACGCTGCTTGAAAATGCGGTTCGGGGTGATCAGGTCGTCGAGATTCTTGACGGTCTGCAGGAACGGATCGCACCACTTGCCGATATCCTCGATGAGTCTGTCGGGAAGATCCTGATGCACGCCGCCGGGACGGAAATAGGCCGCATGCATACGGGCACCGCAGGCGCGCTCGTAGAACACCATCAGCTTTTCGCGCTCTTCGAAGCCCCAGAGCGGCGGCGTCAGGGCACCGACGTCCATGGCCTGCGTGGTCACGTTCAAAAGATGCGAAAGAATACGGCCGATTTCCGAGAACAGAACACGGATCAGCTGGCCGCGCTTGGGCACCTCAATGCCGAGCAGGCGCTCGACGGCCAGCGCATAGGCATGCTCCTGGTTCATCGGCGCCACGTAGTCGAGGCGGTCGAGATAGGGCACGGCCTGCAGATAGGTCTTGGCTTCCATCAACTTCTCGGTGCCGCGATGCAACAGCCCGATATGCGGGTCAACGCGCGCGACCACCTCACCGTCCAGTTCAAGCACAAGGCGCAAAACGCCGTGCGCCGCAGGATGTTGCGGGCCGAAGTTAATGTTAAAGTTGCGGACGCTGTGTTCAGTCATATTTCGCTTCCTGGCGTCTTACACGTCTGTATTCGCACGCATTCAATTCGCTTTGGCCTTCTCATCACCCGGCAGCACATAATCCGTGCCTTCCCAGGGTGACTGGAAGTCGAAATTGCGGAATTCCTGCCGCAGTTCGACAGGTTCATATACGACGCGCTTGACCTCGTCGTCATAACGGACTTCGACGAAGCCTGTCAGCGGGAAGTCCTTGCGCAGCGGATGGCCGTCAAAACCGTAGTCGGTCAGGATGCGGCGCAGATCCGGATGACCGGAGAACAGCACGCCATAGAGATCGTAGGTCTCGCGCTCATACCAGTCGGCACCGGGATAGACCGGCGTGGCGGAAGGCACGGGTGTATCTTCGTCCGTCGCCACCTTGATGCGGATGCGCAGATTCTGGCGCGGCGACAGGAGGTGATAGACCACGTCAAAGCGATGCGAGCGGTAGGGATAGTCCACGCCGCTGATATCGATCAGCGAAATGAACTGGCACTGCACGTCGTCACGCAGGAAGGTCAGAACATCCAGCAGTTTTGCCGCGTCGACTTCAACGCTCAGATCGCCATAGGCCAGGGCCACCGAATTCAGCGACGCACCCAGCTTTTCCTGGAGGTAGCTGGAGAGTTCATTCAATGCTTCTTCAAACATCGCCCTCTCCTATCGTTCGATCGTGCCGGTGCGGCGGATTTTCTTCTGCAGCATCAGAACACCATAGAGCAACGCTTCGGCCGTGGGCGGGCAGCCCGGCACATAGATATCCACCGGCACGACGCGGTCGCAACCACGCACCACCGAATAGGAATAGTGATAGTAACCGCCGCCATTGGCGCACGAGCCCATGGAGATGACGTAGCGCGGCTCAGGCATCTGGTCATAGACCTTGCGCAGCGCCGGGGCCATCTTGTTGGTCAGCGTGCCGGCAACGATCATCACGTCGGACTGACGCGGTGACGCGCGCGGGGCAAAGCCGAACCGCTCGCCGTCATAGCGCGGCATGGAGGTGTGCATCATTTCGACCGCGCAGCAGGCAAGGCCGAAGGTCATCCACATCAGCGAACCGGTACGCGCCCAGGTGACCAGCGCATCGGCGGAGGTTACGAGAAATCCCTTGTCGGCGAGCTCATTGTTGATCTCACCGAAAAACGCATCATCGGAACCGATCGGCTTGCCCGTACCGGGATCAAGAATGCCTTTGGGTTTCGGTGCCACGAGGGTGGTTTGGCTAGCGGTCAATCCCATTCCAGCGCTCCCTTTTTCCACTCATAGATAAAGCCGATTGTCAGAACGCCGAGGAAGATCATCATCGACCAGAAACCGAACCAGCCGATCTTGCTGAAGGCCACGGCCCACGGAAAGAGGAAGGCAACTTCCAGATCGAAGATGATGAACAGAATCGAGACAAGATAGAAGCGGACATCAAATTTCATGCGGGCATCATCGAATGCGTTGAAGCCGCACTCATAGGCCGACAATTTTTCCGGGTCTGGCGACTTGTATGCGACCAGAAAAGGCGCAACCAACAGTGCCAAACCGATTACCAGCGCTACCCCGATGAAGATAACGATGGGCAGGTAGGAACTTAAAAGCTCGTTCATGATCCGACTTTTTCCGCCTTGTGAACTCAGGCTGACAAGAATGCCATGTTATGCACATGACTGCCACCAATACGCGACAGACCGCACCAGCTTTGACACCGGTACGATGCGGCGAGGGTTAGCGCGTTAGCGCCATGCGCGCAAGTGCAACAATCGCCCCAATACCACCGGTTTTTTGTCACCATTTCGTGACGCATATCCATAAAAAGCCGCGAATTTCGCAGTTTTGAGCCAGTTTGGCCCGCAAAACACAGCTGAATCACTCTTTAGAATGATATTAATGTGCCTTGCCGGCCTGTTTGTCCGCGACGTGGTTTTCAGAACTGCGACATTCGGTCCTATAAACGATTTAGGACAAAATGCAGATATGCCGCGCGCGTGCAAACAGCACGCACGTCAGGGCGCGAATGCTGTTGTGCAGAGTTTGGGAAAGAGGGGCGCTTAGAGACCCGCGAGAGGCTCCAGACTGAACCTTTCCCCCTCTTCGGATAGATATTGCTGCTTCTGCGCCCTGCGGTCGAGCAGCAGCGACCAGACGGCCACGCCAAGACCGAGCAAGGCAAGCGCCGACCCCACAAAGGGCAGGTTCTGATAGGACACGCCCCAGGTGAGCGCCGCGCCGCCAACCCAGGCACCGGCGGCATTGCCCGCGTTGAAGGCGCCCTGGTTGAGCGTGGCCGCCAGATTGGGCGCTTCGCTCGCGGTTTCGACCACCCGCATCTGCAACGGCGGAACGATGACAAAGGTCAGCATGCCCCACAGGAACACCACGGCGATTGCCGCCGCCGCCGTGCCGCTGACTTCCGCCAGCAGGGCATGGGTGAACACCACGGTGACCAGGGTGCCGATGACGGTGGGCATCAGCTTCCAGTCGGCAAGCTTGCCGCCGATGACGTTGCCGACGGTCATCCCGGCCCCGAACAGCAGCAGAACCCAGGTTACCGCCGCGGTCGACAGGCCAGACACATCGGTGAGGATCGGCTTGATATAGGTAAAGACGGCAAACAGGCTGCCGGAGGCGAGCGCCGAGATCAGCATGGCAAGCCAGACCTGCAGTTTGCCGAGAACCTTGATCTCGCTGAGAATGCCGCCGCCCTTCTGTTCTTCTCCCGCCGCGGGAACCAGCAGCGCGATGGCGATGACCGTAGCGACACCGATGGCGACGACCGCATAGAAGGTCGAGCGCCAGCCATAGAGCTCGCCGAGGGCGGTTCCGGCGGGCACGCCGAGGATATTGGCAAGTGTCAGCCCGGCAAACATCAGCGCGATGGCGCTGGCGCGCTTGTGGCGCGGCACGAGGCTGGCGGCCACCACCGACCCGATGCCGAAGAAAGCGCCGTGGCCGAAGGCGGTGACCACGCGGGCGATCATCAGCATCCAGTAATTGGGGGCAATGGCGCAGAACAGATTGCCGACGACAAAGAGCATCGCGAGACCAATGAGTACGGGCTTGCGCGGCAGGGATGCCGTGGCAATGGCGATGATGGGTGCACCGATGACAACGCCAAGCGCATAGCCGGTCACCAGCAGGCCCGCATGGGGAATGGTGACATGCAGGTCGGCCGCCACTTCCGGCAACAGACCCATGATCACGAATTCGGTTGTGCCGATGCAGAAGGAGGCAATGGCAAGAGCGAGAATCGGCAAGGGCATGGGCGGCAACCATCGGAGCTGGAGTAGGGAATCATGCTGCCTAGTCCACAAAGGTTTCACAACTGATTTTTGTGCAACGCAGCAATGCATTTATGCGGGGCGATTCATCCCGGCGGCGAATCGTATCCACGCGTTGAAAAACAGCGGAAAAGATTCGCCGTCCGCATGCCAGCGGAAAAACAGACAGGACTGATTTTCCTAAGCCGCATCAGAAACCGGCAGGCGCCAGAGGGGCGAGCCGGAGAGCGGCGGGCAGTGGACCATGGGAACATTCGGGAGAGAAGAGATGCAAGCGTGCGGGGCACCACTTTCCATAAT
The DNA here is from genome assembly GCA_025345505.1 of Todiramphus chloris collaris. Taxonomy (NCBI): domain Eukaryota; kingdom Metazoa; phylum Chordata; class Aves; order Coraciiformes; family Alcedinidae; genus Todiramphus; species Todiramphus chloris. The sequence continues at coordinate 3,105,859 of JANVCC010009742.1, read as the reverse complement.
ATCAAGCATTTACATCAATTGCTTGAGAGGGAAAGTGGCGCGAGTGACGGGGCTCGAACCCGCGACCTCCGGCGTGACAGGCCGGCACTCTAACCAACTGAGCTACACCCGCGCACTTTGCAAACCAGAAATTCATCTGGTGTGAGCGGTCGTTTAAGGGGTTCGCGGGGGAGTGTCAAGCGCTAGTCGACAGGAAAAATGCGATTGTGAAAAACTCTTCAAACAAATCATAAAAGTGTCTCATACCCTCTTGCCAATATCGCACGAAACGCCTAAACGCTCCCCACACACCCTTTGTGAGGGGGCGATTAGCTCAGTTGGTAGAGCGCTTCGTTTACACCGAAGATGTCGGGAGTTCGAGTCTCTCATCGCCCACCATTCCCCAGCGGGATGTTTTCTTCCTTTTCTTCAAGCCGAGATAAACTGGTCTGTTCACATCGCAGCCGACATGCGTGCGTGATCGGGTTTCGCCGCTTGCGGATTTTTCCCGCCCGCAGTGAGCAACTGCAATATTTTATCCTTTGCGCCAGCAATTTTCTGCGGCAACAATGTTCTCCTCCTTCCAAGAGCAAACCAGAAAACGGGAACATCACATGCCAAACAACCGCGCAGCACGAATCGCAATCCTTTCATTCGCCACGCTTTACCCTGCCCTTGCCCATGCGCATGTCGGCGTGGGTGACACCAGCGGCTTTACCCATGGCTTCGCCCACCCCATGTCCGGCCTCGATCACGTCCTGGCGATGATTCTCGTCGGCATCCTTGCCTTCCAGCTGGGCGGACGCGCTCTGTGGCTCGTTCCGGCAGCGTTTGTCGGGATGATGGCCGCTGGCGGCGCGCTCGGCACTGCCGGAGTAAGCCTGCCCTTCGTCGAGCTCGCCATCGCGCTCTCGGTGATTGTGCTCGGAGCAGCCGTCGCCTTCGAGATTCAGGCGCCTGTGGCCATTGCAACCGCCCTTGTCGGCCTCTTCGCCATTTTTCATGGCTATGCCCATGGCGCGGAAATGCCGGAAAGCGCCGGCGGCCTCGCCTATGCGGGCGGCTTCATGGCCGCCACTGCCCTGCTCCACGTCGCCGGTATCGGCATCGGCTTTGCCATCGGCAGAATCAGCCAGCGCGCCGGCCCCAGTGCGGTGCGAATCATTGGCGGCCTGGCGGTTTTTTTTTTTTTTTTTTTTTTGACAGGCGCGCTCTGAACAATTCGAATGCCGAATCAAAAAGCCGGGCAATTGCTGGCCCGGCTTTGTGTTTGTTTATTTCCGATGGTGTCAGTGCGCGATCTGCGCCGAAGCATCATCCTCGACCACGGCGGCGGCAGGCACATTGACCGGCTCCGTCCACTCGATCGGCTCCGGCTGACGCACGAGCGCATGCTTGATCACTTCCCCGGCACGCGATACCGGGATGATCTCAAGGCCGTTCTTCACATTGTCCGGAATTTCCGCCAGATCCTTGGCGTTTTCTTCCGGGATCAGAACCGTCTTGATGCCACCGCGCAGGGCGGCAAGCAGCTTCTCTTTCAGGCCGCCAATCGGCAGGACCCGTCCGCGCAGCGTGATCTCGCCGGTCATGGCGATATCCTTGCGCACCGGAATACCGGTCAGGATCGAGACAATGGCTGTCACCATCGCGATACCGGCCGACGGACCGTCCTTCGGTGTCGCGCCTTCCGGCACGTGCACGTGGATGTCCCTGCGGTCGAACAGCGGCGGCTCGACGCCGAAATCGATGGCTCTGGAGCGGACATAGGATGCCGCTGCGGAAATCGATTCCTTCATCACGTCGCGCAGGTTGCCCGTGACGGTCATGCGGCCCTTGCCGGGCATCATGACGCCTTCGATGGTCAGCAGTTCGCCGCCCACCTCAGTCCAGGCAAGACCTGTGACAACGCCTACCTGATCTTCACCGTCGATCTGGCCGAAGCGGAATTTCTGCACGCCGAGATAGTCGTTGATGTTGGTCTCGGTGACCTTCACCGTCTTCTTGGTCTTCGACTTCAGAATTTCCGTCACTGCCTTGCGGGCAAGCTTCATCAGCTCCCGTTCGAGACTGCGCACGCCGGCTTCCCGCGTGTAATCGCGGACGATGGCACGGATCGCGCCTTCCGATACGGAAAACTCCTTCGGCTGCAACGCATGGTCGCGGATGGCCTTGGGCAAGAGGTGCCGCTTGGCGATCTCGACCTTCTCGTCTTCCGTGTAACCGGCAATACGGATGATCTCCATGCGGTCCATCAGCGGACCCGGGATGTTCAGCGTATTGGCCGTCGTCACGAACATCACGTTCGAGAGGTCATATTCGACCTCAAGATAGTGATCCATGAAGGTTGAGTTCTGTTCCGGATCGAGCACCTCGAGCAGAGCCGAAGACGGATCACCGCGGAAATCCTGGCCCATCTTGTCGATTTCATCGAGCAGGAAGAGCGGATTGGACTTCTTTGCCTTCTTCATCGACTGGATGACCTTGCCGGGCATCGAACCGATATAGGTGCGGCGGTGACCGCGGATTTCAGCCTCGTCACGCACGCCGCCAAGCGACATGCGGACATATTCACGGCCGGTTGCCTTGGCGATCGAGCGGGCCAGCGAAGTCTTGCCGACGCCGGGAGGACCAACGAGGCACAGGATCGGACCTTTGATCTTGGTCGACCGCGACTGCACGGCGAGATATTCCACGATCCGGTCTTTCACCTTGTCGAGGCCGTAATGCTCGGCATCCAGGATCTCGTCGGCGAGGTTCAGGTCGTTCTTCACCTTCGACTTCTTGCCCCACGGAATGGTGAGCAGCCAGTCGAGATAGTTGCGCACAACCGTCGCTTCGGCGGACATCGGGCTCATCTGGCGAAGCTTCTTCAGCTCCTGATTGGCCTTTTCGCGCGCTTCCTTGGAGAACTTCGTCTTCTTGATGCGCTCTTCCAGCTCGGCTGCCTCGTCGCGGCCGTCTTCGCCGTCGCCGAGTTCCTTCTGGATCGCCTTCATCTGTTCATTGAGGTAGTACTCGCGCTGGGTCTTCTCCATCTGGCGCTTGACGCGCGAACGGATACGCTTTTCCACCTGAAGAACGGAAATTTCCGACTCCATGAACGACATGGCCTTTTCCAGCCGTGCACGCACGGACAGGATCGACAGCATGTCCTGCTTCTCGGGAATCTTGATCGCAAGATGCGAGGCGACCGTATCGGCCAGCTTCGAGTAGTCCTCGATCTGTCCGGCAGCGCCAACGACCTCTGGCGAAATCTTCTTGTTCAGCTTCACGTAGTTTTCAAAGTCCGACACGACCGAGCGGGCCAGGGCTTCGATTTCAACCGCGTCTTCGGCGGGTTCCGACAGCGTCGTGGCATTGGCTTCGTGGTAATCCTCGCGGTCGCTGAAACTGGTGATTTCAGCGCGGGCAATACCTTCGACGAGAACCTTGACCGTACCATCCGGCAGTTTCAGCAACTGCAGGACATTGGCAATGGTGCCGATGTTGTAGATGGCATCCGCCTGCGGATCATCATCCGCAGCGTTCTTCTGTGTGGCAAGCAGGATTTGCTTGTCGACGCCCATCACTTCCTCGAGTGCGCGAATGGATTTTTCGCGACCGACAAAGAGCGGAACGATCATGTGTGGGAAGACAACGATATCGCGCAATGGCAAAACGGCATAAAGCCCGCTTTCTCCACCCGCCAGTGTCTTCTTGCTTGCAACCGTCATTTCATGTCCTTTCTCAGGCCAATCGGCCTAGATCGCCACATCCGGGTACCCTTTGGTTGCATGATCTTGTCCAAAATCGGGATCCATTTTGGGGATCATGCGAAGAGCGGCATACGACCGGCTGTGCAGCTTAACCTTTACTTGGAGTGGCGGGGCTCCGGTTTCAAGCGCCCCGGTTTCAAGCTCGGTCACAGAATCGTAATCTATCCTGCTCCTACCAAACTCCAAGCGCAATCTTTTGCGATGCAGCACACCTCTGAAGAGGATGATTTTCGTGGAAATCATCTGTCGACGGGGGCGATACTGCCCGGCCTACACTGTCTTACCGACGCTGCTCTGCAAAAATTGTGCGCCCCTTATGGTTAATCAACCGTAAATATTGTTTCGTGGCGCAATTAAGACCCGCAACAAATGCCAGGGCAAAAATGCAAAAGGCCCCGCTGACGCGGAGCCCTGCTTTCCAGACACTGGTTCGGCGCCTTACGCCGAAACATTGCCCTTTTCTTCCTTGCGCTCGGCATAGATGTAGAGCGGGCGCGAATTGCCCTCGACCACATCGCCGGAGATCACGACTTCCTGAACGCCGTCCAGCGTCGGCAGTTCGTACATCGTGTCGAGCAGGATCTTTTCCATGATCGAACGCAGCCCGCGTGCACCGGTCTTGCGGGCAATGGCCTTGAGGGCGATTGCCTTCAGCGCGTCTTCATGGAACGTCAGCTCGACGTTCTCCATGTCGAACAGGCGCTGGTACTGCTTGACCAGGGCGTTCTTCGGTTCCGACAGAATCTGCACCAGGGCAGCTTCGTCGAGATCCTCGAGCGTGGCGATGACAGGCAGACGGCCGACAAATTCGGGGATGAGACCGAATTTCAGGAGGTCTTCCGGTTCAAGCTCGCGGAAGATCGCGCCAACGCGGCGATCATCCGGCGCCTTCACCGCAGCGCTGAAGCCGATGGACGTCTTCTCGCCGCGTGCCGAGATGATCTTGTCAAGACCGGCAAAGGCACCGCCGCAGATGAACAGGATGTTGGTCGTGTCCACCTGCAGGAATTCCTGCTGCGGATGCTTGCGCCCGCCCTGCGGCGGAACGGAAGCGACCGTGCCTTCCATGATCTTCAGCAGCGCCTGCTGCACGCCCTCACCCGACACGTCGCGGGTGATCGACGGGTTGTCGGACTTGCGGCTGATCTTGTCGACTTCGTCGATATAGACGATGCCGCGCTGAGCCCGCTCGACATTGTAGTCGGCCGACTGGAGCAGCTTGAGAATGATGTTCTCGACATCCTCACCGACATAACCGGCTTCCGTCAGCGTCGTCGCGTCTGCCATTGTGAACGGCACGTCGATGATGCGGGCGAGCGATTGCGCCAGATAGGTTTTGCCGCAACCGGTAGGACCAACGAGAAGGATGTTGGACTTGGCCAGTTCGACTTCATTGTTTTTCGATGCGTGGGCCAACCGCTTGTAGTGGTTGTGCACCGCGACAGAGAGAACACGCTTGGCATGGTTCTGGCCGATGACGTAATCATCGAGCACCGCCATGATTTCCTGCGGCGTCGGAACGCCTTCGCGGGATTTCACCATCGAGGATTTGTTTTCCTCGCGGATGATGTCCATGCACAGCTCGACGCATTCATCGCAGATGAAAACAGTCGGGCCCGCAATCAACTTGCGAACTTCGTGCTGGCTCTTCCCGCAAAACGAGCAATAAAGCGTATTCTTTGAATCACCGCCGCCGTTGCTGACTTTGCTCATTGCAGTTTCCTTTCAGTATCGGCGCCCTGTTTGGCCGGGAACCGTTCACCCCCTTCGGGACTCTGCCCTGCGGGGAATGATTCGAGTAGTAATTCGAAGAATAGGCTTCCTCTACTCACCAATCACTTAACGTAGCGTCTGTTGGCCTGCATGCAAGCCGGATGTGTGGCAAAAAGTCCGCATCCGGGTCAAAAAAAGTTCATTCTCGACCCGGTGCGGCCATTTAGCCGGTTACTTTGCATCCCCTTCGATGATCGCACGGGATTCGAGCACCTTGTCGATAAGACCGAACTCGAGTGATTCCTGTGCCGTCATGAAGTGGTCGCGGTCGAGAGTCTTCTCGATTGTCTCGTAGTCGCGGCCCGTGTGCTTGACGTAGATCTCGTTGAGGCGGCGCTTCATTTTGATGATGTCCTGGGCATGACGCTCGATGTCGGATGCCTGGCCCTGGAAACCGCCGGATGGCTGATGCAGCATGATGCGGGCGTTGGGCAGCACGAAGCGCATGTCCTTTTCACCGGCTGTCAGCAGCAGCGAGCCCATCGACGCGGCCTGACCGAAGCACAGGGTCGAGACGGCCGGACGGATGAACTGCATGGTGTCGTAGATCGCCATGCCCGACGTGACGACGCCGCCGGGTGAATTGATGTAGAGGTTGATCTCTTTCTTCGGATTTTCCGATTCAAGGAACAGAAGCTGGGCGCAGATCAGCGTCGCCATGCCGTCCTCGATGGGTCCGGTAATGAAAATGATGCGTTCTTTCAGCAGGCGCGAGAAAATATCATAGGCCCGCTCGCCCCGGTTGGTCTGCTCGACGACCATGGGTACGAGGTTCATTGCTGTTTCGATTGGATCTCTCATCGGTGGGCCTCAGCGTTTTGGAGAACAAGGGGTTTGAACGCCCCCAAGATTCGTGGATTACACTTTCGATACATAGGGTGTTGCCACCCTGTTCCGCAAGATGTTCTGCCGCCATCCGGGAAGGAGCGCAAGCGCAGAACCGCTTTTTAGGCGGCTTCCGCCCGCAACCAGCGCTGCAGCAGCGGCACATCGCCGGTTCCCAGCGTTTGCGCAACCCGCCGCCCGACTGCCGCGCCGAATTTGTACCCATGTCCGGAACAGGCCGAGACGACGAGGCATTTGTCCCGTTCCACGGCGAAAAACCGTTCATCGGCGGTGAATGTATAGGCGCAGGTGACAACACTGCTTACCCTGTATTCGCCGATCCGCTGCAGCGGCGGAGCGAAGAGATCGCGGATCGCTTCGCCCTCGCCCGGTTCCGCAACGCGTGCGGCGTCGGCATCCGTCGATTTGCGCTTGTGCAGGCCAGAGCCGAATTTCAGGCCGCCGCCGCCGCTGGCCGGAATGATGTAACCGTCGGTACGCCCGCCCACATCGAGCACGACGGGAGAATGCTCCCAGGCCGCCTGCAAATCCGCCGGCGGTTCGAGATAGACCACGGCCGTCCGGTAGGTGGTGAGCGAAGAGACGAGATCGGGGAACAGTTTTGTCACCCAGGCACCCGCCGTGACGACCACCCGGTCAGCAGCAATGACCGTACCATCGGCCAAGGTCACCGTCCCTGCGGCGCTGTCGACGGCGGTCACTCCGGTGTTTTCCAGAAGCGTGGCGCCGTGCGCGCGCAGCCAGCGCGCCATATCCCCGGCGATCCTGCGGCAATGCAGCGCGCCGCCCTCCGGCGAGAAGAACGCATAGCGGAACGTGCCCGCTTCCAGATAGCCATAGCGCTTTATGGCCTCGGCGGGCTCATAAAGCTCGAGGGGATAGCCGCCCTGCTCGAGCCCCTTGCGGTATTCCTCGGCTTCATCGCCCGCGTCGCGCGATATGCAGATGAAGCCGCGCGGATCGAGATGGCTCGTGCCGATGTCCTGCCACAGCTCGTCCCAGGCCGCATAGGCCTCCGAAATCGCATCCGCGTAACCGCCCGCGGCACCATAGGCGCGGCGGATGATGCGGTGATGATCGCCCGAGGCGGCCAGCGGATTGGGAATCGGCCCCTGCTCGATCAACGTCACCGCATGACCGGCCTTGGTCAGCGACCAGGCGCTGGACAGTCCGGCAATTCCTGCTCCGACGATGGTGATTTTCATGATGGGGTCCTGCTATGACTGCTGAAGGAGGGAGATTCGCATGCAATATGAAACCATTCGCATCGATTGCTCAAACATTTTCGACATGGAAAGCTTTCATCCTGTGTTTGCCGCGACCTGCGGCTTTCCCTCCTGCAAGGCGGCGACCCGCCTGTTCCCTGTGCTTCCTTCGTCTGACCCACGGTATATCTGATCATGACCCCTGCCACGCCCGCCTCATTCCAGTTCGCTCCTGCCACCCGCCATCTGCGGCTCGATCCGCACGACCAGGTCTTCGTGCAGAATCCCTACGGCACCTATGCCGCGCTGCACGCGCAGACATCGGCGTTCTTCTGGGAGGAATACGGCTTCTGGTGTTTCATCGGCTATGACGGCGTCAACAGACTATTGCGCGATCGCCGCTTCGGCCGGGAAAACCGCCATGGCATCGCCGATTCCCAGGGCAATACCGGTGATCGCGCGCATCTGAAGGATTTCGACCACGTCGAAAAATTCTCGATGCTGGAGCTGGAGCCGCCCACCCATACCCGGCTGCGCACGCTGGTGAACCGGGCCTTCGTCTCCCGGCAGGTGGAACGGCTGCGTCCGCGCATCGAAACGCTGGCGCACGCGCTGATCGACCGCTTCGAAGCAAAGGGCAAAGCCGATCTCATCGCCGATTTCGCCACGCCCATTCCCGTCACCGTGATTGCCGAAATGCTCGGTGTGCCGACGGAAGCGGCACCCCGGCTTCTCGACTGGTCACACCGGATGGTGGCGATGTACATGCACGGCCGCAACCGCCGGTCGGAAGACAGCGCCAACGCCGCCGCCGCCGAGTTCTCCGGCTTCCTCAGGGACTATGCCGGACGGCGGCGCAGCGAACCCGCCGACGATCTTCTCAGCCTGCTGCTGGCGGCCGAGGCGGATGGTGCGAAACTGTCGGAAGATGAACTGATCACCACGGCGATCCTGCTGCTCAATGCCGGGCACGAAGCCACGGTGCACCAGACCGGCAATGCGGTCAAAACCATTGTGGAAAGCGGACGCAGTGCCGCTGACCTGTTCTGCGATGCCGATTCGACGGCGCAGACCGTCGAGGAATGTCTGCGTTTCGACGCGCCGCTGCACATGTTCACGCGCTATGCCTATGAAGAAATCGATCTTGGCGATGGCATTGCAGTCAAGCCCGGCGACCAGATCGGCCTGATGCTGGGCGCGGGCAACCGCGATCCCAACGCCTTTGCCGATGCCGGCGCTTTCCTGCCGGGACGGTCAGACCAGAAAAACCTTTCCTTCGGCGCCGGCATCCATTTCTGCATCGGCGCACCGCTGGCGCGGCTGGAACTGCAGGTCTCGCTCAAAGTGCTGTTCGACCGGCTTCCCGGACTGCATTTCAAGGAAGCCCCGCGCTTCAGGGATACCTATCATTTCCATGGATTGGAGCGGTTGGACGTGGAGTGGTGAGTGTGAAGAACGCTTGCACAACCATCATGCGTGGTTCGACAAGCTCACCATGAGGGAGTTGGTCTGATTGCAAAGCTAGCCAACTCCCTCATGGTGAGCTTGTCGAACCACGCACAGTGGCAATGCAAAAACTCACAACCTGATCACGTATTCCTTGCGCGTGGTTTCGATGACTTCCCAGGTGCCGCGAAAGCCGGGGCGCAGCACAAAACTGTCCCCGGCCTGCAAATGCTGCTCCTTGCCGCCCTCTTCGGTGACGATCGAGCGGCCGGAGAGAATGTGGCAGAACTCCCACTCGTCATAGACGATGCGCCATTTGCCCGGCGTTGCTTCCCAGATCCCGGCGTAGAGGCCGCCATCGGCCTCGTCACAGTTCCAGGTGCGGAATTGCGGATCGCCTGAAATAATCCGGTCGGCAGCCGGGGCGCCGTGTTCGGGATCGATGCTGCCGAAATCGATGGTGACAAAATGCGACGATGCCATGGGTCTATCCCGCCTTCGTCAGTGCCTGGTCGAGATCGGAAATCAGATCCTCGACGGTCTCGATTCCGATGGACAGCCGCACCACATCCGGCCCCGCACCTGCGGCGATCTTCTGCGCATCGCTCAATTGCCGATGCGTGGTCGATGCGGGATGAATGATCAGGGATTTGGTATCGCCGATATTGGCCAGATGCGAAAACAGCTGCAGATGTTCGACCAGCTTGACCCCGGCTTCGTAACCGCCCTTCAGCCCGAAAGTGAAAACCGCACCGGCGCCGCGCGGCGCATATTTCTGCTGCAGGGCATGATAGGGATCGTCCGGCAGCCCGGCATAGCTGACCCAGGCCACCTTTGCGTGACTGGAAAGCCACTGCGCCACCTTCAGCGCATTGTCCGCATGGCGCTGCATGCGCAGCGGCAAGGTCTCGATCCCCGTCAGGATCTGGAACGCATTGAACGGCGACAGCGCCGGTCCAAGATCGCGCAGGCCGAGGACGCGGCAGGCAATGGCAAAGGCAAAATTGCCGAAGGTTTCGTGCAGCACGATGCCGTTATATTCGCTGCGCGGCTCGGACAGCAGCGGATAATTGCCCGACTTCGACCAGTCGAACGTGCCGCAATCGACAATCACCCCACCCATGGAATTGCCATGGCCGCCGAGGAATTTGGTCATGGAATGCACGATGATATCGGCACCGTGTTCGATGGGACGGATGAGATAGGGCGACGCCAGCGTGTTGTCGACAATCAGCGGCAGGCCATGCTTATGTGCGATGGCAGCGATGGCCTCGATATCGGTGACGATGCCGCCGGGATTGGCAAAACTTTCGATGAAGATCGCGCGCGTCCGGTCATCAATCTGCGATTCGAACGAGGCGAGATCGTCGGGTTCCGCCCAGCGCACATGCCAATCGAAGGACTTGAACGACTGGCCGAACTGGTTGATCGAGCCGCCATAGAGCTTTCTGGAGGCAATGAAATTGTCGCCTGGCTGCATGAGAGTGTGAAACACCAGGAACTGTGCCGCATGGCCTGATGCAACCGCCAGCGCCGCAGTGCCGCCTTCCAGTGCCGCCACGCGCTCTTCAAGCACCGCGTTGGTCGGGTTGGTGATGCGGGTGTAGATGTTGCCGAAGGCCTTCAGGCCGAACAGCGATGCGGCGTGGTCGGCATCGTCGAAAACAAAGGCCGTCGTCTGGTAGATCGGCGTGGCGCGCGCGCCGGTTGCCGGATCGGGCTGGGCGCCCGCATGCACGGCAAGAGTTTCAATTCCGGGTGCGCGGTGCGCCATGGTTCATCTCCCTGTCATTCCTGATTTTGCTACACGCTATGGGATCGCGGCTTTGCCGCCAACCTATTTTGGCGATCTGAGGCCAAAACTCTGGAAGCCCTGCCGCATCTGCGGTTTTTTCGCCGACAGGATGCGCGAATTGACGCCGCTCCAACCGATCTCGCCGCACAGCCGCGCATATTCGATCTTCGGGCAGCGATTCATTACCACCTGAATACCCGCAGCTTCCGCCTTGCGTGCCGCTTCGTCGTGGCGAACCGTCAACTGCGTCCAGATGACCTTCGGCAGCGGCGTCAGCGTCAAGACCTCATCGACAATCGCCGGCACGGCCTCGGAGGCGCGGAACACGTCGACCATGTCGATGGCTTCAGGGATATCGGCGAGGCGCGCAAAAACCCTCTGGCCGAGAATGTCCTTGCCCGCCTGTCCCGGATTGACCGGTATGACCCGGTAGCCCTTGTCGATCAGGTATTTCATGACAAAGAAGCTTGGCCGCACCTCATTGGCTGATGCGCCCACC
>JANVCC010009742.1:3050880-3063406 GCA_025345505.1 Todiramphus chloris collaris | reverse complement strand
AACTTCGACGACAATTACACGACCGGTCACGTCCGCAGCCTGAACTGGTTCGGCCGCTGGGAAGGTGACTGGGCTGTTTGGGGTGGTCTGTCCGCCAAGGTTTCGGATAAGGCAACTGTCAATGCACAGGTTGCATACGAATCCGAAGGCACCGTTGCTGGTACTTTGAACGTTGCTTACGAGCTCGTTCCTGGCTTCACGATCACGCCAGAAATCAGCTACACCAAGTTCGACGGTCATCGTAAGGATATCGCGACCAGCCCCGCTGTCGGCGGTAACGACGATGCATTCGGTGGCATGATCCGCTTCCAGCGCAACTTCTAATCCTTAACAGGATTTGAAGATGTATCCGGGGCCCGTCCCCGGATACTCAGGCCTTGGCCCAACAAACATATGAATTGTGTTTGGCAATGGAGAAGGACTGCATTGCTGAACTGCGATGATGAGATCTCCAGTCACGTCATTTTTTGAAACGGTGGGCTTCGCGGCTCACCGTTTTTTACATGTGCAGCGCTCCGCGCGCTGCACGCCGGCCGGATCGACATGTTGTGATTTGGAAACCGGCACGTTTCCCGCTATATTCCGCCCTGGAATGCAGGAGGTTACGGATATGCGTGATCTTGATTTCTTGCTTGCAGTCATTGTGATTATCTTGCTGGCGTACCAGGCGAAACCGTCGCACCGGGTGTAAACGGCAAGAGTTGACTGACCTCTCCATTGAATGATCCAGGCAAGGATCGACTGTCCGTCGTATGATCCGGGAATATCCGTATACGAACCACAGCATTGGGCTTTCGGCATGGGCCGGGAGCGGAACGTCGTCAGGGAGCGAATGAACTATGGGAGAAGCGATTCTTCACACGCCGCACCATGCACAGCCTGCATCGCCCAAAACGATGCAAAAGGTGAGCAAGCAAATTCCTAAAATTGCCTGTGACCCGACAAAACTCTCTTCGATCCTGCGGTTGGCCAAAGGCGGATTCAGCCACCGGCGCTTCAAGCATGACACCAAGTAGGTTTTGACCGGAGAAATAAAAAGCCCGTTATCGGAACACCGATAACGGGCATGCGGGGGTGTCCGCCGGAGCAGCGTTTGCCGCTGTCTTATTTTGGCAGGAGAACCTTGTCGATCACGTGAATGACGCCGTTCGACTGCTTGACATCAGCGATCGAGACGTGAGCGACGTTGCCCTTCTCATCCTTGATCGAGATTCTGCCGCCCTTTTCGCTGACGGTCAGAATGCAACCACCGACCGTCTTCACCTTGTGCGAGCCGCCATCGTCCTTGATCATCTTCTTGATCGTCATGGACATGGCGTCAGCAGCCACCACGTGGCAGGTGAGAACCTTGGTGAGCGTCGCCTTGTTTTCTGGTTTCAACAGCGTCTCGACAGTGCCTTTTGGCAGCTTGGCGAAAGCTTCGTTGGTTGGCGCGAATACCGTAAACGGTCCCTTGCCCTGAAGCGTTTCGACAAGACCGGCCGCCTTGACCGCGGCGACAAGTGTTGTGTGGTCCTTGGAGTTGACCGCATTCTCGATGATATTCTTGTTGGCATACATCGGTGCGCCGCCAACCATCGGGTTGTCCTTTGCCAATGCTGCTCCGCTCAGTGCTGTAACCGCCAAAAATCCGGCGAAAATACCTGCAGTCAATTTACCCATTGTATTGCTCCGCGTTTGCCTCCCCTTCCTGGGGAATGCAAACAAGAACGAGGGCTTGACCGGGAAAGTTTCCGGCAGGTGCATTAATTATTTTTCCGGGCGCTGACATCAGGACAAAAACCGGGGGAACCGAAGCGGCCCCTGCCCGTTATAGGCTTGTCATGCACAGGAGCATATGAAGAATGGCAATATTTTCCAAAACCACCGATGATATCCAGGACGATGTCGAGGCGCAGATTGCAGCCTTGCGCAAGGAAGTGTCGAAACTCACGGCCAATCTCGCCGACATGGGCGGCGAAAAGCTGGACGACGTGAAACGCGTTGCCTCCAACCAGGTGCGCTATGCCGCCGATGCGGCCAAGGAAAACCCGCTGGCAACCCTTGCCATCGTGGCGGGTGCAGCCCTGCTCATCGGGCTTGTTTCAAGACGCTAACGAAGGGTGATGGCCATGGACAGTGCTGAACCAAGCCGTAACGATGAGGATCGCGCCCGTTTGCAGCGTGAAATCGAAGATCTGAAGCGCGATCTGGCGGCGCTGACGCAGTCGCTCGCCGACAAAGGCGTGCAACTGCTCGATGATCTCGAAGGCGATGATTCCTCGGCCTTTGACGCCATCAAGGACGGCGGACGGCGGGCAGCACATGCTGTCGGCCATCAGGCCCGCAAAATCGGCGGTATCCAGACGCAGAATTCCGTGTCGACGCTGATGGTCATTGCAGGCCTCGGCATCGTCATCGGTATGCTGGCCCGTTAAATCAGTTCCCAAATTTTTTCAAAATATTTTGGAACTTTTGGCGGATGGCGGCGTTTCCACAATACTGGTCCCCCAACCAGCTAGGCTGTACCCCACAGCCAACCCCAAATCCCAGCTTTCACTCCCCGTGGAAGCTGGGTTTTTTATTGGCGGGAGCGTGGTGCGTGGTTCGACAAGCTCACCAAGAGGGAATTCATTTGATTGCAAGGCCAATCGGATAGGTTGCAGCATATGGCTCCCTGCAATCCTCAACCGCCCTCATGGTGAGCTTGTCGAACCACGAACAACCTATTCCAGCCTGCAAATCAGCAGCGAATTGCGCGGTGAACCTAACGGACCTGATCCAGCAGGCGCTTGCATTCCAAGAGGTCGAAAAGCGTTTCCTGCAGCAGGGTCCGGTTGTCTTTTGACAACCGCTTGCCGTCGGCAGCCACCGGCCCGTCATCGTCGCCCTTGATCAGGCCAAAGAGGCGCCGGCCATGGGACGATGATTTCGGCGATCCCATGATGGCGGCTTCTTCCGCCGCGTCGGCGCGTTCCTGCTCGGCGGAATGTGCTTCCTCCTCGCGAACGGCCGCCTGCTTCTGCTGGCTGATGGCTTCGGCGGCAGCGGTGTCGCCGCTGCCGAGCGCGATGATGAACTGCGCGCCATTCTCTCGCAAAAGCCGCTGCACGCCCTTGATCGTATAGCCCTGATCATACAGCAGATGGCGGATGCCCTTGAGCAGATCGACATCGAGCGGGCGATAGTATCGTCGTCCGCCGCCGCGCTTCATCGGTTTGATATGGGTAAAACGCGTTTCCCAAAAACGCAGAACATGCTGGGGAAGATCGAGATCTTCAGCAACTTCACTGATGGTTCTAAAAGCATCGGGACTCTTGTCCATGTTTTCACCCTTTCAGGAGAAAATCTGATTCGACGCCCATTTCAGCGGTTTATCAAGTGGTTTTCAAGTACAACGCGAGATTGCCCCACAGCAATCTCGCCCAGGGAGCCGAAGCGCCCTGCATAAATCCGCTATGCAGATTTCTTCTTGCGTGCCTGATGCGAGCGCAAAATGCGCTGTTTGAGCACATTGGACGCCTTGAACGTCATGACCCGGCGAGGCAAAATGGGCACCTCCTCACCCGTTTTCGGGTTGCGGCCGATGCGTTCGTTCTTGTCCCGGACCTGAAACGTGGCGAACGATGACAATTTGACCGTTTCGCCACGAACAATGGCATCACATACTTCATCGAGAATGGTTTCGACGAGTGAAGCTGACTCCGTGCGTGAAAGCCCTACCTTGCGATAGACTGCTTCGGCCAGATCAGCGCGCGTAATGGTCTTACCCCCCATACGATCTCTAAGCTCTCGTTTGTTGCAAAACTATCAAGGTGGAAGCGGAAGTTATAGGATCAAATCCGATAGGGCAAGCAGGTAAAACAGTTGATAAAACAAACTGCTGACCCAACCGGACCATCACCACCGTAGCAGAACTGCACCCCACGTAAAGCCCCCGCCCATGGCTTCAAGAAGGACAAGATCGCCCTGCTTGATCCGCCCGTCGGCAACCGCCGTCGCCAGGGCCAGGGGGACGGACGCCGCGGAGGTATTGCCGTGCTGGTCAACCGTAATGACCACCTTTTCCTCGGCGAGGTTCAATTTCTTGGCTGATGCGTCGATGATGCGCTTGTTGGCCTGGTGCGGAACGAACCAGTCGACATCCTCGGCGGTGATCCCGGCTTCCGAGAACGAGGCTTCGATGACGTCGGTGATCATGCCGACCGCGTGCTTGAAAACCTCGCGGCCCTCCATGCGCAGATGACCGACCGTCTGGGTGCTGGATGGTCCGCCATCCACATACAACTTCTGCTTGTGCGAACCGTCGGACCGCAGGTTGGCGGTGAGAATGCCGCGATCGGATGTCAGGCCGCGTCCCTCATTGCCCTCAAGCACGACGGCACCAGCACCATCGCCGAACAGGACGCAGGTCGTGCGGTCATTCCAGTCGAGAAGCCGCGAGAACGTCTCTGAACCGATGACCAGAACGCGCTTGGCCATGCCGCCGCGAATGTAGAGGTCGGCAGTGCTGATGGCATAGACGAAGCCGGAGCAGACCGCCTGCATGTCGAAGGCAAAGCCATGGGTCATGCCGAGGCGTGCCTGGATGTCGACGGCGGAGGCCGGGAACGTATTGTCGGGCGTCGAGGTCGCCAGAATGATCAGGTCGATGTCGTCCGGTGTCATGCCGGCATTGTCGAGCGCTGCACGCGCAGCCGCCTCGCCCAGCGATGCGGTTGTTTCGCCCTCGCCTGCGATATAGCGCTGACGGATGCCCGTCCGCTGCACGATCCACTCGTCGCTGGTTTCGACAATGCCTTCCAGATCGGCGTTCTTGACCAGGCGCGCCGGTTTGGCCGCCCCTACACCTCTAACAACGGACCGGATCATTTATTTTTCCTACGCCTGTGGTTCTATTTCAGCTTCTGAATCATTTTCGGCCTCGCCCTGAAAAGCGACCCCGACCGGGCTTTTGTGAAAATGGCTCAGATCCGAGGCAATCTTTTCCAAAAGCTTGTTTCGGGCCATGTCATAACCGACATCAACTGCCGAAGCGAAGCCCAGCGCATCGGTTCCGCCATGGCTCTTGATGACAACGCCGTTCAGCCCGAGAAACACGCCGCCATTGGTCTTGCGCGGGTCCATTTTCTCGCGCAGGCGATCAAATGCCCCCTTGGCGAAGAGATAGCCGATCTTGGCCATCCATGTGCGGCCCATCGCATCGCGCAGATACTGCGCGAACTGCTTGGCCGTCCCCTCCGCCGTCTTCAGCGCGATGTTTCCGGTAAACCCTTCGGTGACAACCACGTCGACAGCGCCCTTGCCGATGTCGTCGCCTTCGACGAAGCCGTAATATTCAAGGCTTGGCAAGGGAATCTCACGCAAAATGCGTGCCGCATCCTTGACGTCGTCCTGTCCCTTGATTTCTTCCACCCCGACATTGAGCAGGCCGATCGTCGGGCGTTCGATCTCGAATAGTGAGCGGGCCATGGCGGCGCCCATGACGGCATAGTCGACCAGCTGCTGCGCGTCGGCACCGATGGTCGCGCCGATATCGAGCACGATACTCTCACCGCGCAATGTCGGCCAGATGCCGGCAATGGCCGGGCGTTCCACATTGGCCATGGTGCGCAGGCAGAATTTCGACATGGCCATCAGCGCGCCGGTATTGCCCGCCGATACGCAGACATCCGCCTCGCCTGTTTTCACCGCCTCGATGGAGCGCCACATGGATGACTTCCAGCGGCCGTTGCGCAGGGCCTGACTGGGTTTTTCGTCCATACGCACCGACACGTCGCAGTGGTGGAATGTCGAGCTCGCAAGCGTGGGATGACGGTCGAGAACCGGCCTTACCTCTTCCTCACGACCGAAGATCACAAAACGGATATCAGGATGGCGCTCCAGCGCCGTTGCCAGACCGGGAATGACGATCTCAGGACCGAAATCACCGCCCATGGCATCAATGGAAATTCTGATCACTCTCGATTGTCCTGTTCAGTGAGTATGCTTGCTGGGTTTATCAATTGCTCAAAGACTCGGCGAAAATAGTCAATTTCCGTCGCTGTACAACCGGAATCTGCCGGACCTCCGGCACATGGACTGGAATCATTGTGAAAAACACTGCCCCTTTTTGGGTATTTTCCGTTGTTATAGCCCATCAGGGCAGTATTTCGATAGTCAGCCCTAGGAAATCGTCACAATCAAGGCTTCTGTTTCCAGTCCTTGAGGCCGGCAAACGGACTGACAGGCTTCTCCGCTGTTTCGTCATCGCCGAAGACAACCTCGATGGGCGCATCCGATACACCCTCCTTGCGGGGGTACGGATCAATGGCCAGCTCGAAAAACTCCTCGGCTATGGCACCGGCATCCAGCGTGTCGCCAGAAAATGTCTCCGGTATATCCGGGCCGTCGGCGCTGATGATCAGTTCGCCGTTCTCATCGAGCGGCAAACGCGCCAGCTTTGAGTTCTCCGGCACGAACAGCGTATCCACTTCCGCATTGACGACCGCATCGACAGGATCCGACGTGACAACGCAGGACTGGACGATCCGGGCCTTCACCACGCCGCGCACGCGTATGCCGTCCTTCTTCCAGGGAACAATCTGCAGATCGGCCTTGAACGACGTCACATCCTGCAATTCGTGAAAGTCCCGCAGCGCTATGCGCTCGCGCTCGTCCGCTTCGATCTTGACGGTCAGTCCCTTCTGCGGAAGCCGTTTGACCGAGATCGGGAAACTGAGTGCGCCATCGATATTTCTTGTCATTTTGCTCCCCTTCCTAATTCTGCAGGGTTTCTGCACCGGCGCTGGCGTCCGGAAAGGCCAGCTGCCCGCGGGCTATATCTTCATCCGACTGGTTTTCCAGGAACAACGCCGCTTGGATGGTGTATCCGGCCAGTGCAGAGGCGCCTGTCCATTCGCTGGTGTCGGGGCGGACATTGCGGGCCAGTGCGGCCGCCAGGGCGGGATGGTCATTGGTCTGGAGCGCCTTGTCATAGGACTCCACCCGGCCATAGAACATGCGCGCCAGCTTTTTCATCCGCTTCGGGATACCGGAGTCGCCGATCCCAAGCTCCCGCAGCGAGTGATCCACGTCGCGGAAGAATTCATCCGTCACTTCCTGTCCGATCATCTTGAGGGCGGGCGTCCTGCCCTTTATCCGGCGCATGAAAAGAAAAACGTGCAAAGATACCATTTCATAGCGTCCGAGCGGCGAATCCGGCACATCAATGTCAGAATAGAGGTATGGCTGCCGCGCCGCCGCCACGATCACATCGTAGAGGGCTGTGGTAATCGCCTCATTTGCTTTGGCCTTACGGCTGAATAAATTGAGAATCATATATGTGCTTTCACTTGGGTCGGGCCGCAACACGAGTCGCCGGTTGCATCGGACTTCAAGGTGGTTTACCGAAGTTCTGCGGGCAGCGAAAGACGTGGCCCCACTATTGAAATGGAGATGTCGTTGTTGCAGCGGATTTTCAAGGCCGATCGTTCCCGGGAATATCTTCTCGCCGGAACTCTGTTTTTTGTCGTAGGGCTTGCCGGCTGTAATACCGCCAACCTCAATCCATCTGAAACATTGTCGGAAGGCTATATTCTCGACGAGAAGGCGCTGGCATTCGTTCCAGTCGGGTCCAGCCGCGAGCAGGTCATCCTGTCGCTTGGCAGCCCGTCTTCGACGGCAACGTTCGACAACGAAGTCTTCTATTACATTTCCCAGAAGCGCAAACGCAGCGTCGCCTTCATGCAGCCGAAGGTGACCGACCGTCGCATTCTTGCGGTTTATTTCGACCAGAAAAGCAAGGTCGCCAGCATTTCCAATTACGGATTGCAGGACGGCAAGGTTTTCGACTTCATCTCCCGCACCACGCCGACCGGCGGCAAGGACCTTTCGTTCCTCGGCCAGCTGCTGGCAGGCGTTGGCAAGGCGCCCGGTTCCATTGGCGCAGGCGGACCTCCCGGTCAGTAATTCCTGCGCTGAAAACAAAAAACCCGCGAAACCAGATTTCGCGGGTTTTTCTTTGGCGTGAGGGGCGCTTATCCGTGCGCAAGCACCGCCAGCAGCAGCAAGGCCACGATGTTGGTGATCTTGATCGCCGGATTGACCGCAGGGCCAGCCGTGTCCTTGTAGGGATCGCCGACCGTATCGCCGGTCACGGATGCCTTGTGGGCTTCGGAGCCCTTCAGGTGCCGCGTTCCATCCTTGTCGACAAAACCGTCTTCGAAGGACTTCTTGGCATTGTCCCAGGCCCCGCCGCCGGATGTCATCGAAATGGCAACGAAAATGCCATTGATGATCACGCCGAGAAGCGAAGCACCGAGCGCAGCGAAGGCCGAGGCTTTCGAACCGGAAATCAGCAGCACGCCGAAATAGACGACGAGCGGCGCCAATACCGGCAGCAGCGACGGCACGACCATTTCCTTGATGGCGGCGCGGGTGAGAATATCCACCGCCCGCGCATAGTCCGGACGCTCCGTACCGGCCATGATGCCCGGCTTTTCACGGAACTGCCTGCGCACCTCTTCCACCACGGACCCTGCTGCCCGGCCAACGGCCGTCATCGCGATACCGCCGAAGAGATAGGGGATGAGACCGCCGAAGATCAGACCGGCGACAACGTAGGGATTGGAAAGCTCGAACGATACGGCGCCTATTCCCTTGAAATAGGAGAAGGCCGTCGAACCATCCTTGTTCGCTTCGCTGATGAAGAACTGCAGGTCGTTGGAATAGGCGGCAAACAGCACCAGCGCGCCCAAACCGGCCGAACCGATGGCATAGCCCTTCGTCACGGCTTTCGTCGTGTTGCCGACGGCATCCAGCGCGTCGGTGGACTTGCGCACGTCCGGATCAAGCCCGGCCATTTCCGCGATACCGCCGGCATTGTCCGTCACCGGACCAAAGGCATCGAGCGCAACGATCATGCCGGCAATGCCGAGCATGGCGGTAACGGCGATGCCGGTGCCGAACAGCCCGGCAAGCTGGTAGGTCGAAATGATGCCGCCGACGATGACCAGGGCGGGCAGCGCCGTCGATTCAAGCGACACGGCCAGACCCTGGATGACGTTGGTGCCGTGGCCGGTCACCGACGCCTGGGCAATCGAATTGACCGGACGCTTGTTGGTGCCGGTATAATATTCGGTGATCACCACGATCAAGCCCGTCACCACGAGCCCGACTAGGCCGCAATAGAAGAGGTTGATGCCGGTGATCGACTTGCCTGCGACCGTTCCCACCTCGCCCCAGCCGACAGTCATCGACGTGGCAAGGGCAAGACCGGCAATCGACAGAAGACCTGTCACGATGAGGCCCTTGTAGAGCGCGCCCATGATCGAGTTGTTCGCGCCGAGCTTGACGAAGAATGTCCCGGCAATCGAGGTGATGATGCAGGCGCCGCAGATGGCGAGCGGATAGAGCATGACCGTGCCCAGGACGGGCGTTGCGGCAAAGAAGATGGCACCCAGAACCATCGTGGCAACAATGGTCACCGCATAGGTTTCGAAAAGGTCGGCGGCCATGCCGGCGCAGTCGCCGACATTGTCGCCCACATTGTCGGCAATGGTTGCCGGGTTGCGCGGGTCATCTTCGGGAATTCCGGCTTCGACCTTGCCGACGAGATCGCCGCCGACATCGGCACCCTTGGTGAAGATGCCACCGCCAAGACGGGCGAAGATGGAAATAAGCGACGCACCGAACCCGAGGGAGACAAGCGCGTCAATGACAACACGGTCCGCAGGCAGATGGCCCATCGGGCCGGTCAGGATATAATAATAGACCGAGACGCCCAGAAGCGCGAGACCGGCCACGAGCATGCCGGTGATCGCCCCGGATTTGAACGCGATCTCGAGACCGGCGGCGAGACTGCGGGACGATGCCTGCGCCGTGCGCACATTGGCACGGACGGAAACATGCATGCCGATGAAACCGGCAAGCCCCGACAAGACGGCACCGATCATGAAGCCGACTGCCGCGGTGGAAGACAAGAGGTACCAGACTGCTAGAAAGACAACGACGCCAACCATGGCGATCGTGGTATACTGACGTGTGAGATAGGCCTGTGCACCTTCGCGAATTGCACCGGCGATTTCTTGCATGCGCGCATTGCCCTGGTCCGCTGCGAGCACCGATTGGGTAGCCCAGAAAGCGTAAACGACAGACAGCAGACCGCAGGCGATGACGAGAAACAGTATAGTCATGCCACTCCCTCAGATTTTGACCCGAAAAATACCCCTCCCCAGGTCAGGTTCGGTACGGCACGCAAAATCTGCCAGGCCGGCAGAAACGCGACCGTATGTACTAGGAGTAACGAAGCGGATGCGAAAAGGTCAAGGCCTTTCGCTGAGGCGGCTCAGGGTTGGGATAAACCGATCTGATTCAGCAGGTTTGGCGCATTGTGTTCCGGCTGGTGCGTGGTTCGACAAGCTCACCATGAAGGATGTGGTTGGCTACACAACCATAGGTGCGGTGCAGGATATGGCTCCCTGCAGCCTGCGCCGCCCCTCATGGTGAGCTTGTCGAACCACGCACAGAGGGGTGTGTCCGCCACTTTCAATGAATGGACGTCAGCCGCGCGGGTTCTTCGCGCCGCGGCTTTCACCGCGCAATTCGAAGGCGAGACGGTCGAGCACGGCATTGACCAGTTTGGGTTCGTCTTCCGTGTAGAAGGCCTTGGCGATGTCGATATATTCCGAAACGATAACCGCCGTCGGCACATCGGGACGGTTCTTCAGTTCCCAGATACCGGCGCGCAGGATCGCCCGCAGCGTGGAATCGAGCCGCGACAGCGGCCAGTCTTCGGTCAGGGCCTGGCGGATCATCGGGTCGAGGGATGTCTGCTCGGCAACCACACCGGCGACAATGGCGCGGAACCATTGCGGATCGGCATCCAGATACTGCGTACCGTCGACTTCCTTGCCGAGACGGTGCGCTTCATATTCCGCCACAACCTCGATCACGCCGGTTCCGGCAACATCCATCTGGTACAGTGCCTGCACCGCCGCCAGGCGGGCAACGCCGCGCTTGTTGGCGGGCTTTACAGCGGGACTTTCCCCATCTTTGGAAGCAGGCATCCGGTCAGGCTCCGAGTTTTTCCTTGAGGGCAATCATGGTCAAGGCAGCGCGCGCTGCAAAACCACCCTTGTCCTTGTCCTCGCGGCGGGCACGGGCCCAGGCCTGCTCTTCGTTCTCGACGGTGAGAATGCCGTTGCCGATGGCAATGCTTTCATCCACGGCAAGCTCCATCAGAGCACGGCAGGATTCATTGGCAACGATATCGAAATGATAGGTTTCGCCGCGAATGACCGTACCAAGCGCCACGAAGCCATCATACTCCGTTCCGCCGTCTTCCGCTGCATCCAGGGCAAAGGAAATGGCGGCAGGCACTTCAAGCGCGCCGGGAACGGTCACGACATCATAGGTTGCCTTGCCTTCATCGAGCGCCAGCTTGGCGCCGTTCAGCAGGGCATCCGACAGGTCGTCGTAGAATCGCGCTTCCACGATCAACAGATGGGGCGCATGCGCCTTTTTTTTGGACATGGAAAACTCCAGAACTCAATGGGGGTGGCGAAGATGCTCCGCCTCTGCGTGTGGTCCTAGGCTGATTTCGGATATTCTGCAAGCCGTGCAGCGTATCTCGCCATCTGATCGATCTCGATATTCACCTTGTCACCGGCCTTGCGGTCACCCCAGGTGGTGACTTCGAGCGAATGGCGGATCAACAGGACGTCGAATTCATTGCCATTGACGGCATTGACCGTCAGCGACGTACCGTCGAGCGCCACGGAGCCTTTCGGCGCGATGAACCGCGCCAGTTCTTCCGGCACCCGCAGCGTGAAGCGGACGGCATCGCCCTCATCCTCGCGCTTGACGATCTCGGCCATGGCATCGATATGGCCGGAGACAAGGTGCCCGCCCATCTCGTCGCCCAGCTTGAGCGAGCGTTCCAGATTGATGCGCGTGCCGTTCTTCCAGTTGGCGATGCTGGTCAGGCGCAAAGCCTCTTCCCAGGCTTCCACCTCGAACCAGCGGGCATTCGAACCCTTTTCCGGCAGCGTCACGACGGTCAGGCACACGCCTGAACAGGAGATGGAGGCGCCGATCTCGATCGTCTGCGGATCGTAATTGGTTTCCACGCGCAGAAGCACGCCTTCATTGAGCGGCTTGACCTGACCTATCTTGCCGATATCCGTTACAATTCCCGTAAACATGCATGGTTCCTCAGATGGGTCTTACGTATTCGCGATAGCGATCATCACCGAAGCGGTCATCCCGCGACAGTGTGAAGTCACGAGCGATATGGGAAGAAAGTTCCGGTACTGCAAGACCGCCGTCTGATCCGATTGCCAGCGGGCCTTCAAAAAGCGCAATGCGGTCAACGAGATCGTCCTGCAGAAGCGCGGACGCGACGGCAGCACCGCCCTCCACCATCAGCGTGGCGATGCCCTGCGCCGCCAGATCATCGAGCAGTTCCGGCAGCGCGGTTGCGCCGCAGTCGGTTTCGGTCGCGAGAATTCGGCAGCCCGCCGCGACCAGCGCCTGGCGCTTGGCCGGATCGGCCTGGGCGCTGGCG
>JANVCC010009742.1:3028252-3050780 GCA_025345505.1 Todiramphus chloris collaris | reverse complement strand
CAGCTTGCTGTCCAGCGGCAGACGCAGCCGGCTGTCGAGCACGACGCGCACCGGCGAACGGTTTTCCAGCCCCGGCAGGCGGCAGGTCAAGATGGGGTCATCGGCCAGCGCCGTGCCGATCCCCACGAGAATGGCGTCGGATTCAGCCCGCATCAGGTGTACCTGCGCCCGCGCGGCCGGCCCGGTGATGGTGATCTGGCCCGTCCCGTGCCTGCCGATATAGCCATCGGCGGAAAGTGCAAGTTTCAGAGTCACTTCCGGGCGTTTTTTCGATGATCGAATCAGGTAGCCGGCGAGATAATCGGCGGCTTCCGCTGCCAGAACGCCGGTCACCACCTCGATGCCGCCATTGCGCAGGATGGCATAGCCCCTGCCCGCCACCCGGTCATCCGGGTCATTGGCGGCGGCAACGACGCGGCTGACGCCAGCTGTCACAAGCGCATCGGCACAGGGCGGCGTCTTGCCGTGATGGGCGCAGGGTTCCAGCGTGACATAGGCCGTAGCGCCCCTCGCCCGGTCGCCAGCCTCGGCCAGGGCTTGTGTTTCCGCATGCGGCCGCCCGCCGATGGCGGTCACGCCGCGCCCGGCAATGACACCATCCTTGTCGACAATGAGCGTCGCGACGGACGGGTTTGTTCCCGTCAGCCCCTGATGGCTGCGCGACAGACGAATGGCCGCAGCCATGTAGCGCCGGTCAAGCGCACTCTGCTCCGATGGGTTCATGCGGTTCACTCATCCTCGACCGGATCGGACGCAACATCGCCAGCGGTGATTTCGTCGATCACATTGTGGAAATCCTTGGCCTCGCGGAAATTGCGGTAGACCGAGGCAAAGCGGATGTAGGCGATGTCGTCGATGCCTTTCAGCGCATCCATGACCAGCCGGCCGATTTCGTCGGAGCTGACCTCCGGTTCGCCGGAGCTTTCGAGCTGGCGGACGATGCCCGACACCGCGCGCTCCACCCGTTCCGGATCGACCTGCCGCTTGCGCAGCGCCACTTCAACCGAACGCATCAGCTTGTCGCGGTCGAAAGCCACCTTGCGGCCGCTCTTCTTGATCACGCTGAGATCGCGCAACTGCACGCGCTCGAAGGTGGTGAAGCGCCCGCCGCACACGGTACAGATGCGCCGTCTGCGGATCACCGCCCCATCTTCGGCGGGGCGGGAATCTTTCACCTGAGTATCCTCAGACTGGCAGTAGGGACAACGCATCGTTTGGCTTTCCGGAGATGATTCTGAAATCGGTAGTGGTCCGATTCTGACATTTGCGTCCCTTTGATACAGGCCATTCAGGCAAATGTCAGAATCAAAGGACCACTAGCAAGTCTATGATACTAGTGGAACTTTGAATTTGACATCCGCATGTTGCGGGTGATGTCAAACGGGGTGCGGATGTCAAATTCGTTCCACTATGGGAAGATAGTGGCTTTCGGTACGATATAAAAGCACCCTGGCCGCAACGATGTGTCAAAGAAACGGTTGGTGTGACTGTTTGTGGCTGGCGGATGGCAGAGTCACATTGCGTGGTTCGACAAGCTCACCATGAGGGAGAGTGAGGATTGCAGAGAGCCATACCCTACAACCTTTGCGAGTAGCTTGAAGCCAACTCGCCTCCCTCATGGTGAGCTTGTCGAACCACGCACTTCCTCCCGCACCCGCAAACAAAAATGGCGGCGCTCAAGCACCGCCATTTCCAATATTTCTCCCGGAATTACTGTCCGAGGTAGGGGTAAAGCGGGAAACGCCCGGTCAGCTCGACCACCTTGGTCTGCACGGCCTTTTCCACCGCTGCATTGCCCTCGTCGGAATTGGCGACCTTCAGGCCATCGAGCACTTCCGAAATCAGATTGCCGATCTCGGTGAATTCGGCCGCGCCGAAACCGCGCGTCGTGCCGGCCGGTGTGCCCAGGCGCACGCCCGAGGTGACGAACGGCTTTTCGGGGTCGAACGGGATGCCGTTCTTGTTGCAGGTGATGTTGGCGCGGCCAAGCGCAGCTTCCGCACGCTTGCCGGTGGCGTTCTTGGGACGCAGGTCCACCAGCATCAGATGGTTGTCGGTGCCGCCCGAAACGATGTTGAGGCCGTTCTTCTTCAGCGATTCTGCCAGGGTACGGGCATTGTTCACGACATTCTGGCCGTAGGTCTTGAATTCCGGCTTCAGCGCTTCACCGAAAGCCACGGCCTTGGCGGCGATGACATGCATCAGCGGTCCGCCCTGCAGACCGGGGAAGACAGCCGAATTGATCTTCTTGGCGATATCAGCGTCGTTGGTCAGGATCATGCCGCCGCGCGGGCCGCGCAGGGATTTGTGCGTCGTGGTGGTGGTGACGTGCGCATGCGGCAGCGGCGACGGGTGCACACCGGCAGCCACGAGACCGGCGATGTGCGCCATGTCGACCATCAGATAGGCGCCGATCGCGTCGGCGATCTGGCGGAAACGCTCGAAATCCCAGACGCGCGAATAGGCCGTGCCGCCGGCAATGATCAGCTTTGGCTTGTGCTGATGTGCCAGGCGTTCGATTTCGGCCATGTCGAGCAGGTTGTCGTCCTGGCGCACGCCGTAGGACACGACGTTGAACCACTTGCCGGACATGTTGACGGGCGAACCGTGGGTCAGGTGCCCGCCGGAATTGAGGTCGAGGCCCATGAAGGTGTCACCCGGCTGCAGCAGCGCCAGGAATACGGCCTGGTTCATCTGGCTGCCGGAATTCGGCTGCACATTGGCATATTCGCAGTTGAACAGTTTTTTGGCGCGTTCGATGGCCAGTTCTTCTGCGATATCGACAAACTGGCAGCCGCCATAATAGCGCTTGCCCGGATAGCCCTCGGCATATTTGTTGGTCATGATCGAGCCCTGTGCCTCAAGCACGGCACGCGAAACGATGTTTTCCGAGGCGATCAGCTCGATCTCGTGGCGCTGGCGGCCCAGTTCCTTGCGGATGGAGCCAAAAATTTCCGGATCGATGTCTTCGAGTGATGCGTTGAAAAATGTATCTGCAACGGAAGCGCTTGCATTCGACATGGTGCCTGGACCCTCATTTGCCGGTAAGTGAGTAGGTATTTCCGGCGCATTATCATACTTAAACGATCAAGGCCAATGGCCGGTGGGCGAAAAGCACTAGCCCGAAACCGCCATCCACCATTCAAATGCAAAAAGACCGCCCGGAGGCGGTCTTTGCAATATCAGCAAATTCAAGCAGATGCAGCGATCAGGTATTGGTGCCGATCGACAGGGCCTGCTGGCCATCGCGCTCGTAAATATCGTCGCGCAGCTGGACGACACCGTCGCCGGTCGACCAGGCGCTGACATAGACGAAATGCAGGGGAACCGGATCGGCAACGGCAATCGGCGTGTTGACGCCGGATTTGATCGTCGCATCCATGGTCTGGCGGTCCCAGCCCGGTGTGTTGCGCAGCAGCCAGACATTCAGGTCGCGCACATTCTGCACGCGCACGCAGCCGGAAGAATCGAAGCGCATCAGCTTGTTGAAATTGCCCTGCTGCGGCGTGTCATGCATGTAAACCGCGTAGGGATTGGGGAAGTTGATCTTGGTCGAGGACATGGCGTTGATCTTGCCCGGGTCCTGACGGAACATCAGCTTGACCGCATCGTCGGTGTTCCAGTCGACGCTTTCCGGCGGCACTTCCTGGCGCTGTTCGTTGAACAGGCGGATCTTGTTGCGCGTGAGGTATGTCGGGTCCTTGCGCATCAGCGGGATAATATCCTTCTGGATGATCGACTTCGGTGCCGTCCAGTAAGGGTTGAGAATGACTTCGGAGATCTTGGAGTCGAGAATCGGCGTCTGGCGGTCGATCTTGCCGACAATGGCCGTATGGCGCTGCACGACGCGGCCACCCTCGACGGCCTCGATCTGCGCGGCCGGAATATTGACCATGACATAGCGGGCGCCCTGGTTGGCAGCGGCGAGCGTGCGCACGCGCTCCAGATTGGTCTGCAGCTGGCCGAGCCGGATATTGGCCGGAATGTTCATGGCAGCAATGGTGAACTGGCCCATGACACCATCAGCGGGAAGGCCGTGACGGGTCTGGAAACGCTTCACCGCCGCATCGACGTAAGTGTCGAACGAATTGGAAATGCCGGCGCTCGCGGACAGATCGCCCGATACCATCAGGCGCTTGCGCAGGATGGAAACGGAAGGATCGACAACGCCGAGTTGCAGTTTGGTGGTAACCGGCACGTTCGGCCAGCCGCCACCGGCAACGATCTGGTTGTAGCTGTTGATGGCCGCCTGAATGAAGGACACTGTCTCGGGGCTGGCAATCGGCTGAAAGCTGGCCACCTTGGCATGGGCGCTGGAGCGTGCGTCGAACTGGTCGTCCCAGTTGCCGCGGCGTGGAGAAGCAAGGATGTCGTTGATTGCGGCATCTTCTGCCCAGGCGGACGATGCAATGGCAGCCAAACCAGCTGTTGCCACGCCCGTGAGGAATGTGCGGCGATCAAGCGCTGATGATCCTAGTTTCTTCATAGTATTGCCCAACCCAATTGGAAGTTCTGTAACCAACCCGTCGCCTCATAACGCAGAACACGGATTATGGTTTCCAAAATTATCAGGAACACCCTTAATAAACAGCAACTTTTGCACTGATCGCGTTATCGTGATGGTTCGAGCGCCGATCAGCCCGTGCGGAGGCCGCTATTTAAGCTTCACTGAATTATGGAATAACTCAAAACGCCTTTCCACGCCATTATGGCGGATTGATGACTTTTGGCCCGTTGGCACAGCCCTGCACAGCAAAGCCCGCCTTCGCAGTCACGCGAAGCCGGGCTTTTGTTTGACAGTAGTCTCGAGGATTACATGCGGTAGGCGATGGTATCGTTCCAGAAGCGGTCGAGACGCTGCAACGCCTTGTTCATCGACTGGAATTCTTCCGCCTTGATGCCGCCGACATGCTCGATCGAAGCCACGTGACGCTCGTAAAGGCCTGCAACCAGTTCGGCCACTTCATTGCCCTTCTCCGTCAGGCTGACGCGAACCGAACGGCGGTCGGTGCGGGAACGCTCGTGGGAGATGAAGCCGAGCTCGACCAGTTTCTTCAGATTGTAGGACACGTTCGAACCGAGATAGTAACCGCGGCTGCGCAGTTCACCGGCGGTCAGTTCAGCATTGCCGATGTTGAAAAGCAGCAATGCCTGGATGGCGTTGATGTCGCTGCGGCCGTTGCGGTCGAATTCATCTTTGACAACGTCAAGTAAACGACGATGCAGACGTTCGACCAACTGAAGTGCTTCAAGATAAAGAGTCCGCAATGCTGTATCATTGACGGTCGCATGCGGGCTCGTGCCAGACTTTCTCTGTATGTTGTTCATAATACCTGCCTCACTGTTGTTTCGGTGTATTTTTCTCACCGTTGAGGCACACTATCGAATACGCATAAAATTCGAATTAAAACTCAGACTTAACAGTACCTTACCACGAGGCATGCAATTTCAGGCTTAATGAAGACTTACCGCTGCGGCATGGCCTGCTGGCGCTTCTGCAGCAAAAGCACGATACGGAAGGCGATATAGAGCAAGGCGACGCAGCCATGGATAACGGCAATTGCCGGCCGGAAATAAAAGTATTCCCAGAACACCGTGAACATCAGCGTCTCACCCGCGGCGGCCACGAACCAGATGACGGGACCCCACGAAACCATCATCCAAAGCCCAGTCGCCGCCACGGGAAACAGCATGGCCAGCGACACCGACGCCACCTTCCATTGCCAGGGCATCAGGTCGAAGCGCCAGAGCAGCCCGTCGTAGTAGCCCATGATCTGCACCCAGTAACCGACACCGGCCGCGAGGCAATACAGCGACACCAAACGCAGCAGCCAGATGAATCCGGTCTGGGCCAGCGTCGAATCGAAGGGCAGATGGGTGGGCTTCTCGATCATGTAAGCTGCAGTTCCCGCTCGCCCAATGGCGCGAAATAAGCGTCCACCATCTCAGGCGTCACGTCTTCAACCGTTGCCGGCTGCCAGAGCGGCGCATTGTCCTTATCGACCAGCAGCGCCCGGACACCTTCATAGAAATCATGGTTTTCCAGCATTCGGGACAGGATCCGGTATTCCATCTGCATGCATTGATCCATGTCGAGATCACGTCCTTCTTCGATCTGCCTGAACGTCACGTGCAGGCTGGTGGGAGAACGTGTCCTGACAATATCCAGAACGCGCTGCGCATCCTCGTTTCCGTTCACGCCGGCGGCAGCCAGGCGGATGAGACAACCGCCAAGCGTTTGCGAATCGAAGAGCACGCCGATCATATCGCGTATTTTTTCACTGGTTTCATAGTCCGGATTGATCGTTTTGCCGTGCAAGGCTTCCGCCGGGTCGCCTGTTTTGATCAGGCTATGGCGGATCGCCTCCTTGTCCTGCGCCCGGATCGCATGGGTGGCAATGCCGCTCTGCAGGCAATCGCCCTGGCGGATACGGTTGCCTGTCAGGGCAAGATAGGTGCCGAAATGTTCGGGCAAGTGCGGCAGGAAGGCGCTGCCGCCCACGTCGGGAAAGAAGCCGATCCCGACTTCCGGCATGGCGAACATGACATTTTCCGTGACGATCCGGTGCGAGCCATGCACGGAAATGCCGACACCGCCGCCCATGACGATGCCGTCGATCAGGGAAACATAAGGTTTTGGAAAATGGCGGATGAAGGCGTT
The DNA here is from genome assembly GCA_025345505.1 of Todiramphus chloris collaris. NCBI lineage: Eukaryota > Metazoa > Chordata > Aves > Coraciiformes > Alcedinidae > Todiramphus > Todiramphus chloris. Next base: position 3,044,119 of record JANVCC010009742.1, on the reverse strand, counting down.
GAGCCGGTACTCGTCGTAAAAGAAGTCGTAGAGCGGCTTGCCCGCCTGCCCCGCATGGTAGACGGCAAGAATATCGCCGCCCGCACAAAAGGCGCGGCCTTCCCCCTCAACGATAACGCAGGCGATATCGGGATCGACGGCCCAGGCCTGCAGGGCGCGATGCATCGCCCGGACCATGATCGGGGTCAGCGCATTGAGGGCTTTCGGGCGTGTCAAACGAACCAGTCCGGCCTTGCCGCTGGTTTCGAATACTATTTCGCCTTCGCCGCCGAAATCGATTTCCATGCACCCCTCCTCATTGATTATGATGAGGTTAGGAAACTCCGGCGCACCGCGTCAATGGATCACATCTGTTGCCAAGCATCTTGGTCCGAGGGGGGAAGCCTGTTAAAACACTTCTCAACAACAGCAGAAAGTCCGCTGCACGCGGATAAGGCAGCCATCATGAACAAAGTTTCCCCTTTTCATGCCAGCACCGGCAGGACCGTCGATGAAATCACGCAGAGCCGGCGACTGCGCCGCATGCGCAAGGCCGACTGGTCGCGCCGCCTGGTTCAGGAGAACCAGCTGACGGTGAATGACCTGATCTGGCCGATCTTTCTGTGCGAGGGGACGAATCGCCGTGAAGACATTGCCGCCATGCCCGGCGTGCAGCGCTTTTCTGTGGATATGGCCGCGCGCGAGGCGGAACGCGCCGCAAAGCTTGGCATTCCGGCCATTGCCACCTTCGCCAATATCGACCCGGCCCTGCGCGATGAGACGGGATCGGGCATTCTCGATGCCGACAACCTGATCAACCGCGCCACCCGCGCCATCAAGGACGCGGTGCCGGAAATCGGCATGATCACCGACGTGGCGCTCGACCCGTTCACCAGCCATGGCCATGATGGCATTCTGCGCGACGGCATCATCGTCAATGACGAGACGGTGGCGCAGATCACCCGTGGCGCCGTGCTGCAGGCAGCGGCCGGTGCCGATATCATTGCGCCGTCCGACATGATGGATGGCCGTATCGGTGCCATCCGCGAAGCGCTGGACCAGAATGGTTTCCAGGATGTGGCGATCATGGCCTATGCCACCAAGTTCGCATCGGCCTTCTATGGCCCCTACCGCGAAGCAATCGGCACGTCGGGACGCCTGAAGGGCGACAAGAAGACCTACTACATCGACCCGGCCAATACGGACGAGGCGGTCCGCGAAGCGGAGCAGGATCTGGCGGAAGGCGCGGATTCACTGATGGTCAAGCCCGGCCTGCCCTATCTCGACATCATCCACCGGCTCAAGCAGACATTCTCCGTCCCGACATTCGCCTATCAGGTGTCCGGCGAATACACGATGATCAAGGCCGCCGGCGCCAATGGCTGGATCGACGAGGAACGGGTGATGATGGAAACGCTGCTGGCGTTCAAGCGTGCCGGTTGCGACGGCATCCTGACCTATTTCGCCCCGCTTGTCGCCGAGCGCCTGAAAGCCGGCCTGTAAAAAAATCTGCTTGAATTTCCATTCTGGAGTTCCCACGTTCTGCAGCACGGCACTGTGTCCGTGTGTTTGAAACGGGAAACGAAATGAATACGAGCGCGCTTGACGGCGAAATAATCACCAACCGCCTGGATGACTGGCGGATGTATCAGGGCGTGCGGTCCAGCCGCATTTTTGCGTTCCTGATGGATTATGTCATCGTGTTTTTCCTGTGCATCCCGGTCGCGATCGTCATCGCCATTCTGGGTGTTGCAACGCTTGGCCTTGGATGGATGCTTTATGGCATCATGTTCCCGGCCGTGGCGCTCGCCTATGTGGCGACAACACTCGGCGGACCGCGCCAGGCAACCAAGGGCATGCAGATGATGGGCCTCAGGCTCGAACGTCTTGACGGCCAGAAGGTCGATGGCCTGCTTGCGGTCGTTCATACGGTGCTGTTCTGGGGATTGAATGTGGTGCTGACACCGCTGATCCTGCTTGCAACTTTCGTTGTCGACCGCAAACGCACGGTCCACGATCTTCTTCTTGGTACGGTCGTCGTACGCGCATATCATTAATCCAGAAGGCTCCCATCGGGAGCCTTCTTGCTTTACCGGCCACATCCATGACACATCTCAGGCTTGCTGCTCTCGCCGCAATGGCATTTGCATTCTATGGTTCCGGACTTGGCGACAGCATCGCTGCTTCACCGGCCGGACGATTTTGCGGCGAGGTGATTTCAAGCGGCGACTACCGGGATGTCGTCACGGCGCTCAATGTGGATCGTGATGGCCGCATATCGGGCACATACCAGATCGAAGCGCGCGATGGCCTCGTCATGGGAACCCTCGCGGAAAAAGATCCGGCCAAAGGTACCGAGCGCACGATGGTCTGGGTCGACAAATACGGCTCGGGTCTGCTGACCATCCGCTTTTCCAACGATTACCGTTCCTTCGCCGGCCGCTGGGGCCGTACGGTCGACGGCAAGGTGGATGCGCCGAGCCATTCATGGAACGGCCAGCCCTGCTACAATCTCAATGACGACCACGGCTGACATTAAGCTTGGCACCTCGGTCCTGGCCGTAACGTTTGCAACGACGACCCGCGACATTCACATCTGAATGCAATATAATTGAATTGACGTTTTCGGGGGTCTTACGATTCTATAGGGGTTGCAGACTGTTCCAGGATAACGAATGACGCATCAACCGCAGCAATCACCGCAGTTCTTCCTTACAGCACCCTCGCCCTGTCCTTATCTGGAAGGGCAATTGGAGCGTAAGGTTTTTACACACCTTGTCGGCGGGCGCGCCGCCGAGCTGAATGATCTCCTGACCCAGGGCGGTTTCCGCCGCTCCCAGAACATTGCCTACCGTCCGGCCTGCGAGAATTGCCGGGCCTGCGTTTCCGTGCGCATTCTGGCCGGGGAGTTCAAGCAGGACAAATCCATGCGCCGGGTCTGGAACCACAACCGGGACCTGATCGGCAATATCCACCAGGCGGAACCTTCGACGGAACAATACGCCCTCTTCCGGCGCTATCTCGATGCGCGGCACAACAAGGGCGGCATGTCGGAAATGACGGTGCTCGACTATGCGATGATGGTCGAAGACACCCACGTCCCCACCCAGATCATCGAATACCGCCGCCGCGGGCCGGATTCCTTCATCACCAAGAAAGGCGAAGGCGAGCTGATCGCCGTGGCACTGACCGATGTCATGGGCGACGGATTGTCGATGGTCTATTCCTTCTTCAATCCGGATTACGCCGACCGTTCGCTCGGCACCTTCATGATCCTCGATCACATCCAGCGCGCCGCTGCCGCCGGCCTCCCGCATGTCTATCTCGGCTACTGGGTCGAGGGCTCGCGCAAGATGCAGTACAAAATCCGCTACAAGCCCCAGGAACATCTGGGCCCGAAGGGCTGGGAACGCCGCGATTAGTTCATGTGCACTTTGGTGATGCGTGGTTCGACAAGCTCACCATGAGGGAGGGTGAGGATTGCAGGGGAGCACTATTCTGCAACGTTTGTGACCAACCTTGCACCAAACCATATCCCTCATGGTGAGCTTGTCGAACCACGCACCACGAAACTGCCTTCTGCCGTTTGAAACAGATTTATGTGCAGGCGACCTAGAATAAGCCAGCGCTTGCGGCTAATGCTCGGGCCTCAAAACAAGAAAAAGACTTGGAAAGTCAGAGGAAATGTCCCAACCGCATCTCGATCACCGCAAGGGCCTGCTCATCACGGGCATAGGCGGGCTGATACTCTCCGTCGATATCCCGCTGCTGCGCCTCGGCCAGGGGGAAACCTGGTCGACGCTGCTTTTGCGCAGCGGCACGACCTTCATCTGCGCCCTGATCATCTGGGCGGTGTGGAGCATGGTGACCGGCCGGGTCAAAACCATCCTGCCGGGACGGATCGGCTTTGCCGTGGCCGGGCTTTACGGCCTGGGCTCGATCTTCTTCATGATCGCCGTCTACAACACCTCGACCGCCAACCTTGTCTTCATCCTGGCGTTCAACACGGTGTTTGCGGCGCTGCTTTCCTGGATTTTCCTGAAGGAGCGCCCGAAAACCGCAACCTTCGTCGCCATGTTCTTCATGCTGATCGGCGTCGGGATCATCGTGCGCGAGGGCCTGTCATCGGGGCACCTGTTCGGCAACATCATCGCCCTGATGTCGACATTCTTCCTCGCCTCCGCCATCACGGTGACCCGCGCCTCGAAGAAGGATATGAGCTTTGCCGCCATTATCGGCACCGTCCTGCCGATGATCGTGGCGATTTTCATGGTTTCACAGCATGGCTTTTCCGTCGCCGCGCCCGGCTGGATCATCTTCAACGGCGCCGTGGTGACGACAATCGCCTTTGCCTGCCTGGCGACCGGCCCGCGCTTCCTGTCCGGGCCTGAAGTGGCGATGTTCTATCTCCTGGAGACGGTTCTGGCGCCGATCTGGGTCTGGCTGGTCTTTGCCGAACGTCCAAGCGACCCCACCCTGCTTGGCGGCATCATCATCATCACCACGCTGGTCAGCCATTCGATCTGGCAGATGCACAGCGCCCGCAAGCGCTCGCGGATGGCGGCGTTCCGCCACCCGATCTGAGAACCCCTATTCGGCTGCCTCGCTGGCATAGCCCGGTGCCGGATAGGCGGGCACGGTGCGCACGCCAGGGCGTGCGGCCGCTTCGGCTTCGTCCGGCTTGTTCGGGCGGAAGCCCCAATGGAACGCACGCGCCATCCAGCGGCTGAGATCGTCCATGATCGTGTAGAAGGACGGCACGAACACCAGCGACAGGACGGTCGAGATCAGCAGCCCGCCGATCACCGCGATGGCCATGGGTGCCCGGAACTCGCCGCCATCGCCGAAGGCCAGCGCCGCCGGCACCATGCCCGCGGACATGGCAATCGTCGTCATGACAATGGGACGGATGCGCTTGCGGCCCGCGTCGATGATCGCCTCATTGCGCGGTATGCCGTGCTTGACCTCTTCAATGGCAAAATCGACCAGCATGATGGCGTTCTTGGTGACAATGCCCATCAGCATGAGAATACCGATGACCACGGCCATGGATACGGAATTGTTGGTGAGCAGCAGGGCGGCGGCCACACCGGCAATCGACAACGGCAATGACATCAGAATGGTGAAGGCATGGAAGATACTGCCGAACAGCAGGATCAGCACCACGAACACCAGCATCAGGCCCATGATCATCGCATTGCGGAACCCCGCGAACACTTCGCCCATGACTTCGGCGTCGCCGGTTTCCTGAATGCGCACGCCATCCGGCATGGATTTGACCTGCGGCAAGCCCTTGACGATGGAAAGCCCCTCGCCGATCTCCTTGCCACCGGCCATGTTGGCGCCGACGACGACGCGCCGTTCGCGGTTGAAGCGTTCGATGGACGACGGTCCCTGGCCGAAACTGACCTGCGCGATGGATGCCAGCGGCACCACGACGCCGGATGGGGCGGTCACGGTCAGCGTGTTCAAGACGGTCAGATCGCGGCGGGCGTCCTCGGTCAGCTGAACCCGGATCGGAATCTGTCGGTCACCCACGGTGTATTTCGCCAGATTGGCGTCGAGGTCGCCAAGGGTTGCCACGCGCAGCGCATCGGAAACGGCAGCCGTGGACAGGCCAAGCTCGGCCAGCTTGTCCATGCGCGGTGTCACGATGATTTCCGGACGGTCCAGCGCAGCGCTGGAGGACACCGCCTGGAAGCTGCCCGTTGCCGTCATGCCGCTCTGCATGGACCGGGCCTGCTCGCTCACCTTCTGGCCGTCCGCGCCGATGACGCCGACGGCAAATTCGCGCTCGCCGCGATCATTGACAAAGTTGGCGCGCAGATCCGGCACTTCGGAAAGCTTGGCGAAAATCTCGGCTTCGATCTGCTTCTGGCTTCGGTTGCGCTCGCTCTTGTGGCTGAGCTTGACGATCATGGTCGCGCGGCGCGTATCCGTCTCGCCCTTTGGCGACGACCCGCCGACGACATAGGTCTGCTGCACTTCCGGGATTTCCCTGACCCGCAGCGCCGCTTCATCGGTGACGCGGCGGGTTTCATCGATGCGCGAACCCGGCGTCAGTTCGAGATTGACCGCCACGCGCGCCTCGTCCTGTGCCGGGACAAACCCGGATGGCAGGAACCCCATGGCCCAGATGGCTGTAGCGAACAGCAGGACGCCGCTGATCAGCGTCAGCCAGCGATAGCGCAGCGTCACGCCAAGGAAGCGCGTATAGGCGCCAACCCAGCCGGTGTCATTGTCCTCATGGTGCAGGTTCTTGCCGTCGCGCAGGAGATAGGCGGTCATCATCGGCGTGATCAGGCGGGCGACCAGCAGCGAGAAGAACACCGCCACGGCGACCGTCAGGCCGAACTGCTTGAAATATTGTCCGGCAATGCCGCTCATGAAGCTGACCGGCGCAAACACCGCAATGATCGTCACGGAAATGGCGATAACCGCAAGTCCGATTTCGTCGGCCGCTTCCAGCGACGCGCGGTAAGGCGATTTGCCCGACCGCATGTGCCGGACGATGTTCTCGATCTCCACGATGGCGTCGTCGACGAGAATACCCGTCACCAGCGTGATGCCGAGCAGGCTGATCAGGTTCAGCGAGAAGCCGAGCATATCGATGGCCCAGAATGTCGGGATGGCCGACAGCGGCAGGGCAATCGCCGCGATCAGCGTCGCGCGGATATTGCGCAGGAACAGGAAGACCACGACGATCGACAATAGCGCGCCTTCGACCAGCGAGCTCATGGCGGCTTCATAATTGCCGTAGGTGTAGTTCACTGCATTGTCGATGATGCTGAACCGCACATCGGGGTATTTCTGCGTCAGCAGGTCCATGCGGTCCTGAACCCGCTTGAACACATCCGCATCGCTGGCACCCTTGGCGCGGAACACGCCGAGGGACACCACGGTCTGGTTGTTGACGCGGGCAAAGGATTTGGGTTCCTGGAACGAATCCGACACGGTGCCGATGGCATCCAGCCGGACAGAGCGCCCGCCCGCCAGCGGAATTTCGACGCTGCGCAGGTCGTCCAGCGTGCGGGATGCGCCAAGGGTACGGATGGTCTGCTGGGTTGAACCCAGATCGCCGCGCCCGCCGGTCAGATCGGCATTCATCGATTTCAGCGCGCGGTTGACGTCAAATGCGGTCACGCCCAATGCCGTCAGACGGTCCGGATCGAGCGAGACGCGGATTTCCCGCGTCACGCCGCCATAGCGTTCGACACGGCCGACACCCTTGACGCCCTGGATATCGCGCAGAATCTTGTCGTCGACGAACCAGGACAGTTCCTCGGATGTCATCGCCGGCGCGGAAATCGCATAGGTCAGGATCGACGAGCCCTCGACATCGACAGAGCTGACAATGGGTTCCTTGATCGTGGCAGGCAGATCGCTGCGGATGCGGGTGACCGCATCCTTGACATCGTTGAGCGCCTTCTGCGTATCCACTTCGAGGCGGAACTCGACGAGCGTTGTCGAAATGCCTTCGGTCAGCGTGGTGGTGACGTTCTTCACGCCGGTGATGTTGGCAACCGAATCCTCGACACGCTTGGCGATCTGGGTTTCCAGCTCGCTCGGCGCAACGCCGGGATCGGTGACCGCTACGGAAATCAGGGGAACATCGATATTGGGAAAGCGGGTGATCGGCAGCTTGGAAAAACTCATCAGGCCGAGAACGACGAGCACGACAAACAGCAGGATCGATGGAACCGGATTGCGGATCGACCAGGCGGAAATGTTCCAGTTCATTTGACTGCCCCCGTCGTTTCCGCGGCAATGCGCATGGGCGTCACCCGGTCGCCATTGGCAACGAACGTACCGGCCCGCGCGACAACGTCTTCGCCGTCGGCAAGGCCGTCGAGCACTTCCACAGCGCGGTCATTGCGGATGCCGAGGGTGACCTTGCGCGTGTCGACCACGCCGTCCTTGACCACCTGCACAAGGGCCGTCGGGCCGCGATAGACAACAGCCGAGAGCGGGACGCTGACGCCATTGCGCCGGGTCAATTCGATGACCGCACGGGCAAAGTTGCCGGGCCGGATCGCGTCATTGCGCTCCAGTGAAATCTTCACCGCACCGAGGCGCGAGCTTGCGGTGATTTCCGGGGAGATGAGGCGCACCCGGCCGGAAACCGGCTGTTCCATGCCGGACACGCGCACAGCCACCGGCATGTCAGGCTTGAGGCGCGGCAAATCCACTTCCGGTATATTGGCCGAAAGTTCGAATTCGCCGTCTCGGGCGATGCGGAACAGCGGACCGGCATTCATCGACACAATGCCGCCAAGCAGCGCATTACGGCTGAGGACGACGCCGGTCGTCGGTGCCTTGACGTCGGCCTTTTCGATGCGCAGCAGGACGTCGCGCTTCTGCGCGGCGACCAATTGCAGCTGTGACTGGCTGGCGACCAGCGCCTGCCGGGATGTGTTGAGCCGGGCATTGGCGCTGTCATAGGCATTGGTGGCATTGTCGAAATCGGCTTTGGAGGTGATGCCCTTGGCCGACAGGGCGCGGGCACGGTCGAGCGCTTCCTGGGCCTGCCGGACGGCGATCTGCGCATCGACGATCTGCGCCTCCGACTGGGCGATGGACGCTTCGGCCTGGGCGCGCTGCGCCTCGATCTGCGCCAGCTGGATTTCGAGGGACGATTTGTCGAGGCGGGCGATGATCTCGCCCTCCTTCACCCGGTCACCCTGATCGGCGCTGAGTTCGAGCACGATCAGCCCCGCCACATCGGTTCCCACTGCAACCTCCTGACGCGGAACGATGGTGCCGGTGACGGTGATGGACGCGACCATCTCGGCTTCGACGGCCGGAATGACATTGATGACGGGCGGCTTGACCGCCTGTACGGCCGTCTTGTCCTCGGCCATGGCGGCAGGGACAAGCGCGGCGGTAAGGCCGAGGGCCAGAACGACGGATGCCAGAAGTTTAGTGCGACGGTTGCGCATCGGATTACCTGATCAAAAGAGGTATTTGCTGGATCGGTATGTCAGTATTTATGCTTGCACGGGGCGCAGGATGCCGACCGCAAGAGCGCGGAACATCGGCTCCAGCGCCTCGACAGGCACACCCTGTGCCGGAAAATTCCGCATGATGATCCCCTCGCCCATGGCGGCAAGGCTGGCCACGACAAGCTCCAGGTCACCGACGGGATCAATCTCGCCCCGGGCCTTGGCGGCGCCGACGGCTGACAGAAGCTTTTCGCGCATCTGCCCTTCATAAAGCTCGCATTGGGCCGCAACGGCCTCGTTGCGGATGGCTTCCGCCCGTACCTCGGCAAAAAGCCGCGCGCTGGCGTCGTCAACGCCGTTCGCCGACTTCTGGCGAACGTGATCGAGGCCCACCATCACAAGCGCATCGATGATGTTGCCGTAACCGCTCATGCGGTCGAGAATTTCGGCGCTTGCCTTGCGATGGCCCGCGACGATGGCTTCGATCAGGGATTCTTTCGAGGGGAAGTAACGGTAAAGCGCACCGGGGCTCATGCCGGCCTCGGAGCAGATGTCATTCATCGATGCGCCACGAAAGCCCGCACGGACAAAACAGTTGGTGGCGGCTTCAAGGATGCGCGCTTCCTGCACTTCGCGGTTCTGCGCCCGTTTGCCGAACAGCTTGGCGACAAAACAACCGGATTCCCTGTCCGATCCGTCATCGGTCAGGAGCTTCGATTGATTTGGCAGAATACTGTCGGTCACAAGGCACCACAAAAAAGAGCGAATGTTCACTCTCATTTACAGCGAAACGAAAAACCGGTCAATACGAGAATGAACGTTCTCGTTTAATTTTTCAATCAGCCGTCACGTCGATGTCAGGAAAACTTGCCCGAGCGCGGGAAACCCTTCGGCACCATGCGGCCGGCGGAAGCACGCGGCCCAATCCATTCGGCCAGTTCCTCCCGGCTGCGCGTGAACGTCCGGTCCGCCGCATCCTGCCATGTGAGTCCCCGCTCCATGGCAAAGACGCGGATGTCGGAGACGCCGCCATCCTTGTAGCGCTGCAAGCGTACGCCTTTACCGCGCCCGAGTTCGGGGATTTCCGCCAGCGGGAACACCAGCATCTTGCGGTTCTCGCCGACGATCGCCACGCTGTCACCAGCGACGGGAATGCAATGGCGCGCCTCATCCGGCGCCTTGACGTTCATCACCTGCCTGCCCTTGCGGGTATTGGCCATGACATCCGCCTCCGGCACGAGGAAGCCATTGCCGTCATGGGATGACAGCAGCAGCTGGCGTCCGGGGTTGTGCACAAAGGCCGTGACGATGTCCTGATCGTTCTCCATATCCACGATGATGCGGATCGGCTCGCCATGACCGCGCCCGCCGGGCAGGCTGTTGGCGCCGATGGTGTAGAACTTGCCGCCGGTGGTCAGGATCAGAATCCGGTCCGTGGTTTCCGCGTGGAATGCCAGCTTGAGCTTGTCGCCCTCCTTGAAGGTTAGCGACGAGAAATCGGGCAGATGCCCCTTCATGGCGCGCAGCCAGCCCTTTTCCGAGACAACGACCGTCACCGGTTCCTTCTCGATCATGGCGTGGTGAATATCGGCCTGGTCATGCTGCGGCGCATCGGCAAAGGTGGTGCGTCGCTTGCCGAGCGGTGTGTCGGCCGCATATTTCTTCTGCATTTCGGCGATCTGCCAGGAAATGGTCTGCCACTGCTTGGCATCGGAACCCAGCAACTGCTCGATTTCGCCCTTTTCGGCGGTCAGCCCGTCGAATTCCTTGCGGATCTCGAATTCCTCGAGCTTGCGCAACGACCGCAGGCGCATATTCAGGACCGCTTCCGCCTGAACATCGCTCAGCCCGAAACGGGCCATCATTTCCTGCTTGGGCTCATCCTCCTCGCGGATAATGCGGATCACCTCGTCCAGATTGAGATAGGCAATCAGGAAACCGCCGAGAATTTCCAGGCGGCGCTCGATCTCAGCCAGCCGGTGACGCGAACGGCGGATGAGGACATCCTTGCGGTGTTCGAGCCATTGCTTGAGCACGTCGCGCAGCGACAGGACGTTGGGCACCTTGCCGTTCGAGAGAACATTCATATTCAGGGGAAAACGTGTTTCCAGCTCGGACAGCTTGAACAGGGATTCCATCAGAATATCGGGATTGACGCTGCGGCTCTTCGGTTCGAGCACGATGCGCACATCCTCGGTGGATTCGTCGCGCACGTCATCCAGCAAGGGAATTTTCTTGGCGATCAGGAGCTCGGCGATCTTTTCGATCAGCCGTGATTTCTGCACCTGATAGGGAATTTCGGTGATGACGACGATCCAGGTGCCGCGCCCCTGATCCTCCACATGCCAGCGGGCGCGCAGGCGGAAACCACCGCGCCCGGTCTTGTAGGCATCGAGAATGGCATCGGCGCTTTCGACAAGCACGCCACCGGTCGGGAAATCCGGCCCGCGCACCCTGGTTCTGGTGTGATCCTCGGGATCGTCCTCCAGCGACATCAGCTCTTCGACCGTCGCCTCGGGATGCTTGATCAGGTGCAGGGCGGCGGCGCAGAGCTCCGACACATTGTGTGGCGGGATCGATGTGGCCATGCCAACCGCAATGCCGGACGAGCCGTTGGCGAGCAGGTTCGGGAAGGCGCCGGGAAGAACGATCGGTTCTTCGTCTTCCTCGTTATAGGTCGGGCGGAAATCGACGGCATCCTCGGTGATGCCTTCGAGAAGCAGCATGGCAACGTCGGTCATCCGCGCTTCGGTATAGCGCATGGCCGCCGGGTTATCGCCGTCGATATTGCCGAAATTGCCCTGCCCGTCGACAACCGGATAACGCACGGCGAAATCCTGCGACAGGCGCACCAGCGCGTCATAGATCGACTGATCGCCATGCGGGTGGAACTTGCCCATGACCTCGCCGACGATGCGGGCGCATTTGGCATAGGACTGGTCGGGCGAAAGCCGCAACAGCCGCATCGCATGCATGATTCTGCGGTGGACGGGTTTGAGCCCGTCGCGCACATCCGGCAGGGCACGGTTCATGATTGTCGAAAGCGCGTAGGCCAGATAGCGTTCTTCCAGCGCGGCTTTCAGATCAACCGGTTCAATATTATCGTCGCCATTGTCTGGCGGAATCAGGCTTTTTCCCATGTCAATGGGTTATCAACTCACCGATTCACGGGCAAGCAATGATTCGCTCAGATCACAGTCTGTTGCCTATCGTGATGAGCAAAAAATGGGCAGGGCTTGCGTCCATCCGCCAAATCTGACTTTCTACCGCCCAATTGGCCCGATTTCGCAGGGAAAGACTGTCATAGTTTTGCCGCGCGGCATGGGATAGATTTGTTTACCGAGCAAACAAGGAACACACTATGCGTCCAACCTACTCTCTGAAATCCGGCTTGCACCTCATGGCTGCGACCACTGCACTTGTCGTTGTCTTTGCCGGTTCAGCCTATGCGGTGGACGGCAATGCGGTGGCGGCCCGTTTGAAGGCCGTTTACGGCGAACAGGGCGGCACCCTCGAATACGCCAATGTTGAAACCAACGGCTCGACCGTCACCCTCAAGGACACCAAGCTGTCCGCAGCGGGCGCCAAGGAGAGCTTCAATGCCGGCGACGTGACATTGAGTGATGTCAGCGACGTTTCGGGCGGCGGCTTCAAGATCGGATCGGTAACCGTACCGGATATCAAGTTCAGCCCAGCCGATGAACCGGACAGCAAGATCAGTGTCGAAGGCATCAAGCTTGAAGGCATCACCCTGCCGGCCGAAGGCGCAACCGAACCGCTGGCGAAAATGCTCCAGTACCAGAAGGGCGGGCTGAAGCACTTCAACGTCAACAGCAAGGGCAAGGATGTCTTTTCGGCTGACAACCTGACCGTTTCCGTTTCGCCGTTCACCGCGTCGGCGCCGGTCGTCTTCACATCCAATGTCGCAAGCTTCAAAGCGGACCTGTCGGGTGTGGAAGACCCAAAGACCAAGGACACGATCAAGGCGCTTGGTTATGAAACGCTTTCGGGCAAGATCGACATGAACGGCTCGTGGAACATCCCCGACGGCCGTCTCAACGTCGACAAGTTCGCCTTTGCCGCCGACAATGCCGGCACGCTGGGCATGAAGTTCGACATTTCCGGTTACACGCTCGACTTCATCAAGGGCATTCAGGACGCTGTAAAGAGCGGCGACGGCAAGCCTGACGATGCCAAGGGCATGGCCATGCTCGGCCTGATGCAGCAGCTCAGCTTCACCGGCGCATCGATCCGCTTCGACGATGCTTCGCTCACCAACAAGGCTCTCGACTACGCTGCCAAGCAGCAGGGTGCCAAGCGCACCGACCTGGTCAACCAGGGCAAGGCCATCCTTCCGATGATGGCAGCGCAGCTCGGCAATGCCGAATTCGCCCAGGCCCTGGGAACAGCGGTCAGCGCCTATCTCGACAGCCCGAAGAACATCGAGATCAAGGCCGCCCCGGCCAAGCCCGTGCCGTTTGCCATCATTGCAGCCGGCGGCATGGCCGATCCGAAGTCGCTGATCAAGACGCTCGGCGTCACGGTCAACGCCAACCAGTAATCGATAGAGACGGCAATGAAAAAGCCCGGCGAGATGCCGGGCTTTTTTGTTTGTCCAGAGTCGGTTGGAAAGGGTTTTTAATCCTCTTTCTTCATCGGCGCGAGGCGGATGTTGAGGTCGCGCAGCTGCGCGGGCGACACATCCGACGGCGCATTCATCAGAAGATCGTAGGCCTGCTGGTTCATCGGGAACATGGTGATCTCGCGCAGGTTCTTGGCACCCACGAGCAGCATCACGATGCGGTCGATACCGGCCGCCATGCCGCCATGCGGCGGTGCGCCATACTGGAACGCGCGGTAGAGGCCGCCAAAGCGTTCTTCCACGGTTTCCCGCGAATGGCCGACCGCCTCGAACGCCTTCACCATGGTTTCCGGCAGATGGTTGCGGATGCCGCCCGAGGAAATCTCGAAGCCGTTGCAGACGAGATCGTACTGGAACGCCTTGATCGTCAGCGGGTCCTGGTGCTCCAGCGCGTCCATGCCGCCCTGCGGCATGGAGAACGGGTTGTGGGCGAAATCGATCTTCTTCTCGTCTTCCAGCCATTCGAAGAACGGGAAGTCGACAATCCAGGCAAGCTTGAACTGGTCGCGGTCGACGAGGTTGAGTTCTTCGCCCGCACGGGTACGTGCGGCACCGGCAAAGGAGACGAACTTCTTGGGATCGCCCGCAACGAAGAACGCCGCATCGCCATCGTCCAGACCCAGCTGCACGCGCAAGGCTTCGGTGCGTTCCGGTCCGATGTTCTTGGCCAGCGGACCGGCACCCTCAAGCGCTTCACCTTCCTTGCGCCAGAAGATATAGCCGAGGCCCGGCTGGCCCTCGCCCTGCGCCCAGGAGTTCATGCGGTCGCAGAAGGCGCGCGAGCCGCCTGTCTTGGCCGGGATCGCCCAGATTTCCACCTTCGGATCGTTGGCGATCATGTTGGCGAAAACCTTGAAGCCGGAACCGGCGAAATGCTCGGTCACCGCCTGCATCTCGATCGGGTTGCGCAGGTCGGGCTTGTCCGAACCGTATTTGCGCATGGCATCGTCATAGGCGATGCGCGGGAACTGCTGCGTGACCGGCTTGCCCTCGGCGAATTCCTCGAACACGCCGCGCAGGACTGGCTCCATCGTCGACAGCACGTCTTCCTGTTCGACAAAGCTCATTTCGATGTCGAGCTGGTAGAACTCGCCCGGCAGGCGGTCGGCGCGCGGGTCTTCGTCGCGGAAGCACGGTGCGATCTGGAAGTAGCGGTCGAAACCGGACATCATGATCAGCTGCTTGTACTGCTGCGGCGCCTGCGGCAGGGCATAGAACTTGCCGGGATGAATGCGGCTGGGCACGAGGAAGTCGCGCGCACCTTCCGGCGACGATGCCGTCAGGATCGGCGTCGAGAATTCGGTGAAGCCGATCTCGGTCATGCGGCGGCGCATGGCGGCGATGATCTTGGTGCGCGACATGATGTTCTTGTGCAGCGTGTCGCGGCGCAGATCGAGGAAGCGGTACTTCAGGCGGATGTCTTCCGGATAGTCCAGCTCGCCGAACACTGGCAGCGGCAGTTCCTTGGCGGCGGACAGGATTTCGATCTCGCGGGCAAACACTTCGATCTCGCCCGTCGGCATGTTGGCATTGACCGTGTCGTCCGTGCGGGCCTTCACTTCACCGTCGACGCGGATCACCCATTCGCCGCGCACGGTCTCGGCCAGCTTGAAGGCGGGCGAGTCGGGGCTGGCGACGATCTGGGTCAGACCGTAGTGATCGCGGATGTCGATGAAGAGAATGCCGCCATGATCGCGGACGCGATGAACCCAGCCGGAAAGACGAACTGTCGAACCAACGTCGGATTTCCGCAGGGCGGCGCAGGTATGGCTGCGGTAACGGTGCATGATATGTGCCTCTGAGATGCTTGATGCTTGCTGCCGGGAGGTGTGAAGAAAGCCCCGGCCATGATCTTGGAATTTGCGCGGACAAGCGCATTTTGACGGCGATTTGTCAAGATTGCGAATGACTGGAAGCCCGTTTTGTGGGCCTATCAACCATATAGACGCGACAAGCAGCGAAGAAACTCGGACAGGCGAGACAAATGCATTTCCATTCGCTATAGAAATTTCATGACCATGATTACAACCACAGATCAGCTTGACCAGGCTGTAGCCGCCCTTTCGCAATCCGATTTCGTAACAGTCGACACGGAGTTCATCCGGGAGACCACGTTCTGGCCGGAGCTTTGCGTTATCCAGCTCGCATCCCCTGATCATACTGCCATTGTCGATGCCCTCGCCCCGGGTCTCGATCTTGCGCCGTTTTTCCGGCTGATGGCGGATGAGACCATCGTCAAGGTGTTCCACGCGGCGCGGCAGGATATCGAGATCGTTTTCCATCTCGGCAATCTGATCCCCCACC
>JANVCC010009742.1:2954167-3027852 GCA_025345505.1 Todiramphus chloris collaris | reverse complement strand
TGCCGCCAAGGTTGTCGCGACGTCAGACGAGATCGACCGGATTGCCGCGGAAGGCGATGCGGACGATATTCCGGCCCTGCAGGGCTGGCGCCGCGAAGTTTTTGGTGAAAAGGCGCTGCAGCTGATCAATGGCGAGTTGTGCCTGAAGTTCGAGAACAAGCGGATCCGCGCCGTGCCCTGCACGGACTGATACTTCGGCCTAAACCGAAGTACCGGCCCGCCAAAACTGGCTAGCATCGGCCCGTTGAAACATGCTGATGTGAGGCAATGATGTCTGCTACCCCCGTGCAAACCCCGTCTCTGGCCAAAGAACTGGCGCTTCTCGCCATTCTTGCCACGCTGTGGGGTGCCTCCTACACCTTCATCCGGGTCGGGGTCGAGACGATCCCGCCTGTCACATTCATCGCCGCCCGCACGCTGATCGCCGGCGGACTGCTGCTGGCCATCATCAAGCTGCGCGGCCTTGCCCTGCCGCGCGATCCGGCGATTTGGAAACGCTTTCTCATCCAGGCCTGCATCAACAGCGTGATCCCCTTCACACTGATCGCCTGGGCGGAATTGACCGTCAATGCCGGTCTTGCCACTATTCTCAATTCGACAACGCCGATCTTCGCCTTTCTGCTGACGGTCCTGATCACCCGCCACGAAGCCGTGACCACGCGAAAAGTCTTCGGCGTGGCGGCCGGTGTCATCGGTATTTCCCTGATCATCGGGCTCGAGGCATTCAACGGCATCGGCAAGGAACTGGTGGCGCAGCTTGCCATCGTTGCGGCAACGATTTCCTATGCGGCGGCCGCCATCCTCGGCAAGGGTTTCAAAAATCTCGATCCGATGATGCCCGCCGCTGGCTCGATGCTCTGCGGTGCCGTCATCCTCATTCCGGTCAGCCTCGTGGTCGACCGGCCATGGACGCTGGCGCCCTCTGCCCACTCCCTGCTCGCGCTGCTTGGCCTTGCCGTCTTCTCCACCGCCCTCGCCTTCGTGATCTATTTCCGGCTGATCAATACGCTGGGCACGGTCGGCACGACATCGCAGGCCTATCTGCGCGTACCGATCGGCGTCGGCATCGGCGTGCTGTTTCTCGGCGAAAGCCTGGCATCGACCGCATGGATCGGTCTGGTCTGCGTGATTGCCGGTGTCGCGGCGATGACCCTGCCCGGACGCAAGAAGGCGGCTATCGCCGCCTGAGCACCGGCACTTATTTGCCGATGGCCATTTTCAGCGGCTTGCCCGTCAGTTTCGCCAATTGCTGCAAGCGGCCTTCCGGCACGTCGCCGATCAGGTCGGCATTCCTTGCCGCCACTTCGAGATAGATGCCGTCAGACGCCTGTTTCCACGAGAGGTTGGGAACCACCCCGGCCATCGACGCGGAAAACGGATAAACAATCCGCATGATCGCCGCCAGTATCTTCGAATATTCCAGCAGCCGCGGCGTAGCGAGTGCCGCCAGTTCCGGGTCTGCCGCGTTGTTGGCAATGCCCTCATGGCGGAAGAAATTGGCAAGCGCGATATAGGCACGGCCCGGATGATCAATGCCGACAAAAGCGGCGTTGGAGATCATGTTCAGCGCCTGCGAACCGCGATAATCGGGGTGGGCACGCCAGCTGATATCGGCGATCAGGCAGGCTGCGCGGCGGTAGCGCTTCTCGTCCTCCGTCTCGTCATAGCCGAGTGCGGCAAAGGCATCGCCGCTCCAGTCCGCCAGTTCGCGCGCATAGGCGGGCGAGCGGGCGCGCAGGACGGCCAGTTCATCGGCGGCGGCAATCAGCGGGTCTTCCAGCTGTTCGGATTCCGACAGCAGCGAGAACAGAAACCCTTCCCGCACGCCAAGGGCCGAAAAGACAACCTTGGACGGACGCATCTTGCGGATGGTCTCAAGCAGCGCGATGGCGCCATAGGACAAGAGCGCACGGCGGTTCTTCGAGACATCCTCGATCCCGCGCATATTGTCGAGATTGCCGTCCGCGACGCGCTTGAGAAAGCGCTGTGCTTCCTCGAAAGGAATTTCATAGTGGTGCATGACGTGCAGCGGATAGTGCTCGGCACTCATGTGCAGCTTGGCGAGGTTTCGCCACGTGCCGCCCACGGCGTAGAACGCCCGGCCCTTGCCCTTGGCCAAAAGCTTGGCCGATTCCAGCGTCTTCTTGGCGATATCGGACGCGGCGGAAAGATCGCCGTTCGACATATCCTGCAGACGCAGGCCGCCCAGCGGCAGGGTGATGCCGTCGCCGATGGTGCGGCCCTTGACGTCGACCAGTTCGAGACTGCCGCCGCCCAGATCACCTGCGATACCATCGGGATCATGAAAACCGGAGATGATCCCCAGCGCGGAATAATAGGCCTCTTCCCGGCCCGACAGAACCTTGATCGGTTCCCCCAGAACGATTTCGGCCTGGGCGATGAAATCGGGACCGTTTTCGGCTTCGCGCGCTGCCGCCGTCGCCAGCACATCCAGCGAGCGGGCGCCCGCCTGATCGGCCAGGGCGCGGAACCGGCGCAGCGCCCGCAAGGCGCTTTGCACGGCCTTTTCATTCAGCTTGCCGGTTTTTACCAGGCCTTTGCCAAGGCCGCAGAGAATCTTTTCGTTGAAAAGGACGGTCGGCGAACGGGTAACCCCCTCATAGACGACCAGACGTACAGAGTTCGAGCCGATGTCGATGACACCGGCCGGATGGCGTCCTTGCACACGCCCCTGCGCTGCGGATATCATGCAGTCTTGTTTTTCGCTGCTTTGGATCGCTTGCGGTGAGCGATCAAGCGTGGTGCTGAAGACTTCAGCGACTTGCCGCGGCCGGACAGGCTGGGATTTGTCATGAAATATTCCTGCGCGTTAAAAGCATCTTCTCCATCCGCCGGAACAATCCGGCGCGATGTACCGTCTGCTAGTAACTCGTAACTCTGCTGGTTGTCGAGAAGGTTTGCCAGCATAATCTGTGAAAGAAGCTGTTGATGCACAGTTGGATTGGTGATCGGAACCAGCGTTTCGACGCGGCGGTCGAGGTTGCGGGTCATCATATCGGCTGAACCGATATAGACGAGCGCCTTTTCCGACGGCAGTCCCGCACCGTTGCCGAAGCAGAAAATACGGCTGTGTTCGAGAAAGCGGCCGAC
Source organism: Todiramphus chloris collaris (assembly GCA_025345505.1). Classification (NCBI taxonomy): domain Eukaryota; kingdom Metazoa; phylum Chordata; class Aves; order Coraciiformes; family Alcedinidae; genus Todiramphus; species Todiramphus chloris. The sequence goes on along the minus strand of JANVCC010009742.1, from coordinate 3,024,741 downwards.
GATGGATTTCGCCCGGATCGTGTCGGAAAGCCCCGGAACCTGCGGGCGCAGGCAGCAGATGCCGCGCACGATGAGGTCGATGTCGACGCCATGCGTGCTGGCATTGTAGAGCGCATCGATGATCTGCGGATCGACCAGAGAATTCATCTTCATCCATATTGCTGCCGGACGGCCGGCCTTGGCATGCTCGATTTCTTCGGCGATATGCTGGAGAATGCGCGGGCGCAGGGTGGTCGGCGACACGGCAATGCCCATCTCGCCGGATGGCTGGGTATAACCGGTGATGAAATTGAAGATCTGGGCAACGTCGCGGCCGATGGATGGCTCGCACGTGAAGAACGACAGATCCGTATAGATCTTGGCGGTGATCGGGTGGTAATTGCCCGTGCCGAGATGCACGTAGCTGCGCAGCTTCTGTTCCTCGCGGCGCACGACCAGCGACATTTTTGCATGGGTTTTCAGCTCGATGAAGCCGAAGACGACCTGAACGCCGGCGCGTTCCAGATCGCGCGCCCAGCGGATATTGGCTTCTTCGTCGAAGCGCGCCTTGAGCTCGACCAGCGCCGTCACAGACTTGCCGGCATCGGCGGCGTCGATCAGTGCGCGCACGATGGGGCTGTCATTGGAGGTGCGGTAGAGCGTCTGCTTGATGGCAACCACTTCCGGGTCCGCCGCCGCCTGGCGCAGGAACTGCACGACGACGTCGAAGGATTCGTAGGGGTGGTGCACCACGATGTCCTTTTCGCGGATCGCGGCAAAGCAATCGCCGCCATGCTCGCGCACCCGCTCGGGGAAGCGCGGGTTGTAGGGCACGAATTTCAGGTCGGCGCGCGGAATGCCGACGATTTCGGAGATGGTGTTGAGCGCCAGAAGACCTTCGAGCACGCTGATGCGGTTGTCGGGAACACCGAGTTCCGTCGCCACGAAAGCACGCAGCGATTCCGGCATTTCATCATCGAACTCGATGCGGATCACCTGGCCGCGGCGGCGGCGCTTCAGCGCGCTTTCGAACAGGCGCACCAGATCTTCGGCTTCTTCCTCCACCTCGATATCGCTGTCGCGGATGATGCGGAATGTGCCGGCGCCCTTCACCTCGTAGCCCGGGAACAGCCGCCCGGTGAACAGGCTGATGGCATCCTCAAGCGTCAGGAAGCGGAAACGGCCGGCATCGTCGGGAATCTGGATGAAACGTTTCAACGCCTGCGGCAGGCGCAACAGCGCGGTCATCGGACGGTTGTCGATGCTGCGGCTCAACAGCATGGCGATGGTGAAACCGAGATTGGGAATGAACGGGAACGGATGCGCCGGATCGATGGAAAGCGGGGTCAGGACGGGATAGATGGTTTCGAGAAAGTGATCCTCGAGCCAGAGGCGCTCGCCTTTGGTCAGCTTGTCCGGGCGGACGATTTCAATATTTTCGGCCAGCATCTCGACGCGCAGTTCGTTCAGGCGCAGCTGCTGGGCGGCCTGCAGTTTGCCAACTTCATCGAGCACGAATTCCAGCTGCTCCTGCGGCGTGCGCCCATCCGGGCTGCGATTGGCTACTCCGGCACGCACCTGCCCGGCGAGACCGGCAATGCGCACCATGAAGAATTCGTCGAGATTGGCGGCGGAGATGGACAGGAAGCGCAGGCGCTCCAGCAGCGGCTGGTGCACATTGTGGGCTTCTTCCAGTACGCGGCGGTTGAATTGCAGCCAGGAGAACTCGCGATTGACGAAACGGTCGACACTGGTGTGCAGATCCGGCAGACCGATGGCTTCGACTGCATTCGTTATGGCGGGTGACTGATCGTTCATTGTCATTCTCCGATTGGAATAGTCCCGTCAAAGGCGGAATCACAGGCCATATTAGTCAAGTCTCTTGAAGGTTTTATAGCAATCGCGGCCCAATCCCTCCTCAGCCCGATAAAAATCGGCACGCGGCAGCTTACACCGGAACCAAAGCCTTTCGCGATGAATTTCTCATGCGGCATCAGGCTGAAGACCCGCCACAATGCCGGTTGCGGCGCAACCAGCCGCCACTTGTGTCAGATTGCCTCGCTTTAGCGCAGCAGAAGCGATTTTCTTCGCCGCGGAATTGCTCTATGAGAAAGGCAACACCATTGCCTATCGACTGAAAGCCCAGGAGCGACACATGGCCGGACACAGCATTCCCCACTTCCAGAACAGCGCTGGTCACGCCGCCATCAGCATTGGCGTCAAGGAATTCATGTGCGTGGGCGCCAATCCGCCTTTCGATCATCCGCATGTCTTCCTCGACCTCGGCGATGACAATGAAAAGGTCTGCCCCTACTGCTCGACGCTCTACCGTTACGATGCGTCGCTCTCCGCCGGGGAAACGGTTCCTGCCGGCTGCACCTATGTGGACAACAAGGCTGCCTGATTGCAAACGCCCGTCATCGATCTGAAGACGGCTCGCAACAGGCGAACTCCCAATCCTGATCAAATCATCATTGCGGGTGCCGGTATCGCCGGCCTGACACTAGCGCTGGCGCTGAGCGCCAAAGGCTTTGCCGTCCAGATCTTTGAGAAGAGCGCCATTCTGGCCGAAGCGGGCGCCGGATTGCAGCTTTCGCCCAATGCCACCCGCCTGCTCGGCCGCCTCGGCGTCCTGGACAGGCTGATGCCCCATGCCGTGCAGCCGGATGCGGTCTGCCTGCAGGACGGTGTGAGCGGGGAAAAGCTGCTGCACCTGCCCATCGGCAAGGCCGCGCTACAACGCTGGCACGCGCCCTACATCGTCTGTCACCGCGCCGATCTGCAGCAGGCACTCCTTACCGAAGTGCGCCAGCGCGGCAACATCGCCATGCAGCTGGAATCGGCCGTTACCCATCACAACAGCGACGCGCAGGGCGTGCTGGTTCGCGTGCAATACAACGACCGCATCGAAGAGCATCGCGGCGCCCTGCTGGTGGGATCCGACGGTGTCTGGTCGAACACCCGCAATGCGCTGTCAGACCTTGATCGTGCCCGCTATGCCGGCTCCATCGCCTGGCGCGTGTCCGTGCCTGCCCATCGCCTCCCTGCTTCGTTCAGCGCCCTCCTGCCTGAAGGAACCAATGTCGTTGCCTGGACCGGCAGCAATGCGCACCTCATCGCCTACCCCATCCGTTCGGGCGAGCTGATGAATTTCGTGGCGGTGGCGCGCGACCGGAAAAACCCCGGGCGCTGGGACATCGAAGTCAACCCGCAGGCGCCGAACCAGAATTTTACCAGGGATTTCTACCGTTGGCATCCGGGTATCCGCGATCTGGTGCTGTCGGCGGGCCAATGGACACCCTGGCGCCTGTTCGAAATGAGGCGGTGCAGCTTCCTGCGGGATGAGCGGCTTGTGCTGATCGGCGACGCGGCCCATGCGATGACGCCCTATGCGGCCCAAGGCGCAGCCATGGCCATCGAGGATGCCTGTGCGCTTGCCGCCACCCTTGGCCATGACAGCGAGGATTGGCCTTCCGCCTTGGCGGCCTATGCCAAAAACCGGACAAAGCGCATCGAGTCCGTGGTGCGGCGCGGCGCGCTCAATCAGCTGGCCTATCACGCCAAGGGGCCGGTGGCGCTTGCCCGCAACCTGCTGCTGCGCAACCGGCCGGCTGAAAAATTCGTGGCGGGTTTCGACTGGCTTTATGGATTTGATGCGGAAAAGCCCAACGGCGAGATTTGATCGCCAGTCGCATTGTTGTAGCGCTTGAGTGACCAGACCAGGCTTTGCGGCAAGGGATTCCAGGCGCCGGTGCGCAGGCCGCCTGCCCGCAATACGGCGCCGGTCCAGGTATTGCAGCCGAGCAATGCGGTGAAATAACCATTGGCTTCGAAGAAGCGGTCATTCAGACCATATCCGGCGCCTTCGATCATCATCGCCTTGCCTTCGGTGTTCAGCCGGAAACTGCCGAGCATATGCGCAAGCATCGCTTCGAAGGCTTCGGGGCCGACCGTCAACCGCTCGATACCGGGCTGGTCCGTGTTGACTACCCCGATGGGCTCGACATGCATCGTGGAACGATCAAGCGTCAAACCACGCATCAGGGGCATGAATTTGAGTTCGGCCCAGGTGGGGGTTTCAAGATAGAAGCTGCGCCCTCCCCAGCCCACAACAACCCAGGCGATGCGTGGGTCGGTCAGTTGGAAATTCTCCCCGTTCAGGATGGACAGCCGCGCCATGACATCGGGATCGGCGGGAAAGGCTATGTCCGTGTGAATGGGATTGGACAAGAGAAGGACGGTACGACCAGCGAGCGGCGGAGGGGCTGTCTGCGCGAAGAACGACCGCGGTATCAGGGCACCGGCCACAAACAGCAAAACAGCGGCCACGAGGGCCGCTGCGATGAATGTCCCGACGATGCGCAGAATTCTCAATGCAGGATCTGGCTGAGGAACAGCTTGGTGCGCTCGTGCTGCGGGTTGTCGAAGAATGCCGCCGGTTCGTTCTGCTCGACGATCTGGCCCTGATCCATGAAGATCACACGGTTTGCCACCTGGCGGGCAAAGCCCATTTCGTGGGTGACGCACACCATGGTCATGCCTTCTTCAGCCAGTTGAACCATGGTGTCGAGCACTTCCTTGATCATTTCCGGATCGAGCGCCGACGTCGGCTCGTCGAACAGCATGATGCGCGGGTTCATGCACAGCGAACGGGCGATGGCCACGCGCTGCTGCTGGCCGCCGGACAGCTGGCCGGGATATTTGTTGGCCTGCTCCGGAATCTTGACGCGCTCGAGGTAATGCATGGCAATCTCATCCGCCTTCTTCTTCGGCATCTTGCGCACCCAGATCGGCGCGAGCGTGCAATTTTCCAGAATCGTCAGGTGCGGAAACAGGTTGAAGTGCTGGAACACCATGCCGACTTCGCGCCGGACTTCATCGTTCTTTTTCAGGTCGTTGGTCAGTTCGATGCCGTCGACAAGGATCTTGCCGCTCTGGTGCTCTTCGAGGCGGTTGATGCAGCGGATCATCGTCGACTTGCCCGATCCCGAAGGTCCGGCAATGACGATGCGCTCGCCGCGCATCACCTTGAGGTTGATGTCCTTGAGGACGTGGAAATCGCCATACCACTTGTTCATGTTGGTAATCTCGACGGCTACATCGGTCTTGGAGACCTGCATGAGCGAGCGGTCGACATGAAGTTCGGATGGATCGACAACGTTTTCAGTGGTCATGCGTATGCTCCTTAGCGTTTATGTCCTGTGTCCAGCCTGCGTTCCATGAAGATGGAATAACGCGACATGCCGAAACAGAAAATCCAGAATACGAAACCGGCGAAAATCAGGCCGGATATGGGGGTTTGCGGAGATGCCCAATTGGCATCGTTGAAGTGCTGACGCACGGTTCCGAGCAGATCGAACATGCTGATGATGGACACCAGCGATGTATCCTTGAACAGACCGATGAAGGTGTTGACGATCCCCGGGATCACCATCTTCAGCGCCTGCGGCAGGATGATGAGGCCGGTTTTCTGCCAGTAGCTCAATCCCAGCGAGTCAGCGCCTTCGTACTGTCCTTTGGGAATTGCCTGCAGGCCGCCGCGCACCACTTCCGCCATATAGGCCGATGCGAACAGCGCCACGCCGATCAGGGCACGCAGGAACTTGTCGAAGGTCACGCCCGGCGGCAGGAACAATGGCAGCATGTAACTGGCCATGAACAGCACGGTCACCAGAGGGATGCCCCGCACCATTTCGATGAAAACGACGCACAGCATCTTGATGATGGGCATTTTCGACCGGCGTCCCAAGGCCAGGACGATGCCGAGCGGCAAGGACACGGAAATGCCGACGAAAGACAGGACCAGCGTGACAAGCAGACCGCCCCACGTCGCCGTTTCGATATAGGGAAGGCCAAACCAGCCGCCAACCAGCAGGAAGAATGCAACGATCGGGAAGACAAAGAAAAACACGATCGCATTGGCGGATTTGAAGGGAATCCTCGGGATCAGCAGCGGAACCAACAGGACGACGAACATGACGCCGACAATGTTGACACGCCAGTGCTGGTCCTGCGGATAGCGGCCATACATGAACTGGTTGAAATTGGCGTTCACATAGGCCCAGCAGGCACCCGACCAGCCTTCCGGCTGGGTACCGCCCTGGGAAACCGTCGCGCAGACCGCCCGATCCACCCCTGACCAGGAAGCCTGGACGAACAGCCAGTTGATCATCGGCGGCACGAACCAGACGAGAAGGAAGAGCGCAAACACCGTCAGAGCGGCATCGACGGGCGTTGCCATCAGGTTGATGCGTATCCAGCGGACGATTCCCCGCTCGCCCAGCGGCGGCGTCTGGCCCTGCAGCATTTCGGTACGAACGAAACTCAGATTGTTATCGGCCATGATCAGCGCTCCACCAATGCCATTTTGGCGTTGAACCAGTTCATGAACAGCGATGTGAGCACGCTCAGGCTGAGATAGATCACAATGAAAATCGCCACCACTTCAATGGAACGGCCGGTCTGGTTGAGGATGGTTCCGCCGACGGCAAACAGATCGGGATAGCCGACCGCGACCGCAAGCGACGAGTTCTTCGTCAGGTTGAGATACTGGCTGGTCAGCGGCGGAATGATGATGCGCAGGGCCTGCGGCACGACGACAAGCCGCGTTGTTGTCCCTGCACGCAGCCCGAGCGCATGCGACGCCTCACTCTGGCCTTTTCCCACACCGCGAATGCCGGCGCGGACGATCTCGGCAATGAAGGATGCGGTGTAGAAGGACAGCGCGAGATAGAGCGACATGAACTCCGGTCCGACCAGAGCGCCGCCCTTGATGTTGAAGCCGCCGAGTTCCGGATAATTCATGGTAACCGGAAAGCCCTTGAGCGCGAATGCCAGGAAAGGCAGGCCGATGATCAGCGCCAGCGATGTCCACAACACCGGAAAGCGCTGGCCGGTCGCCATCTGCCGTTTATAGGCCCAGCGACGGACCAGAAAGGCGCCGATGACGGCAAGCACAAAGGCAACGCCAGCCAGCCAGGCACCCTGGCCGAAAACCGGCACGGCAAAGAAGAAACCGCGATTGTTCAGGAAACTGAACGGCAGCGCGATGCTCTGGCGTGCCTGGGGCAAAACCGCCAAAACGCCGGAATACCAGAAGAAAATAACCAGCAGCGGCGGAATATTGCGGAAAACCTCGACATAGACCGTGCACAGTTTGCGGATGAGCCAATTGTGCGAAAGCCGCCCGACGCCGATGATGAAGCCGATGATGGTCGCGGTGATGATACCGACGACGGCAACCAGCATCGTGTTCAAAATACCGACATAAAGCGCCTTTATATAGGTCGAGTCGCTTGAGTATTCGGTGAACGGATGCGAGCTGATATCAAATCCGGAGCGGCCGTCGAGAAAACCGAAACCCGTTGCCAGATTGGCGCGCTGCAGATTGGCGATAGTGTTGTTGACAAACCAGTAACCCACAGCAACCAGTACAACCAGAACGACGAGCTGATAGATATAGCCGCGAATTCTCGGATCGTTCAAAAGTGATACTTTGGCGCTGCCTGTACCGGCAGGCGTAATATCCTGCGATGCCATTGACCCCTCATTTCTTTTAACCGTTTATTTTTATTATTTTTATTTTTGTTATTTTTTTAATTGTTCCCCCGGAAAGGAGGACGAGCCCCCTTCCCGGATTTCAGATCGATGACTGCAAAGAATCAGCGGATCGGCATTGCGTATTGCAGGCCGCCCTTGCTCCACTGAGCATTGATGCCGCGCGCAATCTTCAGCTTGCTGCCGGAACCGATATTGGATTCGAACACTTCGCCGTAATTGCCCACGGCCTTGACGATGTTGACGACCCAATCATTGGTCAGGCCGAGATCGGTGCCAAGCTTGGTGTTGGCTTCCTGGCCGAGCACGCGCTTGATTTCCGGGCTGTCGCTCTTGATCAGATCCTGGACATTGGCCTTGGTGATGCCAAGCTCTTCGGCCGTCAGCATGGCGTAATGCACCCAGCGGATGACGTGCGCCCACTGGCTGTCGCCCTGACGGACAACGGGACCGAGCGGCTCCTTGGAAATGATTTCCGGCAGAACGACGTGATCGTCCGGCGCCGAGAGCGTCAGGCGAATGGCGTACAGGCCGGACTGGTCCGTCGTGTACACGTCGCAACGTCCGGCATCGTAGGCGGCGTTGACCTCTTCAAGCTTCTCGAACACGACGGGATTGTATTCCATCTTGTTGGCCTTGAAATAGTCGGCCAGATTGAGTTCCGTCGTGGTGCCGGACTGAACGCAGACCGAAGCGCCCGAAAGCTGCAATGCGGAATTGATACCCGACAGCTTCTTGGCGTTGATCATGAAGCCCTGGCCGTCATAATAATTGACGCCGGTGAAATCAAAGCCCTGCGAGTCACGGCTCAGCGTCCATGTGGTGTTGCGAATCAGAACGTCGATTTCACCGGACTGCAGCGCTGGCAGGCGGTCCTTGGCGGAAAGCGGCGTAAATTTCACCTTGGTTGCATCGCCAAAAATGGCGGCGGCGACAGCGCGGCAATAGTCGACGTCAAAACCGGACCATTCGCCCTTGTCGTTCGGCGAAGCAAATCCGGCCAGACCGGTGTTGACGCCACATTGCAGAAAGCCCTTTTTCTTGACGTCATCCAGCGTGCCGGCAGAGGCCGCAGAAGCCAGCAAGAGCAGCGCCGATACCCCCAGAACGCTCTTCAAAACGAGATTTTTCATAACGACTAAACCCTTTTAATTGTTGCCCGTGGTTCCCAAGAGAGAAATTTTACATGCCAGCGGGTTCCCCCACACCCTTTTAAGGCTCCAGCATGTCTCCCATTCACCCCTGTATCGAAGGCCATTCTACGTGTTTGGTCAAGGGATAATCTTTGCTCAATATTTTTGCAGAAACAGCGGAATGGCTGCTTCGGAATGGAATTTTCGATTATTTCTTGGTCAAAAACCCCGATCAGCGCCAGAAGCGCTCGCGAAAACGCAAAACCGGGAAGAATCGAGTGCCATCGAACAGAAAAGCTGCCCGGCGCCCGGCGAGGAATCTGGCAAGCGCAAGGGTGAACAGGAAGCCCAAGCTGTAGCCCGCGACCACATCCGTCGGATAATGCGCCCTGGCGATGATGCGCGTAAAGGCAATGAACATGGTCGCCAGGATGATCGGCACGCGCCAGCGCGGAAACCAAAGCGCCAGAACCGCGCCCACCGCCCCCATCGTGGTTGAGTGCCCCGAGGGGAAACTGGCGAAATCATACCCTGCGTGAAACGGCGAAAAGCCGTTGGCCCCAAGGGTGTCGATGAATTTCGGCCGGGCCCGCCCGATGCAGAACTTGGCGATATTGGTGAGAATTCCCGACAGCGCCACGGACCAGAAGGCAAACGTTGCCTGGGCATAGATGAGGCCGAGACGCACGCGCTTGGCATGGGGCAGCTTGCGCCAGTCGATGCCGATCAGACAAACCGCAATGAAAAAGGCCGGGATCAGATACCATTGCGACAAACCGATATCCGTCAGCAGCCGCAGGGAACTCAGCGGCCCCTGATGCGAGGACAGGTTGCGCGACAGCGGATCGTCGAAGGGATGCAGCAGCAGAATGAAGAAAAAGATCAGGACCGCCGCCATCGACATGCCCCCGGTCCAGGCCGCCGGGCTGTTCGGATAGGCCGGTGCCCGCATGCGGCGCAGGAAATTGACGATCGAGCGGCGCGCGCGCTTCAGGCCGGACAGGGATTGCGGATTGCTGGCATCAGTCATTGTTTCTCCCATCGACCCAAGCGGCCTTATTCTTCCACGCCCGCTGTGCTCGCCTGTTGCAACAGGAACGCCGTGGCTTTATCGACTTCTCCCAGCAGTTACAATTGTTGGCATCGCAGTGCAGAGGATATTCCATGGGCAGAGAGTCGGACAAAATGGCAAAATTCGGGATCAACACACGCCTGGCCCATGGAGGCTATGATCCCAGGGATTATCACGGTTTCGTCAATCCGCCCATTGTCCATGCCTCGACGGTGCTGTTCCCCGATGCGGAAACCATGGCCAGCCACAAGCAGAAATATGGCTATGGCACACACGGAACCCCCACGACCGACGCGCTTTGCCAGGCCATCGACGAACTGGAGGGCTCGTTCGGCACGCTGCTCGTGCCGTCCGGCCTTGCCGCGGTAACCATTCCCCTTCTGGCGTTCCTGTCGCCAGGCGATCACCTGCTGATGGTCGACAGCGTCTACGGCAACACGCGCTATTTCTGCGATACGACGCTCAAGCGGCTCGGCATCGAGGTCGAGTACTATGATCCGCTGGTCGGTGCCGGCATCGAAAAGCTCATCCGCCCCAACACGGCCGTTGTCTTTACCGAATCCCCCGGCTCCAACACGTTCGAAATTCAGGATATTCCGGCAATCGTCGAGAAGGCGCACGCGGCAGGCGCCATCGTCATGATGGACAACACCTGGGCAACGCCGCTCTACCTGAAGCCGCTGGATTTCGGCGTCGATATCTCCATTCACGCGGCAACGAAATATCCGTCCGGCCATTCCGATATTCTCATGGGCACGATTTCCGCCAATGAAAAATGCTTCAGGCAGCTGGACGATACCTATACGGCCATCGGTCTGTGCGTGGGCGGCGATGATGCCTATTATGTCCTGCGCGGCTTGCGCACGATGGCACTGCGCCTCGAGCGCCATGGCGAAAATGCGCTCGAAATAGCGCGATGGCTGGAAAAGCAGCCTGGCGTGATCGAGGTCCTGCATCCCGCGCTTGAGAGCCATGCGGGGCACGCCCTGTGGAAGCGGGATTTCAGCGGCGCTGCCGGTGTGTTCTCGATTGTCATCGAAGGCGAGACGAAACAGGCCCGGGCTTTCCTCAATGCCCTTGATATTTTCGCGCTCGGATATTCCTGGGGCGGCTATGAGAGCCTCGCGCTTCAGGTCAACCTGTCCGACCGGGTGCTGACAGGCAAGCATTACAAGGGTCCGCTCATCCGCCTGCAGGTTGGCCTTGAGGATACCAAAGACCTCATCGCCGATCTGGAAAAGGCGCTCGCTGCGGCAAGGAGTGCGCAATAACGCAATAAACAGAAGGTGATTTCGTCTTCCCGATTGTTCCTGTTATGAAAACGCCATGAGCAGGCTTGCCATTCTTCTGACGTTCCTCACGGCGTTTTCCGTCGGCTGGGTGCCCGTGTTTGCGGCGCCCGTCCGGTTGGCGGGCGAAATGGCGGTACAATCGACCGGTCAGATGGCCGGCCACGCCCATGCCTGTGCCGGCGACCAGAAGCATTGCACGGACACGGCCAAGCTGCCCCATCCCGCGCTATGCTCCGCCTGCATCGCCATTCCCGCCATCGGCATTGCCGCCGTGACCACGGCCTCGACCCGAATGCTGGTGCCGCACGGCATGGAACTGCCCCTCATTGCCCAGGCCAGCGCACCGCTGTCGCCGCCGCCCAAACCACTGTTGATCGCTTCCTATCCTTCATAACGCACGGGTGAACAGGTCATAGCCTGTGCTTGTCTGTCTGACCTAAGGAAAGATCAATTCGATGAAAACCTCTTATTTCTCCGCCACAGCCCTTGTCTGCGCCCTCGCCTTCACCGCACCAGCCCTGGCGCAGGAGCACAAGATGATGAAGCATGATGCCATGGCAATGCAGCCAACCGGCGATCAGGGCCCGTCATCCAAGGCATTTGCGCAGGCAAACACCAAGATGCACAAGGACATGTCCATCAAATTTTCCGGCGATGCCGACAAGGATTTTGTCCGCGGCATGGTTGCGCACCATCAGGGCGCAATCGACATGGCCAAGGTGGAGCTGAAATACGGCAAGGATGAAGAAATCCGCAAGCTTGCGACCGATATCATCGCCGCGCAGGAAGGCGAAATCAAACAGATGAAGGCCTGGCTGGCCAAACATGGCGGCTAAACCGCCGCGCCATCCATAAGGCATGCGAAAAACAAATTACCCGCCGGGTCAAAGCGGCGGGTAATTCAAAAAGCGTCCAATGTGTCTCAGGAGGCGTTGTGATGCTGCATTTCGTAAGAGGCCGCGCGTTTCTGCAGGCTCAATTCCCATAGACTATGGGCAGCATCGGCATAGGTTGACGTGCCGGCCTTGAACTCCGCCGAACGCAATGGCAGTAAGTCTTCCACGACATCCAGCGTTCTCGATGGAAGAATATCGGTGCAGGTCCACAGACGCCGGAACACGGCGCTGATCAGAACCTGCCGGTCGTTGACCTCGATCTGAGGTTCATCGTGCCCGAGTTCCCAATCCTCCAAAGCATCAAGGGCGTCTTGAAAGGCACTATGCAATATGATGGGCGCGTGGCCGTCATGAAGTGGGTGCAGCAAACCAGGCATTCCTGTCTCCTCACTCTTGCGTTGCAATGCCGGGTGCTCCCGGAAACAGAATCATAAGGGCGAGCGGGCGTCATCAGCAAGCCAAAACTTCAATACAAGACCAATTGGCTAGAGATTTCTGATTAAATCGATATTTCACTACAGTTTTAAACATCGACGTTGATATATTCATTATGAAAATCAGCACAACACTCTGATTAGTTTGAATTTACAGACAGATCATACGGCAGCGGCGTTGCCGCCGTCCACCGCCATCCCCTGGTCCGGAGTGATGCTGCGCTGCCGCAAGTGCCGGCGAACTGATTCACGCTGCCATCTTGCCAAAACGGCGGCATTGGCCCATTCATGTCCCGCTATTCGTGATCGAGGAAATTGGCACATGACGACGAAACACCTTCCGCTGATTATTGTGGCTGTGCTGCTGGCCGGCTGCGGCAATATACAGGGGCAGCTTGATCGCGAGAAAATTTCATCCCTGCACTACGATACGGTCGAGTGCCCCGCTTTGATTGCGCAAAAGAACAGCGCAATGGCCCAGATCAGCAGCCTGACCAATGGCGCAGGCTACCGGGAACCGAGCGTGATCACGGGCTTCGGTCCCATTCTGCCGGATTATCGCACCGCCAACCAGAAGAAGGCCGGCGCTCTGCAGGGACAGGTTGATTCCATGACCCGCTCCATCGCACGGCGGAAATGCACGGGCTGATTGCCCGGCAGACACCCGCCGCGCCGGTCCTGGCAAAGAAATGGCCCCTTCCGGGGCCATTCTTGTCTCATGCGCCTGTTCTCATGAGCCGCGCAGCAGCTTGCACAGGGCAACCAGCGAGCTGTCATAGCTCGTCGCGTTGGATGAAATTTCCGCACAGCGGATTTTCAGCTTCATCCTGTCCTGCGCCGTGAGCTGTGCCAGTCTGGCAGCGATCGCCTTGTTGTTTACGCCGGGATTGAGGCTGCCCGGCTTGGTGCCGCCGCCAAGAATACCACCACCCGTCGTGACCCCGCCGGTACTGACACCGCCGGGACTGGTACCGCCCGGGCTGGTGCCGCCCGTATTGCTGCCACCACCAATGCCAACGCCGACCCCGGCGCCAATGCCGCCGGTTCCACCGACATTGGCTCCAACCCCTGCACCGATCCCGCCTGATCCGATATTTGCGCCAGCTCCAGCTGTCACACCTTTGGATCCGCCGACATTGGCGCCAAGTCCGGCACTAACGCCATTGTTGACGCTGGCGCCCGCCCCCGCATTGATTCCGTTTGAACCGCCGATCGATGCGCCGACGCCCGCAGCAACACCCTTGGAGCCGCCAACCGATGCATCAGCACCCGCCTTTACGCCGCCGAGATTGGCGCTGGCACCAACGCCCAGACCGCCATTCTGCGAACCGCCGACTGAAACCCCGCCTACCGACAAACCTCCGGCAAGCGCCGACGTCGTAAGCACCGCAAGTATGAAAGAGCCAGCTACAATGCAGCTCGTCTTCTTTTCGAACTTATTCATTACAACCTCCCGATTATTACTATTGTACCCAAGCATTCACAAACCAAGAACACCGATATATGCATCACTATTTGAAATAAATCAATACAACACTTATTATTCAATAGATATTTTCTAAATAAAATTATTAAAACACAAAGATTTTTACGCGAGACAACGATGTGCTTCGCATTGTTACTTATATCTATTCATATATTTTCTTAAAATTCTAAACTTCCATCGATCTCCATCGCAAAAACCTCCAACATAAGCTGGAATGGATATAGTCGATACGTAAGAACATGGGTTTTAGTTTCACTTCTCAATATTTTTTCTTTATTATTGTAAACTACACCATGCCTTCTTTAAGTAAGCGCATGATAAAATTGGAAAAGCACATGATTACTTACATTTTTAATGAAAACTTATTTTGAAGGGCTCCCTCGAACGCCACCGGAGGATTGCATCTGCTTGCCCAAGCGAAGGCATTGCCGGGGATCAGGCGATAGCGCAGCGGTTTTGAGGGGCCAGCGTCGGGGTACGCCGCACGGCACGGCGCGGGAAATGCACGCCCTGCGGTCATGACTTTCATTTTACTTAAAATGTTCAGGGCGATGTAAGCGATGATTAAGCAAGAAATCCGGTGATACTTTGCTAACCAGTTTTTTTAAGTCAGCCGAAATTGTTGAAAGCCTAAGTTCACGACGGTTCAACGAAACCGCGTCAAAAGCAACGCTTCAACAGGGATACAGAACATGACAACTCTTTTCACACGTTTTCTCAAGGATGAGTCCGGCGCAACAGCCATCGAATACGGCCTGATTGCTGCCCTCATCTCCGTCGGCATCATCGCAGGTGCAACCTCGCTTGGCACAAACCTCGGCACGCTGTTCACCAACCTCGGCACAAAGTTCAAGAATACGACTGTTAACTAACAAGTCGTTGGGGTTGCCTGGCAACGGGCAACCCTAATTTCATATCCAACGCCAATGCCGTTGACGTTGGATATGAAATTATCCGGACTGGCCCCTGCCCGCCATTTCCATGGCTCCGCTCGGCCCATGGACCAAAATCAGCCCGATCACCCATATGCTTGCATATGCCTGCTGATTACTTCGGGCTTTGATCTATTCCTCCTAATAATATTGACTATTTTACTCATATATCGTTTCACGATGCTGTATATTTACAATTTCCCGTAAACGTTGTTTCGTCTCCCCAGTTTTGATTCAGAATGCGCTTGAACAAAATCATGGAGGGGACCGCATCATGATCTTTGGCATGACTTTCTATACTTTCGTTCACGTCCTGATCAGCCTGATCGGGATCATATCGGGGCTGATCGTTCTCGCCGGACTGCTTGCGTCCGACAGAAAGGACGGATGGACACTGATCTTTCTGGTGAGCACGGCAGCGACGAGCCTGACGGGCTTCGGCTTTCCCTACCAAGGTTTTACGCCCGCCATCGGCGTGGGTATCCTCTCGATCATCATTCTCATCGTCGCGATCGCCGCCCGTTACCCCCTGCATCTCGCCGGGCCGTGGCGGTGGGTCTATGTGGTCGGCGCCGTGATCTCGCTGTACTTCAATGTTTTCGTGCTGGTCGCCCAGTCATTCCAGAAAATACCCGCATTGAATGCCCTGGCGCCCACCGGCTCGGAGCCGCCTTTTGCGATCGTGCAAGGGATTGTGCTGCTCCTGTTCATTGCCGCCGGCTTTGCCTGCCTGCGACGGTTTCATCCCGTCATACGGTGAAAACCCGGACAGGATACCCGGCAGCTCCGGGTCGCCTCACCGCACCGGCCTGCGCTCTGCCGCTCTCCCCGGCCCATCGAAGGGCCGAGCTTCTCAATCGGATGTACTAGAATATTACACCTCCCGATGCCGCCGGGTCAGTGTTATGATCGCGTCTTGAAATTGTTCTCGAATTGCCATGCTGGTCGAACGTGACTTGCTCCTCACCGCAATTGCAGGTTCAAAGTCCGTTAACCCCTGCCTGGCCAAGCCCATGCAGGAGAAAGCAATGGAGGAGGAGGACGAGGAAAGCAGGGAGAAGGACGACTACGCGCCCTATATGACATCCATATGGGGCTATCTCGTCGTCTTCCTGATCATCATTCCCCTTGTGCTGATTCTCGGCCGCAAATTCGGGCGATGACTCCGTTCCATCGGTCTTTGCCCCGGCCCGCCAATGGCGAAATTGCGGTTCGCCGGCAGGAAAACCAGGCCACGCAATGTGGCTTATCCAACGGATTTCACGTGGTTTTGTCATATTCATCCCCGCGTGGAGCCGTGCAACACGACACAACTGGAGAATGACGACAAAAGTACCAAAGCTTGTCGCTGGCGGGCCTTTTGTGGCGCATATCGTCTTGTGCTTCACCCCGTCGTCCAATTTGCTGACACCCACCTGCATTGCGTTGGCAGGGGATGTTTGGAAAGGGTCATCTGAGTGCTTACTTTGTACTTTTTGGAAGACTACCGTAATCCGGGCCATTCAAATCGCGAGACCGAAATGGCAACACATCGCCCCGAGAACCCAAAGCCAGTCAAAAAGGCCGGGAAAATCAAACCCGTCAAAGCCGCGGCGGTGACGAACTGGGATGAACTTATCGCCCGGAACGTCAAGCTCGAAGACAGGCTTATCAAGAAGCTGAGATCGCGCCATATCGTTCGCAAGCTCAAGGTGAGGTTTCTGACCAAATAGGACCTCGGTATCCGACACGGCACCGGTGCAATGGAGCGATGACCGGTGCCATCGATGCCCGGCATTCGACCGGATCTGTTCACGGCGCCTCAGCTCGAAACGCTGGCGTCGGCGGCCGGACGCAACATTTCACCTTCCATAGTTACAGAAGTTCTCATTGCATATTCGCGCAATAGTTGTATTCATTTCGATAAAATTTTAATCGCTCTGGAATCTTCAATGTCTGATGATAACAAACAACCCGGCGTATTCGCAGGTTCCTGGCGGCTTGCGATTATCATGCTTGTCATTCTGGCCGCTGTCTGGATACTCGGACGCGCCTTCGCATAACAACCCTAGGTTTAGTAAACTGTGATTCAACCGGATATTACCGCTCCGGCGGGATGCATTCCGGCTGCGCCTGCAATCGCCATCCCCTGCCCGCATCGGTGACGGCACCTGAGAATCTCCGTTTTTGATGCACTGCAGCACGCTTCTGTGGGTCGATTCCGCAACACTTCTCTGCCCAACAGGTCATTTTCGGTGCATTTTCTGAATTATTTTCATGCACACGCTTTGACATTTAACTTTCATGTTGATGGAATAGGCACCTGCAGACGAATTAGGGGAACATTCGAATGTATGAAGATGATGAGGACGAACAGCACTTGCACTATACCACGCCCGCGTGGTGCCATTTGCTTGTGTTTGGCTTTGCGCTGGCAATCGCCGTGCTGATTAGTCAGATTTGTTCTTCCATGGCCTGACGGGCTCCCGTCAGTTCAACCATCGCCCCATCGGGATACTGTCCCATAAGACCCTAACCTGACCCTAGATCGTATTCGCAGGTTTTCCCGGCTGATCGGTCGATGCGCCGAGCGTGGTCCCCAATTGCGATCCGGTGCGCTCGCTGACATCGATACCCGCTTCCAGCGATGCGGCGACAAAGGCTGCGCGTGCATCCTCGGCGGACAATTTTTCATCAAGTGCATTGCGGCATGCGTCACAGGCAATCCTGTGCTTTTCACCCCGGCGCCGCGACCAGTACTGCGTCAGCATGGTCAGCGCGTCGCGCACATTGCGCACAACGATCACGCGGCCGGTACGCGGCGACTTGATGGTCACATGCGTGAATGAAAGCATTTCCATAAGCTTCAAATGCATCAGAAGGCAAGTGGTTCCATCACCCTTGATTGACGAACTGTCCGGCTTGAATGACACTGGGTTTTTCCGGATGAAAGGGCTGCCCATGGAATATGACAAGGAGACGATCAAAGGCTCGACCAATGGCTACGGGCTTGGGGTAAAGTTCGAACTCACCAATGGCCAGGTATGGGAGCAGACCAGCAGCGATGACGAGTATCTGCACCAGTTCATGCCGGAAGTTCTGCTCGATACGGCCGGAAACATCGGAAAACTCAAGATCAACGACATGAATGACTGGGTGGAGATCAAGAGAATTCTCTGACGACCACCGCGCGGGTGTGACGGCAAGCAAAAGGAAACGCCCCGCCATCCCCAGGGGGCAGCGGGGCGGATAAAGCTTCAACCCGGCGTTAATTGACCGAAATCACTTCTCCGGTTCGACGATCAATGGAGACGCTGATGTCGTCGCCCTGATAGTCCGTTCCTTCCACGATGATGCGCGACCGTGTCCGCCGGATATCGTCGACCTCGCGCACGCCTTCGGAGCGGGCGATGCGCACCGCCGTCCGGTCAGTGATGCTGACGCTGCGATAGGGACGATCCATTTGCGGATCGACGAGGCGAACGCCGCCGGGACCTATTTCGATTGATTGCGCGAATGACGGCGCTGAAGCCAATAGCGTCAGAGCCGTTACACCCGCCATTGCCAGAACTTTGAACATGACACTCTCTCCTTAACACGACCCACCAAAACCATACATCACATATGCCTTTGCCGACGCCCCCGAAGCAGGGTTAATGATTAGTTTAGGGCTATAGTGTGGCTGAATTTGCCGCGGCATTGCGTTCCGGATAACTTTCAGAATACGCGTGTTACGAAGCGATCGATTTTCGACCCCTCCCGATAAAAAATGGCAACCGCCAGGGCCGCCAGCAAGGCCGTCACACCGCCGCCGATCACGTCGGAAACATAGTGCGTGCCAACATAGATGCGCGACCAGCAGACGAGAAGGGCCATCAGCCCGAGCAGAATGGTGCGGCGCGCCAGACCGTGAAGCGCAAAGGCCGCGACGATGGCAAGCGATGCCGTCGCATGGTCCGACGGAAATGACCAGTCGGCGCTTGGGGGAACGAGAAGATGCGTGATATCAACGTCATAGGGCCGGATGCGCTGCACAAACAACAGAATGATCTGGTTCAAGCCCAGTCCGATGAGAAAGGTCAGTCCGGCCGAGACGCAGGTATGCCGCACATGCAGCCTGTCCGCCTTGCTCCACCATTGGCCAATGACGGCCACGATCATCAGCGGTACGCCGAAGCTGGTGACGGTCAACATTATTCCGTCGAGAACCGGAGTGTGGCCAGCGGGCGAATTGAGCCATTGCGTGATCGTCTGATCCATTCTCTTCTCTGCTTCCTTAGCCTTGAGCGGACTGCGAAAGCCCCGGAGTGGCATGTCCTGTCCATCCGGTCTTTCGAATCGGTTTTTCCTGCGACCTCACTGACCGTGAATCGCAACGATTTCATGGCGGAGAACTGGTTCCGTCGACCGGCACGCTGCGGATTGCCGGATGTTTCGCATTCCTGGCATGGCCGCCACCTGCGGCATGAATCGGGTGGCTGGCCATCAAGGGCAAGCGATACACTGAATCCACGCCGAAGGGAGTGTGATTTCTATGTTGTCTCTCTTGAATGCTTTGCATGCAATGGCCGCCCGACGCGGCGAAGGTCTGCACCCCGAATTGGCCGCGCGGCTGGAACAGCACACCCGCAACAGCACGGAGCGACCGGCCGCGGCTCTGCACCCGGATCACACCGGCCAGCAAGAGGGCGGTCAGGTCGTTCAGGTCGATCTCGGCGTAATGCTGTTCAGGCACGGCCGCGGTCGTATCGACAAAACCTGAGACGACAAAGCGCGCAGGTTTTTATACTGATCGCCTCGTTTGCGTGACCACGCAAGCATGAAGGCTAGTCAACCCACGCCTCCCAAGCCCCTGACGCCTCCCCCTGCATCCCAGCA
The DNA here is from genome assembly GCA_025345505.1 of Todiramphus chloris collaris. Taxonomy (NCBI): domain Eukaryota; kingdom Metazoa; phylum Chordata; class Aves; order Coraciiformes; family Alcedinidae; genus Todiramphus; species Todiramphus chloris. The sequence goes on along the minus strand of JANVCC010009742.1, from coordinate 3,005,103 downwards.
CATTGGGCGACGCATCACATTGCCCTGCCAAAGTCATTCACCTGTTTGACAACGAACAAAGCGCCCTCAATAATTATCGCGGCGGCAGTCCGCCTGTTCAAGAAGTCCAGGAGCAACCTTGATGATCATTAATGAGATGACGAAGGCAGAGATCAATGCCTTGCTGAGCCGCGCGAGCATTGGCCGCCTGGCCTGCTCCAGGGATGATCATCCCTACATCGTTCCGCTCAGGTTCGCCTATCACTCCGTCTTTCTCTATTCTTTTACAACGGTCGGCCAAAAGGTCGAATGGATGCGCAACAATCCGCACGTCTGTGTCGCGTTCGATGAGATCGACGCAACCAATCGCTGGCAAAGCGTGATCGTCAACGGGCTGTATGAAGAACTGTCGAACGATCCGTCCCATGTCGACGCGCGCGCAACCGCGCACCACCTTCTGAGCGCATCCGCCGAATGGTGGCAGCCCGGGTACACGAAGACGGTCATTCGCGATGCGGAGCGCCCGCTTGAACCCGTGTTTTTCCGGATATCGATCCTCGAAACAAGCGGGCACAAAGCCGTCAAAACCACGAGCTAACGGTCCGGCACAAGCCGGCAAAGGCATTGGCGCCGGCACTTTTCAACGGCACCGTCCTGCGGGACTTGACGCGGCGAATGATCGTATCGCCCAAAATTGCGGCGGAACCTCTCACGCCCCCCGCCGTTTACCCCATTCAATTGGAGGTAATACGATGCTTACAGCAGCAGTTTTATGGTGGCTGGGCGTTCCGCTCATTGTTGTCGTCTTGATTTTCTTCATCTTTTTGCGGCGCCGCTGAACGGGACGCCTGTTCGATGCGGCGGGAGCTGCCCTCATGGTTTCAGGTAGGAAAACCCCGTCTGGATCTCATGCCTGATATCGGCGATCACCTTGTGAACGGACTCAATGCGTCCGTCGCTTGCCTGATCGAAGCAGATCCCGACTTTAAGTCCGCGCTGCCGCAAAGCCGGCAGAAAATCTTTCAGCACCGCGTCAAGTTCCATCTCAACGATTTCGGTTTTGATATGCAAGCCGGTACCGCGGTCCAGCGGCCCCAGCCACAGCTCCGCAAAGATGGCATCCGGCCAGAGCGGGCAGCACATCGATGTCCCCGCCGGGTCATTGAGAATGAGATAATTCGAACCAAGGTTGATGGTGTATACTTTGTAGGTCTCAACCGACTTCTTGATGAAATATCTGTAACGCATGGCGTGTGAGAGTTTGAGAACTCTTGTTGCCTCTTCAATACTCTTTGTTGACTCCATGTGCCCACCCTCGCTGCTGAGGATAGACCAGAATATTAAAGATTGAAGGACAATTATTCCAAAACGAAGGTTTATTCCGGCCGCGTAGACCGAAATTGATGATCGAGGGTTGGTGAAGCGCTTATTCCAGCGCCTGGGGACGATCGGTTTTATGTGGATGGGAGCGACGCAACCATGTTGCGCACCCCCGCTGGGTCCATTTAATTCACCCTCTGCAAAGTGATTTTATCTTGCTGCTCGGCATTCAAACGATGAACGCCTGTTTCTGCCGCAGTTCTTGTTGCCGCATAATATCGGCCGAGGCCAAATGACAGTGCCGCCAGAAACAGGACAACGCCGATATATTTCCAAGCATTGGCTTGATATGGCTGCGGATCAATCGAATGCATTCTAAACTCCAGGGTGACGGCATTGAGCGGGGAAAGCTGGCGCTGTAAAAACCCCACCATCCCGAAAGACGGTGGGGTAAAGTGTGTCTGGAACAGGATTTTGCAGCACTTCCTTCCATCGATAAGTCAATTGACCCAACTCCCTGCACCCGATGGGAGCTTGGATTTCGTTCTTCTCAGGGAACGTGTTGTGGCAGTGTCGTTTCCGGCATACTTGAATTATTGACGGGCAACAGAACAACGTTGCCAGTCATGGACATATCATCAAAACCGGCGTGACGTGAGCGTGACCGAAATCCCGGATCAGACCGGTATTATCGGGCAAAGAGCACCCACGGCTGTCTTTACAGGAATGACGAGCCAAGCCCTTGTCAATCAACGCATAAATGCTAGACAGGAATTCCGGTAAACTCGAAGGAAAACGATATGCCGGACTTTTCGACACTCATGCTTTTTGCCGCCGCGTCCGTGGTTCTTACGGCCACGCCCGGTCCCGATATGCTTCTCATTGCCTCCCGCAGCATCAGCCAGGGACGGGGCGCAGGGTTTCTGACCTATGCCGGCATAGCGCTCGGCACCTATTGCCATGCGATGGCCGCAGCGCTTGGGCTTTCCCAGCTTTTTCTTGCGGTTCCCGTGGCTTACGAAATCATTCGCTGGGCGGGCTGCGCCTATCTGCTTTATCTCGCATGGAAAACAATACGTTCGGAAGGGATGGTATTCTCGCCGACATCCCGCCTCAAACGTTTTTCGATGAAACGGATTTTCGGCGAAGGTCTCTTCACCAATCTGCTCAATCCCAAAATGGCACTGTTCGTGCTGGCGCTGTTTCCGCAGTTCGTCAAACCCGAAGCCGGTTCTCTGGTCGTGCAGATGCTTATTCTCGCCACCGTGCTCAATGGCATCGGCTTTATCGTCAATGGCACGGTGATTCTGCTGAGCGGCCATATCCGCAGCCGGGTCGGCAGCTTCCCTCGCTTCCGCAAACTGCCGCAATATTTGCTGGCAACGGTCTTCACCGGACTTGCCTGCCGCCTTGCGCTTGGCAGCCGGAACTAGGCAAGTCTGACACGGTGTGGCAGCCGGATTTTAGCGGCAGCCCATGCGAGACCCGCTGCAAAGCAAGCCTTGGACACGTCGTTCATCCCGCATTGCACCGGGGAGCCTGTGAGGCTCTCCGAACCGCGGTGCCGTCCATCATGTGTGGGGCCGGTCGTTGGTCGGCCCCGACTCAACAAGGGTCGCCACGCGCCAAATCTGACATCTCGCGGAATTTGACGTGCGGCGGAGCTGTGACGGTACTGTCCTGCAGCGTCCATATCCCGCCGTCCAATGTAAATCCGTGTTTTTGGTACAGGTCGCGGCATAGGCCGTTGGCTTCGGTCGGCGTGTAGACGCCCTTCAGGGGAAGGTGGTTTGCGGCAAGCCCGGCGATAACCGCCTGCTCGACGCCAAGGCCAACCACCCGGCAACTCATCACGAACTGGATGATGATGTGATCTTTGACAATGGCGATTCCCACCAGGCCATAATCGGTGTATTTGTCGCCGACTTCGAACGTCTCGAAGATGGCACCCGAGAGAAAGGCCTGCTGACATTCACCGATGGTCCAGCGCTTGCCCGTGGTGTTGAACTGGTTGGATTTGTTGAGCAGCTCCAGCGCGCGTGGAAAACGCTCGTCATCTGTGGTGTTGATCGGGCGGATGCCGACAGAAACGTCGAGGGAAGCCAGGAACTCTTCCCGGGTCATAACGGCCTTCGCGGCTTCCCGCTGCACCTGAGCCTGGATCATCTCGGTGCGCCTGCTTGACTCCTGCGTGACGTACGGAACCTGCGTTTCCGGGGCCCAAAGCAATGTGCTGCGGATCGAATACAACTCGTCGCCAAGTACCCGCATGCCCGGAAATGCCGCTTGCACGCTTTCCCGCTCCACGGGATTATCGTCAATGAAGAGAGCATTCTTCGGCAAGAGATTGGTTTCGCTGAGAATATCCTGGATGTTTTCCGCTTTTGGCCGCCAGTTTATTTTCCGGACCGCGAAGTCATCGATATCCAGTCTGTGCTTCAGGAACTGAGGCCACAGGTCGAGGATTGTCGCTTCGTCATTCTTGCTGACGATCGCCAGGACGATACCGCGCTGCTTGAGAAATTTCAGGGCTTCGATCAGGCCGAGCGGCCATCCTTCCAGGAGAACGCGATTGTGTATGCCTTCTTCCGCGATAACCCCGCGCCAGAGCGTATCGTCCAGATCAAGGATGACCAGCTTCACGCTGTCTTGCTGCGTGAGCGTCCGATACATGGCATGTATCTCGCTCCAAAACCCGAAGATGAAATCTTCTATGTTGATCGGGTAAAGGCTGGTGAGTTTGGTTGGCTGGACAATACGGGTTGTATCGTGGATGGAATCCCAGTCATTGGCATAGCTGGCATGCGACCAGTTCCAGACGAGATCCTCTTGAATGAACTTTCGGCCGAATGTCTGCGCGATGGCATCGGCCTGGACCATATGCGCCCCATGTTCCCGCGCCAGCTCATGCAGTTTGCGGTTCAACTGCTCGACGAAATAGGTGGGGTTGCGCAGGTCATAGCGCGGCAGAAGCCGCCCCATGTGATTCTGCTGCGGCGTAAAATACTCGGATACGAAGGTCGTGAGCCTGGTGTCTTTCGTGAATGCCAGCGCGCCGGTAAATGTCTGGATCAGACGCTGCTCGCATTCCCACAATTTTTCCCTGAACGGTTCCTCGCTGGTGTGCGGTATATCCGAAAGCATGGTTTCCGGCACAATCGTCCGCAAGGGCAAATGTATAAGCTGGAAGGCATATTCTTCGATTGGATGCGGCGGTTCTGACAAATCACCGGGATAATTGTACAGGACATGATCGACTTCCGCGCCCTTGAAGATGACATGGGCGTAGTGGAAGAGACCCGCCGCCATGCACGATCCGACAACGAGGATCCGCTTCACAGCGACGGGTGTTGCCTCCAATGTGTCGGGTGTTCTGAATTTATAGGCAACCTGTTGATTTCGCACAGAAGCCGTGGTTTCAAGCATTCAGAGCCTCTCCAATCAATCGCAGATCAAACTAAGCGGTGCCATCCAATCACCGCAAGACAGATCGCGAAGACAAAGGACGAAAAACGCGGTATTGAGAATTGGAGTAAACGCGCATTCTCGCGGCCCTGCCGCATAACCGCCTTCTCCGGGGAATAGCGTGGACGACAGGCACCACAGGCGGCTGGGCGGTATCAGGACGTGTTCACTTCACCGGAAAGACCATGTTTTGCGCAATTTTGTGGTCATTTTAACAACAATTGCATTGACACGGCGGCCATAGCCATCTCGATTTCGTGCAACTTGTCACCTGTTTGGATTGCAACGAAAATGATGAAAATACTCGTTATCGCCATATCCGCCCTTACCCTATCAAGCGTTGTGCTTGTCAGCACAGCGGACGCAGCGCGATTTGGATTGAGTTTTGGCGGGCCCCGCAAAAGCGTCGCCAAGGAAAGCGGAAAGGCAAAGAGCAGCAACCCGGGCAAGGGAAGCTCCCGTGGTGGTGGGGGTCACGGTGGTGGGGGTCACGGTGGTGGCGGTCACGGTGGTGGCGGTCACGGTGGCGGTGGTAACGGTGGCGGCGGTAACGGCGGCGGTGGTAACGGCGGCGGACACAGACGATAGGTGTCAACGTCGCCCGCCGACACGGCTTCGGCGCTGGGCGCGACACACAGACAGGGACATCGTTGTCACCTTGATTTCCCGATTTGGACTATGTTGTTCTGTCTTCCAAAAAAGTGGGAGAAGAAGCGTGGGCGACAACAACAGATTTGATGAGATTGACTCTCTGCCCGGTGCTCTCGAACTTATCAACACTGTTGACGATCCGGAGCACAAGGTGGCGTTTCTCAAAGACGTTGTCAGTACGCTGGTGGAGGAAGTATTGGCGCTTCGCAAGAAAGTTGCCGAACTCGGCGGCTAACACCGTTCCTGCTTCGACCGGCCTCTATGAAAGCTTGTTGGTTTGCACAGCAAATCAACAGCCGGATTGCCTCGCTATCCGGGAAACAGAACTGGTTCTCTTTGGTAAGTGGCGATCCCGGCTGGATTCGAACCAGCGACCGTCGGCTTAGAAGGCCGGTGCTCTATCCAGCTGAGCTACGGGACCAGTTTTACACCGGCGATCACAGTATCGCCGGGAAATCCGAACAAACTGCAAACAAGGCCAAACGTCAAAGAATCAGTGCGTCCAGGGCTGCTTGCGGTCAAAGCGGAAGTTTTCCGAATAGGAGACAACGCGCCGTCTTGTTTCCTTGGGTTCCTGCACCGAATAGGCAATGCCGTTCTTCTGTGCATAGGCGATTGCCTCTTCCTTCGTTTCGAAGGACAGGCGGATCTGGCTCTTCATGTCGCGCGACGACGTATAGCCCATCAGCGGCTCAACCTTGCGCGGCTGTTCCGGCTCGAATTCCAGCATCCAGCTTTCGGTCTTGGCCTTGCCGGACTGCATGGCTGTTTTTGCGGGGCGGTAAATACGTGCTGCCATTAGAAGAAATCCCTTTGTCTGAAATCCCGATATAGTACAGGCTTCGGTTCAGTACCAGCAGCATCATCGGTTGAAATGGTCGGAGCGGAGAGATTCGAACTCCCGACCCTCTGGTCCCAAACCAGATGCGCTACCAGGCTGCGCTACGCTCCGTATCATGTTCAACGTTGGCTTCCCTAGAGTTTTAGCCCTGAGAACGCAAGGGCCTAAATCGACAAAAGAAACAAAAATGGAAAATAAGCCACGCGGCGGGACCTTACGGCGCCGAAAGCCCCGCCAAAGCCCAACCGGCGACGCTCCACCGTATCGCCCTATCCTCAACCTCCTGAACAGAATGATTCGAATTCCGGTGTTTCGCCCCCTCCACTCCATTACCGAGCAAGAATTGCATCGACGTACCTTAAATGGGTGATGCGCAATCGACAGAATTCACTTCAAATAACTCCAAACAACAGAGATGTTCCATAGGAGGTATCATGAAGAGTGCAATCAATATAGTTATGGTCGCCATTGGTGGTTTGGCCCTTTTCCCGAGTATCGCTGAAGCCGGATGCCAGATGCAGAGGCAGTGTGTGCTCAAGCAACGGATAGAATACCGCACTCAATACCAGCGCAGTTGCGATACGGTGAGACAGTTTGAAGGCGGTGTCTTGGTTCCACGCACATTTTGCTCGTCGCGCCCGATCCGTTCCCCCTACCCCGTCGCTTATCAAGATTGCTCCCAGGTACAACGGGTCTGCAATGGCCTCGACTCGTTGATCTCGAACAAGAACAAACGTCCCTAGGACCTGACATAACTGATCAGCGGCGACTCAAGAACAAGGCGGCGATCTGACTTTGCCGCCGCGTTTCCGTTTTCAGGAAAATCGCTTTCAATTGCGTCCTTACCGTTTGAACACTGATTTTCTTCGTATCGGCATATTCGAGAGGTGAGATACCTCTCGCTATGGCATGTGCCAGAGCCGTTTCAGCGGGCGTCAATCCATAGCCCTGAAGCGCCGACGCATCCGGTTCCGATGAAACGGGATGCAGGATGAGGAGTGCTACCGGGATATCCTCGAACACCCGATCGAAAACGGTTTCGATGGTATTGCGAGAAAGGGGCGCGACTGTTGCGTGCAAGGCGCTGCCGTTTTGGGATTTAACGGCAAAAGTTCCTTTTAAACGGCGATAGTCGGTTCTTGCGATAGCCCCCAATGCGGATTGCAACATGATGTCTGCTTGCTCGTCGAGCAATTTCAATCGTCCCGAACGCTCGATGCGGAACACCGTCGTTGCCTGAGGAACGGTGGCAACCGCCTGGTTGCTATGAATGACACCCCCGAGCCGGTCGATGAAAAATATAGCGCCGGTCGTACCCTCCAACGCGGACCGATAATCTTCGTTCTGCACCAAACTTGGAACGGACCTCATGATCTCAAACGAGCGCGCTATATGCGATCCGAGTAAATTGAATATATTACTTACCGATGCCTGCAAATATTCCGCCTGTTTGCCGCGCATATTGCCCGATAAAATCAACAACCTGCCGGCATTGCGCTTCAGTATGACGCCACTGGCAGCTACAATATCCTGGGTTCTCAAAAAATCATTGTAGAATTCGGTTTTTATGAGCGCGTTCCGGTCACAGAACTCTTCGGAATGAAATGTCAGGCCAACCGGCTTGCAAGTCAGATGAGGCACCCATACATTTTTCGCCGCATAGTATTCATTGTAAGCGGATTTGAAATTTTCATCGATCTCAGACGTTATTAAACCCAGGCTGGCTCGCTCGACAACGTCGTGTGCCTGGATACATATGTTGGTACCATCCAAAAGATTGGATGTGTCCTCAAGGAATTTTGACCATTTACTCTGGTCGACAGCTGCATTGTAAATCGTTTGAACAAGGTTGTTAAAATCATTCATCGTGATTTCAACCATTGTATCCCCCAAAGCCTATTCTTCGATATACATGAAGTATTGATCAGAATGATCCAAAAGCTCAATAAGCAAAAAGGATGGCATCCCCTGCAGGGTCGCAGACCCACAGGCAGAGACCGGCAAGATTGCCCGTCGTCCCGACGGCTCGGCGACAAATGGCTTGATTGTAACGTCCGACTTTGGAACACTCCCTGCTGCTCGAACACACCAGCCTTTGACGGGCCGATGAGCCACGTTGAAGATATGTCCTTGATCCGGGGCAATCCCCCCGGGACTGGTTTTGCAGGGAACGCCCGTCGCCAGCCTTGATTTCCATGCCGGCGCATATTTCAAACCGTTGGAGTTTCATCATGTCAGCACATATCGAGATCACAGATTCGGCAGCATTCGACCTGGCCCAAAGCATCGCCGATACCCAGAAGGCGAAACTGCGGGAGCAGCAGATGCACCAGATCAGCGATGACGACATGCAGGTCGGTGAAACCTGGTTTGTCTGGGGCATCTTCAGCGCCATCACCGATGATCGCCCGCGGCAGCAGAAACTGCTGGCCGATTATCTCGCCCGGAAAATCCAGCCGCGCGGCGACATTGCCAAAATCGTCAGGGATACGCTTGCGCTCGACAGCGAGGGCAACCAGCTGTTCAACGCGATTTCCACCGCCGGCCGGCAGGCCTATCACGAAGACGGCGACCATCATCTGAGCAAGATCGCCGCCATCTTTCTCAATGCCATCAAGAACCATTGACGCTTTCCGCGTCAAAGCAATTCAGATCATGGAAGGCCGGACGCGCTAAAGATCGAAGGTCGCCTGCCCCTCGTCGAGGGCCGTGACGACGCTGGCGGCCAGCGCGCGGGTGATTTTCGATTTTTTCTCCAGCGCCGCGCGGTCGAGGCGCTCGACAACGCGGCTGGCGGTGGACAGCGACCGCTCGATATGGCTGACCAGAAAGCTGATCACATTGGGATCGACGGCGATCTGCCGGTCGGCAAACAGCTTGTACATCACCCCGGACAGGAGCATGTCATCCGGCTCGCCGATCTCCACCGTCGTTGCCGCCTTCAGGCGTGAGGCAAGGTCAGGCAGTTTTACCGGCCAGGTGCCCGGCCAGCGGCGCGACGTCATCAGCAGGCTCGATCCGCTCTGGCGCACGCTGTTGATCAGATGGAAAAGCCCGGCTTCATCGATCGGACCGTCGCCGATGGCATCGATCAGGAACGGACCGGTCCTGCCCGAGGCATCGCCGATATGCGCGGCATCGATCACGGTTGCCTCCGATTCGGCCTTCCAGACCGCCGCCAGATGCGTCTTGCCCGACCCGGTCGGCCCGGCCAGAATGACGACGGGAGAAATCCAGCCCGGCCAGCGGTCGACAATGTCCACCGCCGCCATGTTGGAGGCGGTGACAATCAGGTCGTCGCGCGAATATCCCGGCTCATGGCCAAGATCGAGCGGCAGTTGTCGCGGTGCATCGGTCATGTCAGGTGAAATACAGTCAATGCCGCCCGGATGTCACCGGATTTCTTTGGACCGCCCGCTTTTGCCGTAATCGCCTGTGTAGAGCGGGGATTGCCGGTAACGGCCGATGACAAAGCGCACGAGCACACCCATGGCCGCAGCCGTCGGCACGGCGATCAGCATGCCGGTGAAGCCCATGAGCGAACCGAAGGCAAACAGCGCGAACATCAGCCAGACCGGATGCAGCCCGACGGAGGAGCCCACCAGTTTCGGCTGGAGAATATTGCCCTCGAAGAACTGGCCGATGAAGAACACCACGGCCACGGCACCCACATAGAAATAGTCCGGCCAGAACTGCACCAGCGCCACGCCGATCGCCAGCACCAGCCCGACCAGCGAACCGACATAGGGGATGAAACTGATGAGACCGGCAAACAGCCCGATCAGCAGCCCGAAATTCAGCCCGACGATGGTCAGCCCCACCGCATAGATCATACCGAGCAGCAGGCACACCGTGCCCTGCCCGCGCACGAAGCCGGCAATGGCCTTGTTCATGTCGCGGGCGATTTCGCGCACCGTCTGCACATGGTCGCGCGGCGTCAGGTTGTCGATGCTCTGCACCATGCGGTCCCAATCGAGCAGCATGTAGAATGCCACGACGGGCGTGACGACGAACAGCGCCGCGACATCGATGAGCGTCTTGCCCGAACTCCAGATCGACTGCAGCAGGGTGGACAGGAAACCGGCACCCTGCTGCAGCAGGGAATCGAGGCTGTTGCGGATGACGGATGCATCGACGCCGATGAAATCCTTCAGCCACTGGGAATCGCGGTTGGCGATCAGTTCCTGCAGCCGGGCGACATAGCTCGGCAGGCGGGCGATGAAATCGGTCATCTGTGAGGCGAGGATCGGCACGAGGATCATCAGCAGCAGCGCAAAGGTCACCAGGAACAGGATCAGGATGACGATGGTTGCCAGAAGGCGCGACATACCCAGGCGTTCCAGCCGGTCGGCGACCGGATCGAGGAAGTAGGCAAGCACGAGCCCGGCCACGAAGGGCAGCAGGATCGACGAGAAAATGTAGAGGAACAGCGCCAGGAACACCACGGCGCCGGTCCAGAAAAACGCCTGACGCCGCACGGCGGTTGCCAGCGTGTTCACCTGCACATCCACGTGGATGTCACGTTCGGCCGGTGGTGTCGTCTTCGTCTTGCTTACGGTTTTGCTCATAGCCAGCCATGTGTTGTGTCCATGCCACGAGATAGGCAGTGGAGGACGCTGCGGTCAAGAGTGCAACCATCCATACCAGAATCGTCCGCCCCGCGCCGAACGAAAATTGGAAGGTCATATCAGCCAGTGTAAACGCCACCAGCACGATCTGCAGCGCCGTGTTCGCCTTGGACACGAACAGCGGGCGCATTTCCACCGGATTGGCCATCACCGTCGACAGCAGCACCGCACTGATAATGAGGATGTCACGCGAAACAACGATGACAACCAGCCAGACCGGCAGCTCGTTCAGGAACCCGAGAACGACGAACAGGGTGACCAGCAGCAGCTTGTCGGCCATGGGATCGAGATAGGCGCCCAGCTCCGAACGCTGGTCGTAGCGCCGGGCGATGTAGCCATCGACACCATCGGAAACGCCGGCGATGACGAAACCGACAAGCGCCGCACCGACGGAACCGGACAGCAGCGCCATGACGATGAACGGCACGAGGATGAAGCGGAAGATGGTGATGTAGTTGGGAATTGTCACTCGGCCGGCTTCCTCGCATTTTCTATTGTTACGCTCTAGATGGACGCGGCAGCGGTATTGCTCAACCCCTTTCCGGCGGCCAAACTGTCGATATCTGGTGTTTTCACCCGGCTTGGGGCACTCAGAGCTTGCAGCGACGGCGGAGTCGTGCCATTTCGCCAGCAACAATCCGGAGCTGACAATGACGATCAAAAATGGCCTCACCTATGCGCAGGCAGGCGTCGATATCGATGCCGGCAATCTGCTTGTCGAAAAGATCAAGCCGATCGTGCGGTCGACGGGCCGTGCCGGTGCCGATGGCGAGATCGGTGGTTTTGGCGGCCTGTTCGACCTGAAAGCCGCCGGTTTTACCGATCCGGTCCTCGTTGCCGCCAATGACGGCGTCGGCACCAAGCTGAAGATCGCCATTGATGCGGGTGTGCATGACACGGTCGGTATCGATCTCGTCGCCATGTGCGTCAACGATCTGGTGGTTCAGGGCGCGGAACCGCTGTTCTTCCTCGACTATTTTGCCACCGGCAAGCTCGACCCGGATCAGGGCGCAGCCATTGTCAGCGGCATCGCCGAGGGCTGCCTGCAGGCCGGATGCGCGCTGATCGGCGGTGAAACCGCTGAAATGCCGGGCATGTACCGCGATGGCGATTACGATCTTGCAGGCTTTGCCGTTGGCGCCGCCGAACGCAACCAGCTGCTGCCGTCGGGCGATGTTGCCGAAGGCGATGTCATTCTCGGCCTTTCCTCCTCGGGCGTTCATTCCAACGGCTTTTCGCTGGTCCGGCGCATCGTCGAACTGTCAGGCCTTGGCTGGGATGCCGATGCACCCTTCAAGCCGGGCACATCGCTCGGACAGGCGCTGCTGACGCCGACGCGCATCTATGTGAAGCCGCTGCTGGCGGCGATCCGCGAAACCAATGCGATCAAGGCGCTTGCCCACATCACCGGCGGCGGTTTCCCCGACAATATTCCCCGGGTTCTGCCGAAAGAGCTGACGGCCAGCATCGATCTTTCCGCCATTTCGGTGCCGCCGGTCTTCTCCTGGCTGGCAAAGGTCGGCGGCGTCGCGCGCGATGAAATGCTGCGCACGTTCAATTGCGGCATCGGCATGATCGCCGTTGTCGCCCCCGAAAATGCCGATGCTGTGCTCGCTGCGCTGAAAGCGCAGGGCGAGGATGCCGTGCGTCTTGGCACCATGGTTGCCCGCGCCGACAGCGGTGTTGTCTATCAGGGCAACCTAGCGCTGTGAGCAGCGCAGCCCGCAAAAAGCGCGTCGCGGTCCTGATATCGGGCCGCGGCTCCAACATGACCGCTCTGATTGAAGCAGCCAAGGCGGCTGACTATCCCGCCGAGATCGTCGCCGTGATTGCCAACAAGCTTGATGCCGGCGGACTGGAAACGGCAAAAGCGCATGGCATTGCCGCCCATGCCATTGCCCATCGTGATTATCCGACAAAGCAGGCGCATGAGGCCGCCGTCTCCGCTGCGCTGCATGCAGCGGGAGCGGAAATCGTCTGTCTCGCCGGTTACATGCGGCTGATGTCGGCGGAGTTCGTTCAGGCCTGGGAGGGCCGGATGATCAATATCCATCCGTCGCTCTTGCCGCTGTTCAAGGGCCTGCATACGCATGAACAGGCGCTTGAAGCCGGTGTCCGCGTGCATGGCTGCACCGTGCACTTCGTCACGGCGGGCATGGATGAGGGACCGATCATTGCCCAGACAGCCGTGCCGGTGCTCAATGGCGATACAGCAGACAGTCTTGCATTGCGGGTGCTGTCCGTGGAGCACGAGACCTATGCCCGCGCCCTGGCGCAGGTGGCATCCGGCAAGGCCGTCATGCAGGACGGACGCACGGTTTTCAGCGATTGATCGCGTGACGCCGCTGCTTACGCAGCATCTTTCTTGTTCTTTGTCGCAGACACAATTTTCAGTTGCAGTCCAAGTGCGTCGGCGACTTTGGTAATCGTCGCCAGTTCCGGATTGCCCTCACCGCTCAAGGCTTTGTAAAGCGCCTGACGCGTCAGCCCGGTTTTGCGGGCAAGATCGCTGATACCCCGTGCACGGGCCACATCGCCCAGCGCACGGGCTATATGGGAGGCATCTCCGCCCTCACACGCTGCCAGCAGATATTCCTCAATCATGTCGTCGGAATCGAGATACCGCACCGGATCAAATTTCCGCAGCTTGGTCATGATCTACGCTCCTTGAATTCCCGCGCCAGTACTTTTGCTCTTTTAATATCCCGATCTTGCGAGGCTTTGTCACCGCCGCAGAGCAGAATGATCACGATGTCGCCACGCACACAAAAATAGACTCGATAGCCGGGCCCATAATCAATTCGGAGTTCACTCACACCTTCACCCACGGCTTTGACGTCGCCGGGGTTACCGCCGGAGAACCGGCGCAATCTTTCCACTATTCGCACGCGCGCACGGCCATCCCGCAAGTTGTCAAGCCACGCGGTGAACACCTCTGTTTCCAGAAAGTTCTTCATCAGTCTTGTAAACCATAGTTGTCAAAATGTATAGATACTCAAAATCGCAAATTCAAAAAACAGTCGAAAACATCAATAAAATCAATTCATTGCCGGGCGAACCCAAACCTTGCTGTCGTGGAAGGCTGCGCCGCCGTAGGGCGCCGACGCGTCCGAGCCCGTCAGGACGTTGATGCCCTCGCCGCGCTCGAATGCCGAATTGCGGAACAGGCCTTCCGAGATCACGACGCCGCGCTTGAGACCAGCGTTCAGGCGGGCATGCACCACCACTTCGCCGCGCTCATTGCCGATTTCGACACGCATGCCCTCCTCGATGCCGAGACCGCTCGCATCGTCCGGATGGATCAGCAGCTCCGGGCGGCCCTCTTTCAGCATCGAGGTCGGCGTTTCGGCAAAGGTCGAGTTGAGGAAATTATGCGCGGGTGACGTGCCCAGCCGGAACGGATGTTTTGCATCCGCGACTTCGATGGCTTCCCAATAATCCGGCCATTGCGGCAGAGTCGCGAACGGTCCCTGCGTGCCCATGGACTGCGGCGGACGGTTCGGCGACGGGCTGCCGGTCCAATCCGGCTTGAAGCGGAATTTGCCGTCGGGCCAGTTGAAACCCTTCTCGTAATGCGCGGTTTCGTAATCCGGCTGTACATCAAGCCAGCGGATTTCCTTCAGCACGTCATAGCCCGGCAGATTGCTCGCCGCCATCATATGGTCGATCAGCGTCCTGGCATCGAGATCGAAGCCCGGCAGGTCGCCGACGCCGAGGCGTTTTGCCAGTTCGTTGATGACGTAGAGATTGGGCCGCGTTTCGCCCGGACCGTCGATCAGCTTGGGACCGAGCACGATATGCTGCTGGCCGCCGCCGCGATAGATGTCGTCATGTTCCATGAACATGGTGGCCGGCAGCACCACATCGGCCAGCTTTGCCGTGTCGGTCATGAACTGTTCATGCACGACCATAAACAGGTCCTCGCGCAGCATGCCCTGCTTGATCAGGCGCTGCTGCGGCGCGACATTGGCCGGATTGGTGTTCTGGATCAGCATCGCCATGACGGGCGGCCCGCCATAAAGCGTCTCCTTGTCGCCGTTCAGCGCCAGACCGATTTTCGACTGGTCGATATGGCGAACGGAGGAATCCTTGAAGGCCTGCCCTTCGATTTCCCGCTTGTCCATGCGGAAAATGCCGGAGTTGGAGTGAAATGCCCCGCCGCCCTCATGCTTCCAGGCGCCGGTGACGGCCGCAATGGACAGCGCCGCATGCATGTTCACAGCACCGTTGCGCTGCCGGGTGAAGCCGTAGCCAAGCCGGAAGAATGTCTTCTTCGTCGTACCGACCAGCCGGGCGAACGCTTCGATCTCCGCGACCGTCAGGCCGGTCAGCGCCGCCGCCCATTCCGGCGTGCGGCCGGCAAGATGCGCTTCCAGTCCCTTCGGATCGTCCGTATAGGCGTTGAGATAGTCCCAGTCGGCAAGGCCATCGCGGAACAGCACATGCATGACCGCGCAAGCCAGCGCCCCGTCGGTGCCCGGCTTCAGCACGAGGCCGAGATCCGCCTGCCGCACGGTGGCGTTTTCATAGATGTCGATGACAACGATCTTGGCGCCGCGCTCCTTGCGGGCGCGTACCGCGTGGGTCATCACATTGACCTGCGTGGCCGCCGCATTGGTGCCCCAGATCACCACACAATCGGACTTGGCCATTTCGCGCGGATCGACGCCGCCAAGCTTGCCGGTCCCAGCGAAAAACCCGGTCCAGGCCATGTTGGTGCAAAAACTGTCGAACTGGTTGGAATATTTCTTGGCGTGCCGCAGGCGGTGCATGGAATCGCGCTGCACCAGCCCCATCGTACCGGCATAGATATAGGGCCAGATGCTTTGCGAGCCGTATTCCGCTTCGGCCTTGAGGAAGCGTTCAGCGACCAGATCAAGCGCTGCATCCCAGCTTGCCTCTTTCCACACGCCCTCGCCTTTGGAACCGCCGCGGACAAGCGGCTTCAGCAGCCGGTCGGGATGATGGATGCGCTCGGCATAGCGGGCAACTTTGGCGCAGATGACACCGGCCGTATAGCTGTTGTCCTTGGCGCCGCGCACACGGCCGATCTGGCCGGAATCGAGCACCTCGACATCGAGCGCGCAGGTCGAAGGGCAATCGTGAGGACAGGCCGAATGGCCCGTGCGGAGAATGACAGCTTTGTTCATGGCCTATCCATAGCGCAGTTTTCGCGCCGCCGGAATGGGCTGGATAGCGGCTGCAGACGCAAAATGTCGCGACCACGCTTGACGCTGGCGAGCGGACTTGATACTTAAGTAATCACTTTAGTATTGAATACTGGTCAAGCTTTGCATGGGAGGCCCGAAATGTCACTGAAACTGTATTTTCACCCGCTATCGTCGTTCTGTATGAAAGTGCTGACCGCGCTGTACGAGAACGACACGCCCTTCGAGCCCTGCATGGTCGATTTCATGAACGAAGAGGCAAGCGCTGAATTCCGCAAGATGTGGCCGATCCGGCAGTTTCCGGTCTTGCGCGACGAAGCCCGGGGCCAGACCGTTCCTGAATCCAGCATCATCATCGAATATCTCGCCGAGCATTTTCCCGGCAGGACGCCGCTTTTGCCCTCCGAGCGGGAGCCGGCACTGGAAACACGCTTCTACGACCGCTTCTTCGATCTGCACGTGCATGTGCCGATGCAGAAGGTCGTCACCGACAGGCTGCGTCCCGCGGGCCAGAACGATACGCTGGGCGTTGACCATGCCAGACAGAAGCTGCGAACCGCCTATGATGTGCTCGAGGACCGTCTCAAAGGCCGGACCTGGGCGGCAGGCAACGCCTATACGATGGCGGACTGCGCCGCTTCCCCCGCGCTGTTCTATGGCGACATGGCCGTGCCGATCGGCGAGGGATATCCCGTGCTGACCGCTTATCGCGATCGCCTGATGAACCGGCCGTCCTTTGCCCGCGCGCTGGAAGAGGCAAAGCCCTATTTCGACATGGTGCCGAAATAGGCGTCAGGCAAGGCGCATCACGGCGGCGCCCGCGGCGATCAGCGCCACGGCGATCAGGCGCTTGGCGCCGACATTCTCCTTGAGAACCAGGGCGGAGATGGCGACCGCAAACAGGATTGACGTTTCGCGCAAGGCGGCCACGGCTGCAACCGGGGCCATGGTCATCGCCCACAGGGCAAGACCGTAGGAGCCGAGCGTGCCGACGCCGCCGACCGTAGCCAGACGCGTCCGCTTGAGGAAATGCGGCCAGAGCTCGCCCTTGCGGGTCACGACGGTCCAGAGAAACAGAGGAATGGCGTTGAGGGTGAAAACCCACATCGTATAGGCCGCCGGTGTGCCGGAATGCCGGACGCCGATGCCGTCGATCAGGGTGTAGGTGGCGATGACCAAAGCATTGATCAAAGCAAAGACCGTCGTGGCGCGGTTGGCCCCTGCCCGCCGCCGCGCCTCCAGCGCCAGCACCAGCACGCCGCAGCAGATCAGTGCAATGCCCGACCATTTCTGCGCCGACAGGAATTCGCCGACCAGCGGACCGCTGGCAATGGCGACGAAGAGCGGCGCCGTGCCGCGCATGATGGGATAGGCCTGGCTCATGTCGCCGCTGCGGTAGGCCGCCGCGACAAGCGCGAGATAGATGAGCTGGACCACGCCCGATGCCGCCAGAAACGGCCAGCTTTCGCGCGCCGGTACCGGCAGGAACGGCAGGCAGACCATGGCGATCACCCCCGCCGAAGTCACGACCACGACGGTGTTGAGGAATTTATCGCCCTCGGATTTGACGACAGCATTCCAGCTTGCATGCAGGAATGCGGCAAACAGGACAATGAGAACAACCGTTCCGGACATGATCAGACCCCGGCACGCCCGAAATGCGCGTGCTCTCCGCGCTCAATGACACATTTGGGTCATAAGGCAAATTCGATAATCTCATCTTTAAAATGAGAAGTTCTAAACGGCATTGATACCGTCGACAAAACTGGCAAGACCCGCGCGCAGCGGCGCACCGAATTCCGCGCTTTTGGCGATGCCGTCCGCGTCCAGCTTCTTGCCCTTGAGCGGCAGGGTGAGCGACGCACTCGTGACCACATGCGCCGACATCGTCATCAGGACTTCCATGAGAAGCGGCGTGATGCGCTCCGAGTGCGGCGAAGTATTGATCAGAAGCACCGGCTTTCCCGGGAATTCGATGCACGACACGAGCCAATCCAGCATGTTCTTGAAGCTGCCGGGAATGCCATGGGCATATTCCGGACAGGAAATGATCAGACCATCCGCCGCACCGACCTGCTTGCGCAACGCCACAATCTTCTTGGGCGGGTTGTCGCCGTCGAGATCGGGATTGAAGGGCGGCAACCCCGCCAGCCCCGCATAAAGCGCCACGCTGACACCGGCGGGTACCAATTGACTGCAGGCTTCCAGCACCGACTTGTTCATGGAAACGGCGCGCAGGCTGCCGGACATGGCGAGAAGTTTTGTCATTGGAAGACCTTCGGGAATCAATTTGACAATCAGCATAGCGAGATGCTTGCGATAGCACCAACATCGTGAAACAAGCAGGGCCATGAACTACCGTCACGCCTATCACGCCGGCAATTTCGCCGATGTCGTCAAACACATTATCCTGACGCGGATTGTGCTCTATATGCAGCGCAAGGACCATGGCTTTCGCGTCATCGATACCCATGCGGGTATCGGCCGCTATGATCTCAAGGGAACGGAAGCGGGCAAGACAGGCGAATGGCAGAGCGGCATCGGCCGCCTGCTCGAGGCCAAACTGGATACGGATGTCGCCGGCCTCATCCAGCCCTATCTGGACATTGTGCGCGCCGAAAATCCCGATGGCGCCATCCGCCACTATCCCGGTTCGCCGCTGATCGTGCGGCACTTGCTGCGCAAGCAGGACCGGCTGTCGGCACTTGAACTGCATCCGGACGATGCCCGGCTCCTTGCCGAGGTGTTCGAAGGCGACGTGCAGGTGCGCGTGACACAGCTGGACGGCTGGCTGGCGCTGGGCGCCCACCTGCCGCCCAAGGAAAAGCGCGGCCTCATCCTCGTCGACCCGCCGTTCGAAATCGGCGGGGAATTCGACCGCCTGGCGGAAGGCCTGGTCAAGGCGCACCGGCGTTTTGCCGGCGGCACCTATGCCTTCTGGTATCCGGTCAAGGACCGCCAGGAGGTCAAGCGTTTCGCCTCCCTCCTGCACGATACCGGCATTCCCAAAATCCTGCGCGCGGAGCTGATGATTCGAACGCCCTCGCCGGAACCGCGGCTCGATGGCACCGGCATGATCATCGTCAATCCGCCTTTCACGCTGGAGGGCGAGCTGCGCAGCGTTTTCCCGGCGTTGTCAAAAGTCCTCAGTGACGGGCAGAATGCCGGTTTCACCGTCGATTGGATCCGCGGCGAGCAAGTTGGTGCTTGACCGCGCGCATCGGCTGTCCGACATTGGTCGCAAATCGATACCTCATGGAGAGTGACCCCTATGGCACGCGTTTCCACCCTTCTCGCCACGACCCTTGGCGCTGCATTGGCAATTTCGTCCGCCGTTCCGGCGTTTTCCGCCGATTTCCTGCAACGCGCGCCCAGCCAGACCTATGACGACACCTGCGGCAAATCCGGTGTCCTCAATCGCATCGTCAACCGGTTCTCCTATCAGGTGCATCACGTGCCGGGCCTGCAGCAGGTGGCAATCCAGGATTTCAGCGACGTTCATCAGCAGCGCTATGAGCCGAGCCGCAATCCGGAAATGTCGGCCGTCCCGCGCTATTATTGCCAGGCGACCGCTCATCTCTCCGATGGCAGGCAGCGTCCAGTCTGGTATGTGGTCGAAGAAGGCTTGGGTTACGCTTCCATCGGCAACAATGTCGAGTTCTGCGTGGCCGGGTTCGACCGCTGGAACGTTTACAATGGCAGCTGCCGCAGCCTGAAATGATCCGTGACCGCTGATGCAGCTCGGCAGCCTGGCGCGCTATGCCCTGTTTGCAGCGCTTCTCGGCGTGTCGGTACTGACCTATCTGCGTGAGCAGCAGCCGCGCGAAAGTCTTGTTCCCTCGCAGACGCCCGGGGTGATTGCCGCGGGCGAACGCCAGACAACCGGCGCGCCCGCCGCATCCGTGCCGGCGGGCAGCGGTTTTGATTTCTACGTTCTCGCATTGTCCTGGTCGCCCAGCTATTGCGCCGCCGAGGGCTCGAATGCCAACCGGCAGCAATGCTCGACAGGACGCCCCTATGGCTTCGTCGTGCACGGGCTCTGGCCGCAATATGAACAGGGCTATCCGCAGGACTGCACCACCGACGAGCCGCGCGACGTACCGTTCAGCCAGGCCAGGCAGATTTCCGACATCATGCCGTCCGCCGGGCTCGTCACCTACGAATGGCGCAAGCACGGCACCTGCACCGGATTGACGCAGAAAGACTATTTTTCCGTGATGCGGCAGGCGGTATCGCGCGTCGCCATCCCGTCCGCCTATAGCCAGCCCACCCAGCGGGCGCCCGTCAATCCGCAACTTGTCGAACAGGCCTTTGTCGCGGCCAATCCGGGAATGACGCGGGATGCGGTCTCCGTCACCTGCGACAGCACATACCTGCGCGAGGTGCGCG
This sequence comes from Todiramphus chloris collaris, assembly GCA_025345505.1. Lineage (NCBI taxonomy): Eukaryota > Metazoa > Chordata > Aves > Coraciiformes > Alcedinidae > Todiramphus > Todiramphus chloris. The sequence goes on along the minus strand of JANVCC010009742.1, from coordinate 2,984,662 downwards.
TCTGCCTGACCAAGGACCTGCAGTTCCGCAGTTGCCCGGAGGTGGACCGCTCCTCTTGCCGCCGACGCTCCGTCGACATGCCGGGAACGCGGTAGAGCTGCCGATCACCCCCCTCTGGGCTGCCGCCCATCTCCCCCACAAGGGGGGAGATCAGCCTTCACTATCGTTTCATCCAATCTTGAACGGTTGAATGTTTCCTGAAATCATTGATGTCGATGTGATCTCCCCCCTTGTGGGGGAGATGTCCGGTAGGACAGAGGGGGGTGTTGTCAATCTGATCTGAACGCTTTGCGAAAAGCCGCCGGGCGTTTACCGTTTGCCATCGAATCGTCAACCGAGGAGCGTCATCGTGACGAAAGTTCTGTATTCCCCCGCCTCGCCCTACAGCACCAAGGTGCGCATGGCTGCCCATTACGCCGGCATTCCGATTGAAAGTGTCCTCGTGGACACCAATACGGCCCCGGCTGAACTGATCAACGCCAATCCGCTCGGCAAGATTCCGACACTCATTCTCGACGACGGCAAGGCGCTCTACGACAGCCGCGTCATCACCCAGTATTTCAACCGCGTGTCGGGCAACAAGATTTTCCCGCGCAATGCCGAAAAGCGGCTGGAGGCGGAACAGCTGGAATCCGTTGCGGACGGCCTGTGCGATGTCCTGCTTGCCCATGTCTATGAGCGGCGCTTCCATCCGGAAGAAAAAATCCATCAGCCGTGGCTCGACTGGCAGTGGGCCAAGGCGATCCGCGTGCTCGACTATCTCAATGCGGCGCCGCCGCGCCTCGGCAAGAAGCTGCATGGCGGCCATATCGCGCTGGCCGCCGCCCTCGCCTATGCGACCCTGCGGTTCGAAGGCAAATGGGAAAAGGGCCGTTCGAAACTCAAGCGCTGGCAGAAGCGGTTCGAAGAACTGCATCCCGAGCTTGCGGCACTGCTGCCGAAGTAAATCCGGAACAACAAAAAAGCCGGGCAGTTTCCTGCCCGGCTTTTTCTGGAGGTCAAGTCCAGATTAGAACTTGTAGCCAACACCAACGCGAACTTCGTTCGTGGTGATCTTGTTCGATACGCTGTCGATGCCGCCCAGATCATAGTCCTTCTTGCCAAAGTCGGTGTAGCGATATTCAACGCGGCCAACGATGTTCTGGGTGATCTTGGCTTCTGCACCGGCACCGGCTGTCCAGCCGACGTGGGTCTTGCTTTCGCTGCCGAGAGGACCGGACAGCTTGCTGTCGGTAATGGCAACACCGCCTGTACCGTAGAGCAGGACCGGATCAAGAGCGATACCGGCACGGGCACGGATAGAACCTTCTACGCCCTGCTTGGCCTTGTAGCCGAAGTTGTTTTCCTTGGCACCGGAGTAGCCGATGTCGCCTTCAGCACCGTATACGAACTGGCCGTTCTGCAGGTTGTAGCCGCCGTAAGCGCCACCCTTCAGGCCGTCGGCATCGAGCTTGCCAACACTGGTCTTGTTCTTGTTCCAGCCATAACCGCCGTAAACACCGAGATATGCACCAGACCAATCGGCCTGGGGCGCCTGGTATGCAGCTTCAGGCGCAGGAGCCTGTTCGGTGATGACGTCAGCAGCGAGAACGGGGGCGGAGAGCGTCAGCACAGCCGCCGAAGCGAGGATCATTGTCTTAAGAGTGCGCATGGCAATCTCCTTTTTTTAAACTCTTCTACACGGAGCGGGCACTTGGTCGGGGGGATGAACCAAAAGTTGCGTCCGCTGAACGAGAGGAACATTCGCTTCTCATTGTGGCGGCACTCGCGCCAGACTGTGAAAAGAAACTGTCGAGAAAATGGCAGAAATGCGATGTGTTCATTATGCAACATTTTGAATTAGCCAATGATTTCAACGGCGTAAAAATAGTACGACAAAATAGATTTTACGAAATATTTGAGAAAATTTTATTGAAAAGTCCGCAATCCGTCGATTTCAATATAGTATACTTAACCGATACTTAAACTCTGCATTATTCTTGCATTTCTCGGCCGATTTTCGTGGCTATACGCACCTTCATCTGGCGAAAATGCCATGAATGAGATGAATAACTGGTATTTCTCATTTGTCAGTGCAGATGCCGCCAAACCCTCGCGCTTTGCCGATATCGTCCCTATATTCGAGCATGAATCGCAGGATTGGGAGAGCCATTTGCACAGAGATAAGACCGTTGCCCTTGTCACAGGCGGCGCAAGGCGCGTTGGTAAGGCGATTGTAGAGAATCTTGCCGCCAACGGTTTTGCTGTGGCTATTCATTGCAATCATTCGCTCGAAGAGGGTCAAGCTCTGCTGCGTGCAGTAGAGGCGGCCGGAGGCACCGCGGCGGTGGTCCAGGCGGATCTGACCGACGGCGACGCGGTTCGCGGCCTGATCGGCAGCGCCGAGGATGCGCTCGGTCCGGTGGAAATTCTTGTCAACAATGCGTCGATCTTTCATGACGACGGGTTCGGCAATTTCGACAACAGCGTCTGGGACAGGCATTTCGCCGTGCACGTGAAGGCCCCGGTCCTGCTGGCGGATGCGATGAAATCAGCGCTTCCCGACGGGGAGAACGGCCTCATCGTCAATATTATCGACCAGCGCGTGTGGAGACTCACGCCGAAATTCACCTCCTACACCCTGTCGAAGGCCGCATTGTGGGCCGCGACCCAGACCATGGCGCAGGCGCTGGCCCCGCATATCCGGGTCAATGCCATCGGTCCGGGCCCGACCATGCAGGGCGAACGTCAGGAGAGAATCGATTTTGAACAACAAGTTGACGGCCTGCTGTTGAAACACGGGCCCGATCTGGCAGAATTCGGCAACACGATCCGCTATCTCTGGCAGACGCGCTCCATCACCGGGCAAATGATTGCCCTGGATGGCGGGCAGCATCTGGCGTGGGAGACGCCGGATGTCACGGGAATGGCAGAATGACCAACGCACGCAATCATCCGGCAATCGATCCGGCCCCGCCGCTTTCCCCCGACGGGAACGCGGAGGATAGCGATGTGATGCTGGATGACGACGGTCCGCTCGCCGAGGAAAACAGCGAGCCGATCCGCGATGTCGCCGCGCTGATCAATGCGATCGAATGGGATTCCAGCGTCGAAAGCGACGGAACCAGCGGTGCCGATGTTATTGGCGAACTGGTCAAGCGCCTGCCCAACAAGCCCGGTGTCTACCGCATGTTCAACGGGGACGGCGATGTGCTCTATGTGGGCAAGGCCCGCAACCTGAAGAAGCGCGTTTCCAACTATGCACGCGGTCAGGGCCACAACAACCGCATCGCCCGCATGATCCGCGAAACCATGAAAATGGAATTCGTCGTCACCCGCACCGAGACCGAAGCGCTGCTGCTGGAAGCGAATCTCATCAAGCGCTTGCGCCCGCGCTTTAATGTTCTGATGCGGGACGACAAGTCGTTTCCCTATATCCTGCTGACGGCGCCCAAGCAGACCGACCGGCGGCTGGCACCGGGCATTTTCAAGCATCGCGGTGCCCGCTCCTCGAAGGGCGATTATTTCGGCCCCTTTGCCTCGGCGGGTGCTGTCGGGCGCACGATCAACGCGCTGCAACGCGCCTTCCTGCTGCGCACCTGCACCGATTCGTTCTACGAAAACCGCACGCGTCCGTGCCTGCTCTACCAGATCAAGCGCTGCTCGGGTCCCTGCACCGGTGAAATCAGCGAAGCGGATTATGACGAGCTGGTCACCGAGACCAAGGCGTTTCTGTCCGGCAAGAGCCAGGCGGTGAAAACCCATCTGTCCGATGCCATGCGCGAAGCCTCCGCCGAACTCGATTTCGAGCGCGCGGCGGTCTATCGCGACCGCCTGTCTGCTCTCTCCCACGTCCAGTCGCATTCGGGCATCAACCCGCAATCGGTTGAAGAGGCCGATGTCTTTGCCATCTATCAGGATGGCGGCACCACCTGCATTCAGGTGTTCTTCTTCCGCACGGGCCAGAACTGGGGCAACCGCGCCTATTATCCCAAGGCCGATTCGTCGCTGTCGAGCGCCGAGGTGCTCGGGGCCTTTCTGGCGCAGTTCTACGACGACAAGCCCTGCCCCTCGCTGATCATGCTGTCGGAAACGGTGGAGGATCAGGAACTGCTCGGTGTTGCCCTGACGGCGAAATCCGACCGCAAGGTGACGATCACCGTGCCGCAGCGCGGCGAGAAGAAGGATCTTGTCGAACACGCGCTCAGCAATGCCCGCGAGGCGCTTGGCCGCCAGCTGGCCGAGACCTCGTCGCAGTCGCGCCTGCTCAAGGGGGTCGCCGAAACCTTCGGTCTGGAAAAGACACCGCGCCGCATTGAGGTCTACGACAACTCCCACATCATGGGCACCAATGCCATCGGCGGCATGATCGTCGCGGGGCCGGAGGGGTTTGTCAAAAACCAGTACCGCAAGTTCAATATCCGCTCGACGGAGATCACGCCGGGCGACGATTTCGGCATGATGCGCGAAGTGATCGAGCGCCGGTTCAGCCGCCTCGTCAAGGAACACGGCACGCCGGAGAACAAGGACATGCCGGATGCACCGGCGGATGAGGAGATCGATGAATTCGACGAGGAGTCCGATGCCTTCCCCGCATGGCCTGACATCATCCTGATCGACGGCGGCCAGGGCCAGATGAGCGCGGTGCGCGGCATTCTGCAGGAGATGGGGATTGCCGACAAGGTGACGGCCATCGGCGTTGCCAAGGGCGTGGACCGCGATGCCGGGCGCGAGCGGTTTTTCATGGAGGGCAAGCAGTCCTTCACCCTGCCGCCGCGCGATCCCGTCCTGTATTTCCTGCAGCGGCTGCGCGACGAGGCGCACCGCTTTGCCATCGGCACGCACCGCGCCAAGCGCAAGAAGGAAATGGTCAAGAATCCGCTGGATGAGATCGCCGGGATCGGCCCTTCACGCAAACGTGCACTGCTTCATCAGTTTGGCACGGCTAAAGCTGTATCGCAGGCCGCTGTGGAGGATCTGATGAAGGTGGACGGGATATCGGAAGCAATGGCCATCACCATTCGCGATCATTTTCGCACCTAGTTTGGTTTACTTATTGAAATCGGGACACAATTGCGCCCGACTCCGGAATGATGAGCTTGACGTTTGGCGGACAAGCCCGTTTGATCGGCACTGATTTGATTGGTTGGAAATATGCCCAAGAACAACGCCTACTCCTTGCCGAACCTGTTGACCTATGGGCGCATTCTCGCGGTGCCGCTGGTCGTGCTGTGCTTTTTCCTTGAAGGCAGCCTGCAATCCAGCGATGCGGCGCGCTGGGGCGCGCTGGTCATCTTCGCCATTGCCAGCATCACCGACTTCTTCGACGGCTATCTCGCACGCATCTGGAAACAGACCTCGACCATCGGCCGCATGCTCGATCCGATAGCCGACAAACTGCTGGTATCGGCCTGCCTTTTGCTGTTGGCGGCGGACGGAACCATTGCCGGCTGGACGCTGTGGGCGGCGATCATCATCCTGTGCCGCGAAATTCTCGTTTCGGGCCTGCGCGAATATCTGGCGGAACTGAAGGTCAGCGTGCCGGTGAGCCAGCTGGCGAAATGGAAGACGACGATCCAGATGTTTGCCGTGGCCATCCTTCTGGCAGGGCCCGCCGGCGACAAGATCGTGCCGCATACGACGCAGTTCGGCATCGCGCTGTTGTGGGTGGCGGCCCTCGTGACACTCTATACCGGCTGGGACTATTTCCGTGCCGGCCTCAAACATGTGGTAGACTAGAGCCATGGCAGTGAAACTTGTATATTTCGCGTGGGTGCGCGAACGCATCGGCAAGGGCGAGGAGATCATCGATCTCGCGCCCTCCATCGTGACCGTCGGCGATCTCCTGAGCCACCTCAAAACCCGCGGCGAGGAATATGAGGCGGCGCTGGAATATCAGGACGTCATCCGCGTGGCCATCAACCAGGAACATGTCGACCACAAGACGCCGATTGGCGGCGCGCATGAGATTGCCCTGTTCCCGCCCATGACCGGCGGCTGAAGCCATGTCCGGCGCGATCCGACCGCGCGTCGCCATCCAGAGCGACGATTTCGATACGGCCGCTGAAATTGCCCGCCTGACATCGGGACGCCATGACATTGGCGCCGTCGTCACCTTCAGCGGCCTGTGCCGGGATGAAGCCGGGACGCTGCAGGCGCTTGAAATCGAGCATTATCCCGAAATGGCCGCCCGCGAAATCACCCGCATTGCCGGCGAAGCGCTCGGCCGCTGGCCGCTGACGGGGCTCACGGTCATCCACCGCTATGGCATGATCCGGCCGGGCGAGAACATCGTGCTGGTCGTGGCTGCCTCCGCCCATCGCCGCGCCGCCTTTGACGCTGCCGCCTTCCTGATGGATTATCTGAAGAATGCCGCACCCTTCTGGAAGAAGGAACACCTTGCCAGTGGTGCGGCAAGCGGCTGGGTCGAGGCCAAATCGACCGATGCGGCGGCACTTACGCGCTGGCAGGAGATTGAGAAATGAGACGGCTTGCCATTCTGTCACTCTTCATCGGCTTCGCCGGCGTGATCGCGCTGTTCGGCCTGTCGTTCAAGGCACACAGCGAAAGCCGCGTGCCTGATATCACCGGTGTGTCCTGGCTGGCGGAAGACATCAATGGCGGCGGCGTCATCGACTTCGCCCAGACAACCCTCACGATCGGCCGTGACGGTGCGGTGAGCGGTTCCGGCGGCTGCAACCGTTTCATGAGCAAGGCTGTGGTCAAAGGCCGCAAGCTCACATTCAAGCCGGCGGCGGCAACGCGCAAACTCTGCCCGCCTGCCCTGATGGATCAGGAACACAAGTTCTTTACGGCGCTGGAACGCACCCGTTCCTTTTCGGTCGTCGGCGGCAAACTCATCTTGCGCGATGCATCGGGCAAAACCATTGCGCAGCTGGCGCGGCAGGACTGAATTCACAGCCCTTTAAAACAAAAAGCCGGGAAAATCCCGGCTTCTCGCTGTCTGATCTGAAACAATCAGCCGACGACTTCCGTACCGGAGAACCAGTAGGCGATTTCTTCAGCGGCTGTCTCAGGCGCATCGGAACCGTGAACCGAGTTTTCGCCGATCGACAGGGCGAATGTCTTGCGGATGGTGCCTTCATCGGCATTGGCCGGGTTGGTGGCGCCCATGACTTCGCGGTTGCGGGCAATGGCGTTTTCGCCTTCCAGAACCTGGACGATGGTCGGTGCGGAGGACATGAATTCAACGAGTTCGCCGAAGAAAGGACGTTCCTTGTGAACGGCGTAGAAGCCTTCGGCTTCGCGGCGGCTCATCCAGACGCGCTTGGAAGCAACAACACGAAGACCAGCCTCTTCCAGCTTCTGTGTGATGGCACCGGTCAGGTTGCGGCGCGTCGCGTCGGGCTTGATCATCGAGAAAGTGCGTTCAATCGCCATGGAATAAAACCTTGTCGTTAGGGGAATTGGATGGCGGCTCTATAGCGTCAGGCAGCCCCTTTGCCAAGGGGCTGTGCCGAGAAACAGGCAATGGCATGGTGCGTGGTTCGACAGGCTCACCATGAGGGCGGTGGTTTGATTGCAAGGCTCATCTCAGATGTTGCAGAATATACCCCCTGCAATCCTCAATCTCCCTCATGGTGAGCCTGTCGAACCACGCACAACCCTGCTGCCCAAATTGCAAACCTATGCAGCAGCGCTGATCTCGCGGGCAATGCCGCCATGCAGATCGAGGCAGCGCTCGAACCACGCATGCACCGGATCCTTCTCGTCCACAAGCTTGAACGGCGTCAGCACCCGCACCCACTGGAACGCCCCGAACACGATGTAATCGCTGAACAGCGGGCCCTCGCCGCCGATGAACGGCTGCGACAGCAGCATCTTGCGCAGCGGTTCGAGGCTCTTGGTGAAGGCGTCGTGCCTGGCGTCACGTTCGGCAGCCACCTCCTCCAGCGGACGGCCGAAGATTTTCTCGCGGCTTTCGCGGAAATAGGCCTGGTTCGGCGCATCGAGAATATCGTGCACCGGCATGAGGATGACGAGGTTCAGATAGGGATGCAGTGTCATCTGCGACCAGCCCTCGACGAACCGGGCCATGGCCCGGCCACCCTCGCCCTTGAACAGCGACGGCCGGTCGGGATAGGTGTCTTCCAGATACAGGGCGATCTCGAAGGAATCCGCCACACGCGTATCGCCATCGCGGATGATGGGCACCTTTGGCGAGAACGCGCCTTCGAGCTCCGGAATACCCTTGAACGACACGCGATTGCGGTTGAATGGCAGGCCCTTGTGGGCCAGCGACATCACGGTTTTCCAGCAATGCGGGCTGAATGGCCTGTTCAGATCCGTACCGACGAGTTCGTGCAGAATGATTCCCATGGAAAGGCGCCTCTGTTTGGATATTATGGCAGCAAGACTGACGCATTTCGGCAGAAAGTCAATTTGCTGCAACAGCATTTTCGCATGCGCGCCGCTCTGTGCGAACGTGCCCAATCGGACACAGATATCGCCTAACCCCACTTTCCCGCGCAATCGGGCGATATCTGCAGCATGCACGGCTTGCGAAATGCGCATTTCCCGTGCAAAAGCGCGGCCATGCTTATTCTCAACGACATATCCGTGCGTATGGCCGGACGCCTGCTGATCGATCACGCCAACCTCAACCTGCCGTCGGGCACGAAGGCTGGACTGGTCGGGCGCAATGGCGCGGGCAAATCCACCCTGTTCAAGGTGATCACCGGCGAGATGCCGGCGGAAACCGGCGATTTCTTCCTGCCCAAGAACATCCGCATCGGCCAGGTGGCGCAGGAAGCGCCGGGAACGGAAGATTCCCTGCTCGAGATCGTGCTGGCCGCCGACCAGGAGCGCACCGCCCTTCTCGCGGAAGCCGAAACCGCCACGGACCCGCACCGCATCGCCGAAATCCACATCCGTCTGGTCGATATCGACGCGCATTCGGCCGAAGCGCGCGCCGGTGCGATCCTCTCCGGCCTCGGCTTCGATTCCGAAGCGCAGAAGCGCCCGGCCTCGTCCTTTTCCGGCGGCTGGCGCATGCGCGTGGCGCTGGCGGCTGTGCTCTTCGCCGAGCCGGACCTCTTGCTGCTGGACGAGCCGACCAACTATCTCGATCTGGAAGGCACGCTGTGGCTGGAGGATTATGTCCGCCGCTATCCGCACACGGTCATCCTGATCAGCCATGACCGCGACCTTCTCAACTCGGCCGTCAATTCGATCATTCATCTCGACCAGACCAAGCTGACGCTGTGGCAGGGCAATTACGACCAGTTCGAACGGCTGCGCAGCGAAGCGCTGGAGCTGCAGCAGAAGCAGCGCACCAAGCAGGAAGCGCACCGCAAACATATGGAGGCCTTCGTGGAGCGTTTCCGCGCCAAGGCATCCAAGGCCAAGCAGGCGCAGTCCCGCCTGAAGGCGCTGCAGAAGCTGAAGCCGATTTCGTCCGTCATCGAAGACCATGTGGCGCCGTTCCATTTTCCCGAGCCGGAAAAGGTGGTGGCATCGCCGATCATCGCCGTTGAAAGCGGTGAAGTCGGCTACACGCCGGGCAAGCCGGTGCTGAAACATCTCAACCTGCGCATCGATGCGGATGACCGTATCGCGCTGCTGGGTTCGAACGGTAACGGCAAGTCGACACTGGCCAAGCTGATCAGCGGACGTCTCGCGCTGCAGAGCGGCCGGATGACGGTGGCGCCGAACCTGAAGATTTCCTTCTTTGCCCAGCACCAGCTCGACGATCTGGTGCCCGAGGACAATGCCATCGAGCATGTGCGCAAGCTGATGCCCGATGCGCCGGAATCCAAGGTGCGCGCGCGCGTCTCGCAGATGGGCCTGGCCACGGTGAAGATGAACACGGCGGCAAAGGACCTTTCCGGCGGTGAAAAGGCGCGTCTTTTGATGGGGCTTGCGACCTTCCAGGGTCCGAACCTGCTCATCCTGGACGAGCCGACCAACCATCTGGATATCGACAGCCGCGAAGCGCTGATGCATGCGCTCAACGATTTCGACGGCGCCGTCATCCTGATTGCGCACGACAGGCACCTGATCGAAGCCACGATGGACCGGCTCTGGCTGGTGCGTGACGGCGCGGTTGCGCCCTATGACGGCGATCTCGACGCCTACCGTTCGCTGGTTCTGGCCGATGCCAAGGCCGAGCGCTCCGGCAACAGCAAGATCAACGCCGATGACGGACAGAAGCTGACCAAGGCCGAGCAGCGCAAGCTGTCGGCGCAGAAGCGCGAAGCCTTGAAGCCCTTGCAGAAAAAAATCCAGGAAGCCGATGCCATGGTGCAGCGCTTCCAGAAGAAGATCGAGACCCTGCAGGACCAGCTGGCCGATCCGGTCATCTACAGCCGCGAGCCGGCCAAGGCGACGCAGATCGGCAAGGAAATCGGCTATGCCAAATCCTCGCTCGCCCGGGCGGAAGAGGAATGGCTGACGCTGTCGACCGAATATGAAGAGGCGATGGCCGATCTGTAACGGGAACGTTACCCCGCAGTGCGTGGTTCGACAAGCTCACCATGAGGGAAGTGAGTTGACTGCAAAGCTGATCTTAGAAGTTGCAGAATAGAGTTCCCTGCAATCCCCCACCTCCCTCATGGTGAGGTTGTCGAACCACGCACCAGCCATATGCAGCCGGTTTAACTGTTCAAATTTTGCTGCGGTTTTTTGAGAGTTGAGACAGGCGTTCATAATCCAATGCGATCAGCGCCTGCTTTTTCACGCGTGACCACCCCTTGATCTGGCGTTCCCGTGCTATGGCATCAAGGATACGGTCGTAAGTCTCGGTGAAGACAAGTTGGACAGGGCGGCGGCGTTTTGTGTATCCATCGCAAATTCCTGCATTATGTTCCCAAACGCGGGCGTCAACGTCCTGTTTCGTCAGCCCCGTATAATATGATCCATCCGAGCACAGCAGAATATAGACTGTGACCTCCAAGCCTGGCTCTCCATATGCGGCGCTGAATGCTAGGAAAACGGATCACAACAGGCAATTCGACAAAAGTTGCAATATGCACAGTGCGTGGTTCGACAAGCTCACCATGAGGGAGGTGGAGGATTGCACCACGCACCGTCACTCATTCTCACCAACAGCAAAAATCGCAAGAGAGGGGATTTGCAGGTCGAAATCCTCCCCTCTCCTGGATTTTCCGGATCGTCCGGAACTGTCGCCCGCCCCTCGTCAGGGCGGGCTTTTTCGTGCCGCTACGGCAGATCGGCCGCGAACACCGTCTTCCTGCGCAGCGGCAGGGCGAAACCGGCGATCATGGCGGCAAGGCCGATCATCGTCGAGACCGCAAAGATGATCATCGTTGCGCCGCGCAAGGCTTCGGGGCTTGTTGCCTGCGGATAGCTGGCGGCATTGGCGACCAGACCGGCCACCGCAGCCCCGATGGCATAACCGGCGGATTGCAGCGTCGGCAGGAGGGCGGAAGCGCGGTCGCGCTCGCCGTCGCGCGCCGATTCCATCACGCTCTGGCTCAAAAAGCCCCAGCTGACCCCGAACCCCGCGCCGATGCTCATCTGGCCGACCAGAACCACACCCGGCAGATCGGCGGAGAAACCGAGCACGAGAACCGCAAGTCCCGTCACCAGCAATACCGGTCCGAGCCGGATCATCCGCGAGCGGCGGCGCGGGTCCTGCACATTGGCCACCAGAATGGCAATGCTGCTCCAGGCGACGGCAAAGCTGGCGCTGAACGCACCGGCCATGGTCGGGCCATAACCCCAGAGATTCTGCAGGGTCATGACGAGATAGACCGAGGTGGAGGCCTGGGCGACGGGCATCAGCAGCACGATCCACAGGCCGATGCCGACCGTCGACGTCAGGGCAAAGGCATCGGACGGGAACAGCGGCGTGCGGCTGCGGCGGTCAACCGCAACGACGGCAATGAGAACGGCCGCGGCGCCGGCGACACACAGGACTTCCAGCGTCAGCGTCTGCATGATGCCGGCAAGCGCCACCAGCATGATGCCGCCGCCAATCGCCCCCAGCCGCAGGAAAGGCACGGACAGCGCTGCCGCTTCGGCCGCCGAACGCGGTACGATGCGGAACACCAGCGCGATGAAGATCAGCGCCATGGGAACATTGACGAGGAAAGCGGCGCGCCAGGATACGGTTTCCGTCAAAAGCCCGGCAACCAGCGGACCGCCGAAGGCCGCGATGGCCCAGACGACGGCTTCGGCGCCAAACACTTTTGCCACCAGGCGCGACGGGAACAGGTCGGGAATGAGCGCATAGCAGATGGCGGCGATCACGCCCTCGCCCAGCCCCTGCAGGGCGCGGCCGATCAGCACTTCCGTCATCGACGAAGCAAAGGCGGCGATCAGCGTGCCCGCGAGAAAGACGATGGCAGCGCCGACCAATGCCCGGCGCGGGCCGAGCCTGCCCTTCAGCAGCGCGCCGCTGGCACCGCCGACGATGGACAGGACGAGATAGAGCGTGAAGGCCCAGGAAATCAGTTTTAGCCCGCCGATCTCGCGCACGGCCGTCGGCAGGGAGGTGGAAACGAGAAACCCGTTGAAGGCAAACAGCGCCACGCCGAGGCAAAGCGTCGTGGTTGCGGCGGAAAACTGCGGGGTCAGCAGCTCGGACCAGCGGGCATCGCTGGCTGTATCGTCGGGGTCATGCATGGCGTCACCTCAATTAAATAAGTTTTATGTTTTTATATTCCGCTTAATAAAATAAGCAATCGCTTTTTAAAAAGATTTTTGTTACATTGCCGGTATGCAGGATCGAACGACAAATCGCATGCTCTATTCCCTGAAAGTCGCCGGCGCGCAGACCGCCGCGTCCCTGGCGGATCGTCTCGGCATTACCTCCGTTGCGGTGCGGCAGATGCTTGGGCGGCTGCATGAGGATGGCCTCGTCGCCTTTGAAGACAGCCGCGAGACCGTCGGCCGCCCGAAACGCTTCTGGCACCTGACCGACAGTGGCAACGGGCAGTTTCCCGACAATCACGCGGCGCTGACAGCCGATATCCTGGCGTCCATATCAGCCGTGTTCGGCGATGCGGGGCTTGACAAGCTGATCGCGCACCGCGAGGCCACCACGCTCGACCACTATCGCAGGGAACTCGCCGACGCGGGCTCCCTCGAGCAACGGGTGCAGCATCTGGCGGACATACGCTCCGCCGAAGGGTATATGGCAGAAACAACCCGCGATGCGGCGGGTGCGCTGGTTCTGGTGGAAAACCACTGCCCGATCTGCGTGGCCGCCAGGGCATGCCAGAAACTGTGCCGGTCGGAGCTCGACGTGTTTCAGGCGGCGCTCGGTCCCGATGTCGAGATCAGGCGCTTCGAGCATATATTGAAGGGCGCCCGGCGCTGCGCTTACCGGATCACGGAAAGGCCGGGGGACAGCCCTCAGCTGGCAATGAAGCTGTAGAGCATCGGGCTCATATAGCCTCTGCCAACGCGCCAATAATCGCGCATCGGCCCGCCCTCGCAGCGAAAACCCAGCCGCAGGGCCAGCCGGATTGAAGCGGTGTTGTCGGGATGGATGATCGCCGTGATGCGATGCGCCTTCAGATGGGCCACACAGTAATCCATCAGCGTCTTGACCGCCTCGCTCATCAGCCCCTGCCCGTGCCACTCGCGGCGCAGGATGTAGCCGATTTCAAGCCGGTGATTGCTGACCTCGCGGTGATGGTAGTTCACCATGCCGATGCACTCGTCCGTGGTCCTGTCGGCCACAGCCCAGGCCATCGAATCATAGGGCGACGTGGTCTTTGCCAGGATGCGCAGGCAACGCCGCGTTTCTTCCATGGTCGTGCAGGCGGTAAAGCCCCAATACCGCGTCAGCGTTTCGTTCGCGAGGCAGGCGTGCAGCCCGGCTTCATCGCGGCTTTCGAACGGACGCAGGCGCAAGCGCGGCGTCAGCAGTGTCGGGCAGGCAGTGCCCGGCGACACGATCAGCGTCCCCATTTGGGCGTTGGCGGCGTGCTGTTGGGGTTGGCCTTGCGGCGTCCCAGGCGGATCAAGCCGAAAATACCGACGGCGATCATGGTCAGGCCAGCCGGAACGAAGCGCTTGTCGATGCTGACCGCCCCTTTGCGCAGGACGATATCCACCTGCGCCACGTCGAGGCCATCGGCATCGCCGGGTCCGATTCTGATGATATAATCGCCCGGTACCACGGGATCGATATCGCCGATCCGGTCGCGATAGAAGCGCGGCCCCTGCGGCGATCCCCGGTTGGCGGCCTGCGCATTGACATAGGAAAGCGTCTTGACCAGCACATCCCGGCCGTCCCGCGATACGACCGAGGTCAGCGCGGTGCGCCCTTCGGCCGGAATGAAACTGCGCAGCGGCTGCATGTCGGCAAAGATCCGCACCGGGCCGTCACTGGCCTTCAACGAAACCGTCACGGGCTTGTACGGGCCGGGCCGGTCAAACACCCGCCACGACCCCAGCTCGCTGCCTGAAAAATTATAGGCGTACCAGGGATAGCCAATTCCAAGCGCCACGCCGGCGAGCAGGAGCAACAGCAGCAGCTTGCGCATCTCTCAGGCCTTCTTTTCCCAGCGGCCCTCGGCATTCTGCTGCCAATAAGTCAGCGTGTGCCCCCCGGCCTTCAACTGCTTCCACTGCTCTCGCGCCTGTTCGAGCTGCATCTGGTCATGCCCGTCGAACATCAGCACCAGCCGTTCATAGGCTTCGACATGTGCCGGAACCGCGCCATCCACCAGAAAGCGTACCGTGGCCCCGTTCGGATTGCCCTCGCCCGTGGTCAGTATCACCGGCTGCTCCTCCGGGTGCGGCTCCTGATCCGTGGCATGGGCCAGAAACGACGCATCCGACCAGGTCCACAGATGATTGTCGAGACTGTCGCGCCGCTCCTGCGATCCGGTCTGGATGACCACCTTCCACTGGCGGCTCAGCGAGCGCTCGACCAGACCCGGAAGCGCGTTTTCCAGTGTCGATTCAGTCAGGTGGTAGAAGAGGATTTCGGTCATTGTCTCTCTTGGCTCAAAAACGCGCCAGTGTCACTTCGTTGAAGCAGTCCTGGACCGATTCGTCAAAGATTGGGTGGTGCGTGGTGCGTGGTTCGACAAGCTCACCATGAGGGACGGAGTGGATTGCAGGGAGCCTTACTCCGCGACGTTCGCGATTGGCTTTGCAACCAAACCACACCCCTCATGGTGAGCTTGTCGAACCACGCACCACAGTTTCGTCAGCCTTCGAAATTGTCCTGGACCAGCCGGTCAAGCAGGCGGACGCCGAAACCGGACGCCCAGGACTGGTTGTACTCGCTGGCCGGTGTGCCCATGGCGGTACCGGCGATATCCAGATGCGCCCAGGCCGTATCCCCGACAAACCGCTTCAGAAACTGCGCTGCGATGATGGCGCCGCCAAAGCGGGTGCCGATGTTCTTCATGTCGGCATTCTTGGTATCGATCAGCTTGTCATATTCCGCGCCGAGCGGCATGCGCCACACTTTCTCGCCGGTCGACTGCCCCGCATCGAACAGCTGCGCCGCCAGCGTGTCGTCATTAGAGAACAGCCCCGCATGCGACTGGCCGAGCGCAACCATGATCGCACCGGTCAGCGTGGCGAGGTTAACCATGAATTTCGGCTGGAAACGCTCGTTGCAATAGTAAAGCGCATCCGCCAGCACCAGCCGGCCTTCCGCGTCGGTGTTGAGCACCTCGATGGTCTGGCCCGACATGGAGGTTACGATGTCGCCGGGACGCTGGGCATTGCCGTCGACCATGTTTTCAACGAGGCCGACGATGCCGACCACATTGACCTTGGCCTTGCGGCTTGCCAGCGTATGCAGGAGGCCGGTGACGGCGGCCGCGCCGCCCATGTCGCCCTTCATCTCGTCCATGCCGGCGGCCGGTTTGATCGAGACACCGCCGGAATCGAACACCACACCCTTGCCGACGAAGGCGATGGGCGCTTCCTTGCCCTTACCGCCCTGCCATTCCATGATCGCAAGCCGTGCCGGGCGCACCGACCCTTGGGCGACACCGAGCAGCGAGCCCATGCCCAGCTTCTTCATATCCTTGGGGTCGAGAATCTCGACCTTCACATCGAGCTTCTTCAGTTCCTCGATACGTTCGGCAAATTCTACCGGTCCGAGAATATTGGCGGGTTCATTGACGAGATCGCGCGCCAGGATAACGCCTTCCGCCACGGCTTCGGCATTGGCAAAGGCCTTCTTTGCCGCCTGCGGATCGGCCACGAGAAGGGTGATCTTGGCCGAGGACTTGTCGTCCCGGCTCTCGTCATTCCTGCCCTTCTTCGTCTTGTACTTGTCGAACGTATAGGCGCGCAGCAGGATGCCCAGCGCGAAATCCGCGGCATTTTCACCCGACACGTCCGTATCCGGCAACGCCAGAACCACGGAAACATGCTTGGCCTTGCCGATCTTCGAGAAGGCCGAACCGCCCAGTTTCAGCCAGTCATCGGCTTTCAGCTTGGCCGGATCGCCGGCGCCGACCAGGACCAGGCGGTCAAGCTCGGTGCCGCCAGGCGCAAGCGTGCTCAGGCTCGCCGCAAGTTTTCCCTTGAAATCCGAGACATCGATGATACGCGACAGCAACGCCTGCCCGACGACAGATTCGGCTTCCTGCGCGGCCTTGCCTTCGGCTGCCAGAAGCAAAATTGCGGTTCCGTTTTCGACGGCAGCAAACTTTGCAAAACTGATGGATGGTCGTTTGGACATGATATCTCCAGATTGAACAAATTGTGACTTCCTAATTCATCAAAGTTGATGAATGAAGTGGGTAACGATAGGTATCGGGCGCTAACACCTTGTTAACCAGCTTTCTTCGCCTATTTTTAGCCAAGCCTGACTAGATTGAACATATAACGGGTTCGTCCCATAGTGCGGCAAAATAATGCCATGGATTGCATGGCATACATGAAATGGTCGTTCATCCGTGAGCGGCAAGTCGACAAACAAGGTGGCGGAACTCTTTTGCGAAACATGACATGCGCCTGATTGAGTATTACATCTTGCGACGCATCGTCGTCATGTTTCTGGCAGTCCTCCTGTCAGCAGTCGGCATTACGTGGATCGTCCAGGTCCTCGGCCGCATCAACTTCCTGACCACCAGCGGCCAGAGCTTCTTCTACATCCTGAAGTTCAGCTCCAACCTGCTTCCCGCCGCTTTTCCCGTCGTCATGCCGTTCGCGCTGGTCATTGCCGTGACGCAGACGCTGTCGACGATGAACCAGGATTCGGAACTCGTCGTCATCAATGCCTCGGGCGCGCCGCGCTCCACGGTCATCCGGCCCGTCCTGCTTTTTGCCGTCCTCGTTGCCGGTCTTTCATTCGTCATCGCCAATTTCATCGCCCCGTATTCGCAGATGAGCATGCGGCAGATGCTGGCCGACGCCCGCTCCGACGTGATCAATCTCGTCGTGCAGCAGGGCTCGTTCCAGCGGCTGGACAAGGATCTCTATCTGCAGATTGAAAGCCGCGATGCCAACGGCGCCATCAAGGGGCTGTTCGTGTCCGATTCGCGCGATCCGGTGACCGACCTCCTCTACTATTCGAAGGACGGCCTCGTCGTCGACAAGGGCAACCAGAGCCTTTTGGTCATGAAGGACGGCGAAATCGACCGCCGCGACGTGAAGACCGGCGATGTGTCGATCATCAAGTTCAACACCTATGCTCTTGATCTTGCTGAATTTTTACCATCGGACGATAAGGACGTCACCATCTTCCCGAAGGATCGTCCGCTGAACTATCTGATGAACCCGGACCCGAACGATACGGTCTATCAACAGAAACCGCTGCGCTACACCTCGGAGCTGGCCAAACGGTTGACCGACTGGATGTATCCCATCGTTTTCGCCTTCATTTCGCTCGCCGCCGCCGCGGATTCGCGTTCGCACCGCGAGGCGCGCATTTCCGCCTCCTTCACGGCGATCACGTTGAGCCTGATCGTCTTCTGGATCAGCTATTCCAGCGGGCAGGCCTCGGAAAAGAATGAAAACGTCATTCCCTTCCTCTTTGTTTTCCCGATCCTTGTTACCCTGTCGGCCATCTATGCATTGGCGACGAATCGTCAGATCGGCATGCCGGCAAAGCTGGCCGACTTCTTCAAGAACGGGTTTTCGTCACCACAGGCGGCCCTTGCAGGTGTCAGGACAAAGCTGCTAAATCCCCGCTCCGGACGTGGAGCGCGTGACGAATGATAGGCTGGACACTCGGACGTTACTTCTTTCTCCGCTACGTGACGATCACCTGCTATTTCCTCATGGGAAGTTTTGCGCTCGCCCTTATCCTCGATTTCACCGAGCTGTCGAGCAAGCTGGCCGCCCTGCCGGAATATTCCTCCATGCAGGCATTCGGCCTGTCCGTGATGCGCATTCCCTACATCATGCAGCAGGTGTTTCCGTTCATCGCGCTGTTTTCGGCGATGACCACGCTGATCTCGCTGAACCGGAAGTACGAGCTTGTCGTGGCACGCTCCGTCGGTGTCTCGGCCTGGCAGTTTCTCCTGCCCGCCTGCACCGGTGCGTTTTTGTTCGGCCTTCTCGCCGTCCTGATCGTCAATCCCCTCGCCGCCTATGGCTTTGAGAAAAGCGAGGCCGTTCAGGCGGCCTGGCGCAGCGGAAAAACCAACGATACAACCGATGATCGTGTGCCGTGGCTGCGCCAGAAAACCGATGAAGGCGAGACCATCATCGGTGCCAAGAATATCGTCAACCGCGGGTTGCGTTT
Organism: Todiramphus chloris collaris; assembly: GCA_025345505.1. Taxonomy (NCBI): domain Eukaryota; kingdom Metazoa; phylum Chordata; class Aves; order Coraciiformes; family Alcedinidae; genus Todiramphus; species Todiramphus chloris. The sequence goes on along the minus strand of JANVCC010009742.1, from coordinate 2,966,025 downwards.
GGTCGATGCTTCCTTCATCCGGCTGGACAAGAACAAGGACATTATCGAGCGTCTCGACGCCAAAACCGCTGACCTGGAAGATGGCTACTGGCAGTTGACGGACGTGACGAAATTCGTGCTGGGCGAGACACCTGTTTCACCGGGCGACGTCCGCATCGCAACGCATCTTCGGCCTGAATTCGTTGAAGAAAGTCTGGCCCGGCCAGAGACAATTCCTTTTTTTGAGCTGCGTAACAAAATTGCCGCAGCTCGCTCTTTTGGCTATCCAGCCAATGCTTTTGACATGCATTTCCAGTCTTTGCTGGCTTTGCCTGCCCTTTTAATGGCGATGACCCTAATCGCCGCGACGGTTTCGCTGAAATTTGTTCGCTTTGGCCAATCTGGAACGATGATTCTGGGTGGCGTCCTCGCGGGCTTCGTGCTTTATGTCGTCACAGTTGTGGTCAAGGCTTTCGGAAATGCGGGATTCGTTCCGCCTTTCGTTGCCGCTTGGACTCCGGTCCTGATCGCAACTTTTTTTGGGGTCTCCTTTCTGCTGCACAAGGAGGATGGTTAGAGTGGGATTGAATGTAACGCGCTCGGTGTTGCCGACGTGGCTCGCACGGCTTATGTGCGGGACGGCCGTGCTATGCCTTGCAGGCGGGATTTCGTTCCCGGCCTTGGCCCAGACAAATGATGCCCTCGCAGGTAATTTCAAGACGAATCCGAATGCGCAGATGCTGCTGGAATCGGATGAACTCGTCTATGATATCAACGCCAAGACGATTTCAGCCGTCGGCGGCGTGAAGATCGAATATGACGGCAACCGCCTCGTTGCCCGTCAGGTCACCTATGATCAGAAGACCGGCCGCCTGAAGGCCGTCGGCAAGGTCGAGATCGTCGAAAAGGACGGCAACCGCATCTATGCGGAAAATCTCGATGTCACCGATGATTTCAAGGAAGGTTTCGTCAACACGCTGCGCGTCGAGGCTGCGGATAACACACGCTTCGCGGCGGAAAGCGCCGAACGCATCGGCGGTGAAATCACCAAGTTCAACAACGGTATTTATACCGCCTGCGAGCCCTGCCGCGACAAGCCGGGCAAGGCTCCGCTCTGGCAGGTGCGCGCCCAGAAGATCGTCTGGAACGGCAAGAACAAGACCATCCGGTTCGAGCGCGGACGCTTCGAGCTGTTCGGCATGCCCCTGGCCTTCCTGCCGGCGTTTGAAATCGCCGATCCGACCGTGAAGCGCAAAAGTGGCTTCCTGATGCCGAGTTACAGATACGAGACGAATCTCGGCTATGGCGTCAGCGTTCCCTACTTCTGGGCGCTCGCCCCCAATTATGACCTGACGCTGACCGGCACCGGCTATACGAAGCAGGGTTTCCTGGCCGACGCGGAATGGCGCCATCGCCTGGAAAACGGCGAGTACAGCATCCGTGTCGCGGGCATCAGCCAGCAGAAGCCCGGCGAGTTCGACGCGACCAACGATCAGGAAGACCACGATAATACCGGCCGCGGAATGATCGGTTCGAAGGGTGCGATTCACATCAACCCGCGCTGGACCCTCGGCTGGGATGCGATGGTGCAGTCGGACAAGGCCTTTGCCTACCGCTATGGCCTCGAAGGCTATGCGGACTACAACAAGACCGACCAGATCTACCTGACCGGTCTGCATGACCGGAACTATTTTGACCTGCGGCTCTACAAGTTTCACGTTCAGGAAGGTTACTCGGATTCAAACTCGGCTTCGTCTGAGAACAAGCAGCCCTGGGTCCTGCCAAGTCTCGACTATGCCTATATCCCCACCCAGCCTCTTGCCGGCGGCGAGTTGAACTTCAACTTGAACGTACAGGCGCTGTATCGCGACAAGGAAGATGGCACGGCATCGACAGGTCTGACACGCTCCGGCTATCTCTCGGGCATCAAGGGCAATGACGGCCGTATCACCGGCGAAGTCGAGTGGAAGCGTACATTCATTACCGATAGCGGCCTTGTCCTGACACCCATTCTCGCGCTGCGCGGCGATGGCATGTATGTCGACTCGAATTCCGTTGGCGTAAACCGCGATCAGGCCTTCCGCGGCATGGCAACCGCCGGGCTCGAAGCTAAATACCCGATCCTGTTCACAGCAGCCAATTCAACCCACGTGCTCGAACCGACGGCACAGCTCTTTGTCCGCAACAACGAGCCCTATGCCGGCCAGATGCCGAACGAAGATGCACAAAGCTTCGTCTTCGATGCCTCGAGCCTGTTCGAACGGGACAAGTTCTCCGGTTACGACCGGGTCGAGGGTGGCACACGCGCCAATCTGGGTATTCGCTATTCCGGCACGTTCAACAACGGCCTGTCGCTCAACGGTATTGCCGGTCAATCGTTCCAGCTTGGCGGCGTGAATTCCTTTGCCTCGCAGGATTTTGTCAATGCGGGCGCAGAATCGGGACTGGAAACGGCTCGTTCCGACTATGTTGCGATGATCGGCGCCAACTACGGTGCCTATACGCTGACGACGGGCGGCCGCTTCGACAAAGACACATTTGAGGTTCATCGTGCCGAAGTTGCGGCGACGGGCGCCGGCAAATACGGCTCGGTTTTCGGGAAATACGCATTCATCGGCGCTCAGCCCACCTATGGCTTCACCGAGGACAGGCAGGAAGTCACCCTTGGCGGCACGGCCAAGCTGACACCGAACTGGCGTCTTCTCGGCTCGGGCACCTACGATATCGTGCATGACACACTGGTGAAGCGCACGGCAGCGATTGCCTATGACGATGAGTGCTTCACCTACCAGATGTACTATACGCAGCAACGGCCCATCACCGGCACTGGCACAGCCGGCGACACGACAACAACATACGGTTTCCAGATCTCCTTCCGTACGCTGTGGGAATTCGGCAAGCCTGTCGATATTGGCGGCATTTGATTATTTCTTTTCAACTGGCCGCCCTTGCGGCCAGTCATGCTTTTGCCTTAGTAAAACGGCAATAAGACGGAAATGAATCTCACAGGAATGGATTTTACCGGTCATTTTTGTCAAAATGGTCAAAAGAGATCCATAATGATCGGATAATGTGGAACATGATGGTGAGGAAGCACATTCTTGCGGCGGCGATTGTTACCGCTTTGGGCTCGGGCCTGGCGGCCGGCATTTCGTTGCCTGCGCAAGCGAGCGACGTCAAGGTAATCGTCAATGGAATGCCGATTACCGATTATGACATTGCCCGGCGCGCAGCCTTCTTGAAGCTGCAGCACAAGAAGGGCAACCTGCCGCAGATGGCGCGTGAGGAACTCACCGACGACATGCTGAAACGCCAGGAAATGCGGCGGCTGAACATCGTCGTTTCCGATACCGAAGTGAATCAGGCCTTCGAGCGCTTTGCCACCAACAACAAGATGACCCTCGCCCAGCTCACCGGTGTCCTCGACAAGGCAGGTGTGACTGCCGACCATTTCAAGGAATATATCCGCCTGCAGATGGGCTGGGGCCGCGCGCTTGGCACCCGCAACCGGTCGCAGGGCGGCAGCCGCGTGTCCGAGCAGGATGCCGTGCAGCGCATGCTGAAGGACGGCGGCAAGAAGCCTGTCTCGACCGAATTCACATTGCAGCAGGTCATTTTCGTTGTTCCGGCCGCCGATCGCGGCAACATCGCCAAGCGCCGCAACGAGGCCAATGCGCTGCGCGCCAAGTTCAATGGCTGTGACTCAACGCGCGATATGGCAAAGGGCATACTGGACGTGACCGTCCGCGATCTCGGCCGTTTCGTCGAACAGGAACTGCCGCCGGAATGGTCGAAACAGGTCACCGCCACCTCCGCCGGACACGCGACCACCACACTCGACACCGACAAGGGCGTCGAATTCCTCGGTGTCTGCGCAACGCGCCAGCTTTCCGATGACCGCGTCGCCCGCCTTGTTTTCTCGCAGGAAGCGGCAGCGGCCAACCAGAAGCCCGATGCCACGGCGGAAGCGGTCAACAAGCAATATCTCGATGATCTGCGGAAAAAGGCATCCATCGTCAATCGATGATGGTATTGCCTTCCCATGAGCAGCATCCTCGCCGTAAGCTCCGGTGATCCCTCCGGAATCGGACCTGACATAGCGCTTGCCGCATGGGCATTGCGCGCGTCGGCGCGCCTGCCGGCGTTTTTTCTGCTTGGCGACGAAAAGCTCATCGCCGCACGTGCGGCGCGGCTCGGCATGGATTGCCCAATCGAAATCACCACGCCGGAGGATGCCGACAGGGTTTTCGGGCAGGCTTTACCGGTTGTTCCCCTGCAAAACCGCCAAATCGACCGTCCCGGCATTCCGCTCGCCGACAATGCCGCCGGAACGATCGAGGCGATCGAGCGCGCCGTCGAATACACGCTTTCCGGCCGTGCCAGTGCCGTCGTCACCTGCCCCATCGCCAAGAAGCCGCTCTATGAGGCAGGGTTCCGCTTTCCCGGCCATACGGAATTCCTGGCGCATCTGGCCAGTGAGCGGTTCGGCCGCGAGGTCACACCCGTCATGATGCTGGCGGGGCCCCTGCTGCGCGCGGTTCCTGTGACCATCCACATTGCCCTTGCCCGTGTTCCAGAAGTGCTGGATACCGCCCGGATCGTCACCATTTCACGCATCACGGCGCAGGCGCTGAAAAGCCAGTTCGGCATCGCCAATCCACGCCTTGCCATTGCCGGGCTCAATCCGCATGCGGGCGAAGGCGGCGCCATGGGCCTGGAAGACGAAGAGATCGTCCGCCCGGCGGTTGAGATCCTGCGCAAGGAAGGCATCGATGCACGCGGGCCGCTGCCGGCAGACACCATGTTCCATCCGGCGGCGCGTGCCGGTTATGACGCGGCGATCTGCATGTATCACGACCAGGCGCTCATCCCGGCCAAGACGCTGGGCTTCGACGACAGCGTGAACGTGACGCTCGGCCTGCCCTTCGTGCGCACCTCGCCCGACCACGGCACCGCATTCGACATCGCCGGATCGGGCAAGGCCAAGCCGGACAGCTTCATCGCCGCATTGCGCCTGGCGGGTGAACTCGCCTCCCATCGCTCCAGCCCGGAAAACAACGCCGCATGAGCATCGACAGCCTCCCCCCTCTGCGCGATGTGATCGACCGGCACGAACTGATGGCCAAGAAATCCCTCGGCCAGAACTTCCTGCTCGATCTCAACCTGACCGCCAAGATCGCGCGGCAGGCCGGCGATCTGCAGGGCCAGACCGTCATCGAGGTCGGCCCTGGCCCCGGCGGCCTGACCCGCGCCCTGCTGGCGCAGGGTGCCCAAGTGATTGCCATTGAACGCGACGAGCGCTGCCTGGCGGCGCTGCAGGAAATTTCCGATCATTATCCCGGCCGCCTGCAGGTCATATCAGGCGATGCGCTGGAGACGGATTTCAAGGCACTGGCGGGGAACGGCACGGTCAAGATCGTCGCCAACCTGCCTTACAATGTCGGCACGCAGCTGTTGATCGGCTGGCTGTTGAGCGAGCCGTGGCCGCCCTTCTATGCCTCGCTGACGCTGATGTTCCAGCGCGAAGTGGCCGAGCGCATCGTGGCAAAGCCTGGCTCTGATGCCTATGGCCGCCTCGGCGTGCTGGCGGGCTGGCGCACGGAAGCCAAAATAACCTTTGACGTGCCGCCGCAGGCCTTTACCCCGCCGCCGAAGGTGACGTCCTCGGTGGTTCACCTCATTCCGCGCGCCGAGCCGCTCGCCTGCGATGCGACCATGCTCGGCCGCGTCACGCAGGCCGCCTTCGGCCAGCGCCGCAAGATGCTGCGCCAGAGCATCAAGCCGCTCGGCGGTGAAGCGCTTCTGGCCAAAGTCGGGATTGATCCCACACGCCGCGCCGAAACACTGTCCATTGCAGAGTTTGTAGCGCTGGCCAACGCGGTTTAGGTATGGGTTAGGGAAACCATTGGTAAATCTTGCATAACCACTGTGCGTGGTTCGACAAGCTCACCATGAGGGAGATGGGTGGGCTGCAGGGCTAGTCGGAAACATTGCAGAATAAAGCTCCCTGCAATCCTCACTCTTCCTCATGGTGAGCTTGTCGAACCACGCACAATGTTCCTGCAGATATCAGATAACCTGCGCCGTTAATCGATCTTCTCATCCAGCAGGCCGCTGACGAAATCGAACAGGCCGGGGCAACGGTCGCGGCGCAGGCGTTCGGCCGTCACGATGGACTGGACCTCGTGATAGGCGCGTTCCAGATCCTTGTTGACGATGACGTAATCATAGGAACGCCAGCGCTCGATCTCGTTGCGCGCATTGCGCAGGCGCATGTCGATGACTTCTTCGGTGTCTTCGGCGCGGCGATGCAGCCGCAGCTTCAGGTCGGCCATCGACGGCGGCAGGATGAAGATGCTGACGACGTCGCCCTTCATCTTGTCCTGCAACTGCAGCGCGCCCTGCCAGTCGATGTCGAACAGCATGTCCTGCCCGTCGGCCAGGGCGTTTTCCGCCGCCTCACGCGGCGTGCCGTAGAAATTGCCATGCACTTCAGCCCATTCGATCAGTTCATCGCTGTCGCGCAGGCGCTCGAATTCGCGCACCGAAATGAAGTGATAATGCACGCCGTCGATCTCGCTGGCGCGGCGCGGACGGGTGGTCACGCTGATCGACAGCGACAGCTCGAGCTTTTCCTTGTCGTTGAGCAGCAGACGGGCAATCGTCGACTTGCCGGCACCCGATGGCGACGACAGCACCAGCATGAGGCCGCGGCGCTTGATGCTGTTTGAGGCGTTGAGCATGTTTACTCCAGATTCTGTATTTGCTCGCGCAATTGATCCACAACCGCCTTGAGGTCAAGTCCAATCGACGTGATGGAGGCCGCATTGGACTTGGAGCAGAGTGTATTCGCCTCGCGGTTAAATTCCTGTGTCAGAAAATCCAGCTTGCGCCCGACACCGTTGCCATCGCGCAGCAGCGTGCGCGCGGCGGCCACGTGCATCTCCAGACGGTCCAGCTCTTCCTGGATATCGGCCTTGGTGGCGAGAAACGCCGCCTCCATGTGCAGGCGCGCTTCATCGAGAGCCGGAGATGCATCGAGCAGCAGTGCAACCTGTGCCGCCAGTCTCGACCGGACGGCGTCGAGTGTCCGGCTCGGATCGCGCCGCGCCTCCCCGGTCAGCCGTTCCACCGCATCGATCTGGGTGCTCAGTATATCACCCAGCGCCTTGCCCTCGGTCTCGCGGTTGCGCGCAAGCTGCACCAGCGTCTCGTCGAGGACCGCCAGCACGGCCGCTTCGATCTCGGCCTGGTCTTCATCTGTCAGCACGTCCTGCGGCGCTTCCAGAACGCCGCGCAGCGCCATCAGGCCTTCCGGGGTGGACGGTGCCAGACCGAAGTCCGCACGCAGCTGGGCGGCGATCCCTGCCAGTTCCCTCAGCAGCGGTTCGTTGATGAGCGCCCTGGCATCCCCGGCGCTGCGGTCAACGGTCAGGGTCGCCTGGAAATTGCCGCGCTTGAAATGCTGGCTGAACAGCGCGCGCGCCTTCTGCTCCACGGCTTCGAACCCCGCGGGCAGCCGGAACCGCACATCGAGCCCCTTGCCGTTCACCGATTTGATTTCCCATGAAATCTGCGCCCCGGCGCTGTTCCGGAGGTGACGGGCAAAACCCGTCATGCTTTGCAATGACATTTTTCCCCCAAAGTCCGAAAGGACAAGGCCTGATCGAAACCAGGCCTTCAGACATTATTCCTGTGTCGGCGCGCTGTCGTCTGCCGCAGACGGCTTGGCATTCTTGTCGCCGGTGGCGGCCTTGGCAGCCTCGTCGACACGGTTCTTCTCGACGGTGCGCCAGCGCTTCACATTGTCGTTGTGGTCATCCAGCGTTTCGGCGAAGACATGCCCGCCGGTTCCATCGGCCACGAAGTAGAGGTCCTTGGTCTGCGAGGGATGCGCAACCGCTTCCAGCGCATCGCGACCCGGATTGGCAATCGGCCCGGGCGGCAGTCCATTGATCGTGTAGGTGTTGTAGGGCGTCGGCTTCTCCAGATCCGATTTCAGGATCGGGCGGTCGGCCGGTTTGCCCTTGCCGCCGAACAGGCCATAGATGATCGTCGGATCGGACTGCAGGCGCATCCGCTTGTTCAGGCGGTTGATGAACACGGCGGCGACGCGCGGACGCTCATCGGCCTTGCCGGTCTCCTTCTCGACGATGGACGCCAGCGTGACGAATTCCTCGATGGTCTTGAGCGGGATGCTCTGGTCGCGGCGCGCCCAGATATCCTCGACCAGCTTCTTCTGGTCGGCCTGCATCTTCTTGATGATTTCCTCGCGCGTCATGCCGCGGGAGAAGCGCTGCGTGTTGGCGAACAGCGTGCCTTCCGCCGGAACGACAGCCGGCAATGCCCCCACCAGCGCATCATCCTCGCTGACACGCTGCAGAATCTGGTCGACGGTCAGGCCTTCGGGAACGGTCAGCGAATGCAGGACAGACTTGCCGCTGCGCAGCAGGTCCATGATGTCACGCATCGAGGCGTGCGCCTTGATCTCGTACTCGCCGGCCTTCATGTCACGCTGAAAGCCATAGGCCTGAACGCCATATTTGAACACGCGGCCGTCGGTGATGATGCCGCGGCGTTCGAGGCCATCGGCGATTTCGACGATGCCGCTGCCGTTCTTGACGACATAATTGGTGGTGACTTCCGTCGGGCCGGGTTCGTTGAAGGCAACTTTGCCGAAATAGACCGCAGCAGCGGCTGCAATCACCAGAAGAACCACGAGCGACAGCATGAAATTGGCGAAGACAACGATCTGGCTGCGCGCACGGCGCGAGCGGCGCCGGGGTGCGGGCGGCGGCGTGCCCGGTTCGGGGCGCAAGGCCTCGGATGCCGACTGCGGGACAATCGGATTGCGCTCCGGCGCGCTGGCGGCGGCTGAACCGTTCGTCTCTTCAGACTGCTGATCTGAGCTCACACGGGCACCTCGAGCATGTTTTTCCGGTTGGAACCGGTATTATTTTGATTGCGAATATGGCGAAAGCGCGAAAACGCTTCCGCCATTGCTTCAATCACTGTTGATAACGCCGCAAAACCAGCGAAGCGTTGGTACCGCCAAAACCAAAGGAATTGGAGAGAGCAACATCGACGGTGCGATGCCGCGGCTTGTGCGGGACCAGATCGATCTTTGTCTCGACCGATGGCTTGTGCAGATTGAGCGTGGCCGGAGCGACATTGTCGCGAATGGCCAGCGCACAGAAGATGGCTTCTGTCGAACCGGCTGCACCCAGAAGATGACCGATGGAAGACTTTGTCGACGACATCGACACTTTCGGAGCGGCATCGCCCAGAACGCGTTCAACGGCCGCCAGCTCAATCGTATCGGCCATCGTCGATGTGCCGTGCGAATTGATGTAGTCGACCTGATCCGGGGTAATGCCTGCGCGCTTCAGCGCCATTTCCATGGAGCGCTGCGCACCCTCGCCGCTCTCGGACGGAGCGGTGATGTGATAGGCATCGCCGGACAGGCCGTAGCCGATGACCTCGGCGTAAATTTTCGCCCCGCGGGCCAGCGCATGTTCCAGCTCTTCCAGCACGACGATACCGGCACCCTCGCCCATGACGAAACCATCGCGGTCATCGTCGTAGGGACGCGAGGCCGCTGTCGGATCATCGTTGCGGGCTGTGGACAGGGCCTTGCAGGCGGCAAAGCCGGCCAGCGAGATGCGGCTGACGGGCGATTCCGTTCCGCCGGCAACCATCACATCGGCATCACCGAAGGCGATGAGACGCGACGCATCACCGATCGCATGCGCGCCGGTCGAGCAGGCGGTGACAACCGAATGGTTCGGGCCGCGCAGCTTGTGCTTGATGGAGACCTGGCCGGAAGCCAGATTGATCAGACGTCCGGGAATGAAGAACGGCGAAATGCGGCGTGGACCCTTGTCGCGCAGCGTATAGCCGGCTTCGACAATGCCCTCGAGACCGCCGATACCCGAACCGATGAGAACGCCCGTGGCGATCTGATCCTCGTCGCTTTCCGGTGCCCATTTGGCATCGGCAAGCGCCTGATCAGCGGCAGCCATGGCATAAATGATAAAGGGATCAACCTTGCGCTGTTCCTTCGGTTCCATCCAATCGTCCGGATTGAATGTGCCATCGGAGCCATCGCCGACTGGAATGCGGCAGGCAATCTTGCAAGGCAGATCTTCAACTTCAAACTCTGTGACCCGCCGGGCACCGCTCTGGCCAGCCAGAAGGCGGGACCATGTGTGCTCAACACCGGATGCAAGAGGAGAAACCAGCCCAAGGCCGGTTATGACAACGCGCCTCATGGCCGATCCTTCAATGTCATATTCAGCATGATATTTTCCAAGGGCCCTGCGCAGGTTCCGACAAAGGCAATCTGCCGCCTGTCAAAATGCCTGCGCTGCCGGGCCGAATGAAAATCAGGCTTGTGCTTTATCGATGAACTTGACGGCATCGCCGACTGTCAGAATTGTCTCGGCAGCATCATCAGGAATTTCAACGCCGAATTCTTCTTCGAAAGCCATCACGAGCTCGACAGTATCAAGGCTGTCTGCGCCCAGATCGTCGATGAAGCTCGCACCATCGGTGACTTTCTCGGCATCAACGCCCAGATGTTCAATAACGATTTTCTTGACGCGTTCTGCAGTATCACTCATGTGGAAACCTCAACCTGTTTGTTTTTCTCCATGCCTTGGTTAGCGGCACGGATGACTCTAATCAAGCAATAAGATGGCAGGTCAGCCTTGTTTAACAGCTAAAACCCCTCATCCCAGCCACTTCTTCCTCGCGGAATGGAAAAGGCATCAAATCGATTTGACACCCTGACTTGGTGCGCGACTTATCACGCTTTATTCACGGTCTCAATCGCATAAATGTGATTGCGACGTAAACGCCCGGCGCAAAGGTGCAGCCGGGCGGAATACGCGTGACCAAAGGAGCGAGCGAACAGCTTGATGCAATCGGTCGTTGTCGCAGTTCAAAGCTCCAGTTTGATCTGGCGTGATGAGGCACCCACCATAATTTTGCTGGGCGGCACCAGTTTCCATGTATTCTTATCGGTATCCCAGATGCTCTGCATTCGAGGTGGAATTTTAACAGCCACTTTTTTCTTTTCGCCAGGCTTCAGATCAACTTTCTCCCAACCGACGAGCCGTTTAGGTGGCTCCCCCGCTGCTGAAGGAAACTGGATATAGACCTGCGGCACCTCTTTTCCGGAAACCGTACCGGTATTTTCAACGGAAAAGGATACTGTTTTCGTGCCGTCCGTTCCGTCCGTATCCATCCGTAAATCCGAATATGCAAAACTGGTGTAAGACAGACCAAAGCCGAATTCAAACAACGGCTCCACGCTTTTCGCATCGTACCAGCGATACCCGACATTGAGTTTTTCGGAATAAACCGGATTTTCAGACCAGGCGCCACCACCTGTCGGGGTGTCAGTTTCCTTTTTCGGAAAGGTAATCGGCAGTTTTCCTGAAGGGTTGATCTTGCCGAACAAGATATTCGCAATAGCCGGTCCGCCATTTTCACCAGGATACCAGGTTTCCAGAACAGCTGACACATTATCGATCCAAGGCATCAGGATAGGATTTCCACTTTCGATGATGACGATCGTGTTTTTATTGACAGCAGCTACCTTCGTTACCAATTCGTCTTGATTGCTGGGATTGCCTTTGCCATCGCGAACAACGCTCAAACTGAGCGAGAGCGACGTCACGTCCTCGCCTGAGGGCTGAGCGACAACGACAATTGCCACGTCTGATGTTTTCGCCAGCTCGACGGCAGCATCTATTTCTTGTGCCGTGTAGGGACGAAACGGCTGAGCACGGTCGCTGTTTCCGCCATAACTTACCTCGGCATTCGGTGCGGCGTCCTTGATTGCCCGAACGATCGACGTTCGTACCAGCGCCCAC
>JANVCC010009742.1:2877991-2953767 GCA_025345505.1 Todiramphus chloris collaris | reverse complement strand
TGCGCCGTACCATATCGTCCAGACGCGATATGGGGATGGTTCCGTCATTCAGAAGCGGCTTCACTTTTTCGGCAAGAAAATAATCAGCCGCCTGCCAATCCTCTTCCTCATCGACACCGGCATTGATCGCGCCAGCGGTAGAATGTATGGCTTTCCAATCAGTCTGAACCTGCCCCTTGAACCCCCACTCATTCTTGAGAATTTCTGTCAACGTGTGATAGTGCTGGCAAGCCGGTATGCCGGCGGGATATTTATCAAGTGTGAGTTTGTTGTACGAGCACATGACGTTGCCTGGCTCGGCCTCCCGAACGGCAATCTCGAAGGGCAGCATGTAAATCTCCCGCAGCGTGCGTTCGTCGATGGCGCTGCTGCCTGTCGTGCGATAAGCCTCCTGTTCATTACCCACCATATGTTTGATCGTTGCAATTACCTGCTGGCTCTGGGTGCCTTTCGTACGCCACGCCAAAAGCTTGCCTGCAAGGACTGGATCCTCTCCCAGATATTCAAACATGCGACCCGAACGTGGATCGCGAACCATGTTGGCGCCGCCGCCCAACCCCATGCCATATCCCTGCGCGCGCAGTTGTTTGGCGATTTCAACACCGTAATCATAAGAAAGTTTTTCATCCCAACTTGCCGCAACAGCAAGCGTTGCCGGGAAAGTCGTGCTGGCGAGCTTCAACGCGCCCGAGCCCGTCGATGAGTCGGCTATCGTCAGCTCCGGAATATTGAGTCGTGGCAGCCCCGGAATGTGCCCAGCCCCGCCCCCGCCGGTATCACCCATAGTCTTGTGATCCGTGCGGATAAATTGCAGCTTCTCATCGAGCGACATTTGCGCAACGAGACTGGCGGCACGAACATCGGCAGGGTCAACTGCACGCTGTTCGTCGCTGCCTGCATCTGCTTTCCGGGCATCCGCTTTGTTCGGCTTAGGCTCACCGCCCCCCGCGGGAGGCTGCGCGATCTCCGGAACAGCGGTGTTTTGGCTGATTTCAGCCGTCGCGCCGGCCGAATAGGTTCCCGTACCATCGCTTGCTGATTTTTCGTCGTTGTTGCAAGCGGCCGTGAAAATCGGAATGAGAGATAAAACGAGCGCGTTCCATATGGATTTTTTCAAAACAATTTCCTCCTCGAAATGTTCTTGGTATAATTGTTTTGATGGTCGAAATAATTCAGGCAAAAATCAATTCTACAAAGGTCTAGGGTCAGGCTCATTCGTACAGTGAAAAACAAAGCCCCGGACGTTTCCGCCCGGGGCTTTCAAATACTGGCTGACCTGACCTGGCTCAGATCATCGCCATGCCGCCGTTGACGTGGATCGTCTGGCCGGTGACGTAGGAAGCCTCGTTGCTGGCGAGATAGACCACGGAGGATGCCACCTCTTCGCCTGTCCCCATGCGGCGCATCGGGATGGCGGACATGATGCCTTCCTTCTGCTTGTCGTTCAGCTTGTCCGTCATGGCCGATTCGATGAAACCGGGTGCAACGCAATTGACCGTGACGTTGCGGCTGGCGATCTCAGCCGCGAGCGCCTTGGAAAAACCGATAAGGCCGGCCTTGGACGCGACATAGTTGGTCTGGCCCGGATTGCCGGTCACGCCGACAACGGAGGTGATGTTGATGATGCGGCCATAGCGGCGGCGCATCATCGGATGGGTCAGTTCGCGGGTCAGGCGGAACACGGCGGTCAGGTTGACCTCCAGCACATTGTCCCAATCGGCATCGCTCATGCGCACGAACAGGCCGTCCTTGGTGATGCCGGCATTGTTGACGAGGATTTCGACGCCTTCGAGATCGGCTTCGGCCTTTTCGCCCAGCGCCTTCACTTCATCGCGGTTCGACAGGTTGGCCGGGAAAATCTTGACCCGGTCGCCAAGCTCGTTTGCCAGCGCCTCGAGTTTTTCGACGCGTGTGCCATGCAGGCCGACAATGGCGCCCTGCGCATGCAGCGCGCGGGCAATGGATTCGCCGATACCGCCGCTGGCGCCGGTTATGAGAGCCTTGCGGCCTGTCAGGTCAAACATTGCTCAATCCCTTCCGTTCAAACGTTCAGTACAGCAACAGCTGCTTCGATATCTTCCGGCGTGCCGACGGCGACACCGGAAATGTCCTTGTTGATGCGGCGTGCCAGGCCGGTCAAAACCTTGCCTGCGCCAATCTCGTAGAGTGTCGTTGCGCCATTGGCGCCGAACCACTCGACCGTCTCGCGCCAACGGACCTGGCCTGTTACCTGCTCAACCAGCAAGGCTGCGATTGCATCGGCCGACGTCACCGGAGCCGCGCGCACATTGGCGATCAGCGGCACCACCGGATCGTGCTTGGCCACATTGGCCAGCGCCTCGCGCATGGCATCGGCGGCCGGCGCCATCAGCGCGGAATGGAAAGGTGCGGAGACCGGTAGCATGATGGCGCGCTTGGCGCCCCGTTCCGTCGCCAGCGCGGCGGCCGCCTCGACCGGTGCCTTCGACCCGGAAATGACGATCTGGCCGCCGCCATTGTCATTGGCGATCTGCACCGGGCCTTCGAGCGCGGCATCGGCGCAGACAGCGGCGACAACCTCGTGCTCAAGCCCGATGATGGCGGCCATGGCACCAGCACCGGCGGGAACCGCCTGCTGCATGGCATTGCCGCGGATGCGCAGGAGCCGCGCCGTATCGGCGAGCGAGAATGTACCGGCAGCGCACAGCGCCGAATATTCGCCGAGCGAATGACCGGCGACATAGGCGACCTTGTCCTTGATCGATATGCCGCGCGCTTCCAGCACGCGGATGACAGCGATGGACACCGCCATCAGGGCCGGCTGCGCATTGGCGGTCAGTGTCAGGGTTTCTTCCGGGCCGTCCCAGATGATGGCGGAGAGCTTTTCACCAAGCGCATCGTCGACCTCGTCGAACACCGCTTTGGCTTCGGCAAAATTGTCGGCCAATGCCTTGCCCATGCCGACGGCCTGACTGCCCTGACCGGGGAAGGTGAATGCTATGGACATGGGGCGTGCCTCCGGATTTCTGCTTTATCGTCGTCAATCTGCCGCGCGATGTGCCTATCGGCAAGCCCGAAGTCAAGCTTTCATGCGCCGTACCGGCCGCACATGCACATTATAATAGGCGGAATAACGGGTTTTCAGCGCCACGCCCGCTGTCGCGTCTGGCTGTTGAAAGGTGGGAAAGACGGGCGGTCCCTGGAACGCGGGTCTTGGGGTATGTGGTATGCAATGCTTGCGATCCTGGGGACCACCCGCCTCGGCGTTTTTGAGGGTTTTACCCAATGCGCATCCATTGGGCCAAACCTCCCCGGCCGCACAGGTTCCTCCCTGCAGGGCCGAAGCGCCGATCCTTTCCCGACTTTCGAAGGTTTCCGGAAGCATTCCCGCCGGAAAGGACACGAGAAGAATAAGCGAGGTTGGGAGAACGTGGATAAGTTGGCGTGGTTTTTATTTGAGATGGCAAAACTGTGGTGCGTGGTTCGACAAGCTCACCATGAGGGAAGTTGCATTTTGCAGAGCACCGGATTCCCTCATGGTGAGCTTGTCGAACCACGCACCACGGACTACAAATCCCCATAAACTGCCCGGCATGTCGCGTTGCAATATAAAACGTCCGTGGCGGGTTGCGTCTTTTGCCATTTGCCCGTATAAGCCGCCCGTTCATTGCTCGGCGTCAGCTGGGGGCTGAACGGAGGGCCGGATTTCGATCCGTGGAAGCGTAAAAGCTTCAGCCTCCCGTGTCTCCGCTCTCGATCGTCTCCATCAGCGTCCTTTCTTCCCCGGTCACCCGGCAGAGAGATTCGCAGAGGTTTACCGTTGATTCCGGGCAATATTAACGAAGAAAGGCAAAGACAATGGCTCTTTATGAACATGTGTTCCTTGCTCGACAGGACATTTCGCAGCAGCAGGTCGATGCGCTTGTAGAACAGTACAAGGGTATCATCGAGGCCAATGGCGGCAAAGTCGGGCGTATTGAAAGCTGGGGCCTCCGCGCCCTGACATACCGCATCAACAAGAACCGCAAGGCGTATTACTCGCTTCTCAACATCGATGCTCCGGCAGCTGCCGTTGCCGAAGTTGAGCGCCAGCAGCGCATCAATGAAGACGTTCTGCGCTTCATGACGATCCGCGTTGAAGAGCACGAAGAAGGCCAGTCGGCCATGCTTGCACGCCGTGACGATCGCCGCGAACGCGACGACAAGTTCGGTGGCCGTGATGACGATCGTCCGCGCCGCCCACGCCGCCCGCGTGACAACGAAGCCGGTGAAGGAGCAGAATAATGGTTGATATCAATCAGATCCCGACCCGTCGTCCGTTCCATCGCCGCCGCAAGACCTGCCCGTTCTCGGGTGCCAATGCGCCGAAGATCGACTACAAGGACATCAAGCTCCTGTCGCGCTACATTTCCGAGCGTGGCAAGATCGTTCCTTCCCGTATTACGGCTGTCAGCCAGAAGAAGCAGCGCGAACTCGCCCAGGCGATCAAGCGCGCCCGTTTCCTCGGCCTGCTGCCATACGTGGTAAAGTAAGACTATCGAAGGCGGCAGGATTTCATCCCGCCGCCTTCTGCCCTCCGGGGCAACACAGCCTTCCGCGATGGGCGCGGTCAGGCACACCAGAAAACCCAAGTTGAGGGATCGGTTGAAAAACCACCTCTAACTGCTTCAACAAGCAGGACAGCGAGCGACATGAAACTGACTGGAACAGATATCGGCATTGGTGTGCTGGCGGGCCTTGCGGCTGCGCTGCTGACGACCGGTGTTATCGTGAATTCCAGCCTTGCCATGATATTGCTGCTGTTTTCGCCGCTGCCGATCTTTGTCGCGGCGCTGGGCTGGGGCACGGCCTGCGGCTTCATCGCCGCGCTGACCGTGGCTGTTGCGGTGTCCGTCATCGCCGCCCCGACGGCCGCCGTCGTCGTCGTGCTCATCACCGCCCTGCCCGCCGCCGTCGGCGCCTATTTCACCGGCCTTGCCCGTCCGGCCGCCGAGATTGGTGGACCCAAGGACGTCTATGTCTGGTATCCCCTCGCCGATACATTGCTGCGGCTGGCGCTTGTTGTCGCCGCCGCCTTCATCGTCATCGGCGTCATGATCGGCTTCAGCGAAGACTTTGCCCGCCAGCTGGCGCAGGCGCTGACCCAGCAGCTGGCCGTGAGCAATCCGGAACTGGCGGCCAATGCCGACCTGACGCAGAGCATGGCGCAATTCGTCGTGCGCGTCCTGCCGGCCCTGCAGCCCGCCGCGTGGCTGTGCGTCATCATCGCCAATCTGTACATCGCCCTGCGCCTGACCGCTGCCTCGGGCAAACTGCGCCGCCCGCGGGACGACTGGCCGCGTGCCCTGCGCATGCCGCGCCCGGCGCTTGTCGTTTTTGCCGTCGCCTGCGCCGCTGCGTTTCTGCCGGGCGGTCCCGGCTACGCGGCAACGGCGGTTGCCGGTGCCCTCGGCGCCGGGTTCGTCCTGGCCGGCTTCGGCATGCTGCATGCCCGCACGC
The DNA here is from genome assembly GCA_025345505.1 of Todiramphus chloris collaris. Taxonomy (NCBI): domain Eukaryota; kingdom Metazoa; phylum Chordata; class Aves; order Coraciiformes; family Alcedinidae; genus Todiramphus; species Todiramphus chloris. Next base: position 2,948,289 of record JANVCC010009742.1, on the reverse strand, counting down.
GCGGCGCCACCTGGCGGCCGTTTGCGCTGTGGTTCGCCTATCTCGCCGTGTTTCTCTTTATTTTTGCGCTTCTCGTCTTCCTTCTCGCCGGTCTGTTTGACACATCGCGCAACGCGCCGGTTTCGAAGGCTGTGAATACCGATACCCCACCCAATAACGACAATTGAACTTGAAAGGAAAACTCACATGGAAGTCATTCTTCTCGAACGCATCAGCCGCCTCGGCCAGATGGGTGAAACAGTCAAGGTAAAGGACGGCTTTGCCCGTAACTTCCTTCTGCCGCAGGGCAAGGCGCTTCGTGCCAACGAAGCCAACAAGAAGAAGTTCGAAGGCCAGCGCGCCCAGCTCGAAGCCCGCAACCTCGAGCGCAAGACCGAAGCTCAGGCAATCGCCGACAAGCTCGACGGCAAGACATTCGTCGCCGTTCGCTCCGCCGGTGAAACCGGTCAGCTCTACGGTTCAGTAACGACCCGCGACATTGCCGACCTGATCACGGCGGAAGGTTTCTCGATCAACCGCAACCAGGTTGAACTGAACACGCCAATCAAGACGATCGGCCTGCACAAGATCGTTCTGGTTCTGCATCCGGAAGTTGAAGCAACGGTTACGATCAACATTGCCCGTACGGCCGATGAAGCCGAGCGTCAGGTAAAGGGTGAAGACCTCACCTCCGCCGAAGCGATCTATGGCATTGAAGAAGCACCGCTTTCCGACGAATTCTTCGACGAAGACGAAGAAGGCGAAGAAAACGCCTGATTTCAAAGCAAAAACCGCTCGCAGGAGTGGTGTTTGCTTTACCATAAAACACCCGGCAGAGATGCCGGGTGTTTTTTTGCTTTGCAGAATCAAAAAAACGGGTAAATTTGTTTATCCTACCCACGCCCGACCTTGGCTCAATCCCGAGCCTCATAATGGCCGAGCTCTATCGTCAATGATGGAGATTGTTCATGAATGCCATTCTTAGGGCTGCGCTTTCGCGGCTCATCCACACTGGTACACTTTCGATTACTGACTCATCCGGCCAGAAGCGCACCTTTGGTGACGGGACCGGAGAACCGATCCACTTCCGCATCAACACGGCTGCGGCCGAACGGCGGATTGCCTTCGACCCGTCCCTGCATTTCGCCGAAGCCTATATGAACGGCGAACTCGATGTTCTCGACGGCGATATCTACGACGTCCTAAAGATCATCTTTGAAAACACCGGCGCCACCGCGGCACGCGAGCCATGGATGCTGGCGCTGGAGGGCATTCGCCGTGCCACCCGCCGCCTGCACCAGATGAACAATCTCACCCGTTCATCCAGCAATGTGCAGCGGCACTACGACCTGTCGGAAGAGCTCTACCGCCTGTTTCTCGACCCGGACATGCAGTATTCCTGCGCCTATTTCGAGCATCCAGATGCGACCCTCGAAGAGGCGCAACTGGCGAAGAAGCGGCATATCGCGGCCAAGCTTCTGGTCGAAAAAGGCCACAGGACCCTCGATATCGGCTGCGGCTGGGGCGGTCTCGGGCTTTACCTCGCCCGTCATCTCGATGCCAATGTGCTGGGTGTCACCCTCTCGCACGAACAGCATGGCATCGCCAACAAGCGGGCCATCGACGAGGGCCTGTCGACACAGGCTCGCTTCGACCTGCGCGACTACCGGACCATCGACGACAGCTTTGACCGGATTGTCTCCGTCGGCATGTTCGAGCATGTCGGCGTCGGGCATTTCGCCGAGTATTTCCAGCATACGGCGCGGCTGTTGAAGAAGGACGGGGTTTTCCTCCTGCATTCGATCGGCCGGTCGGACGGGCCGTCCTATACCAATGCCTTCATCCAGAAGTACATCTTTCCGGGCGGCTACATTCCCGCGCTCTCGGAGGTGCTTCCGCAGATCGAAAAGGCGGGGCTGGTCATCACCGACATCGAAATCCTGCGGTTGCACTATGCTGACACACTGCGCATCTGGCGTGAGCGGTTCATGGCGAACCGCGACAAGGCCAAGGCGATCTATGATGAACGTTTCTGCCGCATGTGGGAATTCTATCTCGCCGCATCGGAATCAGCCTTCCGCTGGCAGAACCTGATGGTGTTCCAGATCCAGCTGGCGCACCGGCAGGAATCGGTGCCGCTGACGCGCAACTACATCGAGAAGGAAGAAAAGCGCCTGAAGCGGCTGGAAAGCGAGCGCAGCTGCGCCAATACCCAGGTCGACAACCGGGAATCGGCTGCCGGGCGCTGACGCCCGCCGCAGCAAACCCATTGGCCCGTCGCGATCGTGCTGATCGCGGCGGGCCAATGCATGAATCGCGCCCGGTTTTTGTATCGTGATCGCGCATTCTGGCAAGTGCGCGGTGGACATTGGCAGGAGAACGCGCTTAAGCCTCCCCACGGGCTGCCAGATGGCTTAGAATCATCGAGGCGCGAATCAGGTAAGAAATAAAGCCAATCTTTTCCGCTGCTGTGGATAGCGGGGTTAAGCCTGTGCTTTGGCAATGCTCCATTGCTTAGGATTCACGCCGAAGGCCATAGTTAATTCGAACGGGAAAAAATACCATGGCTGAGGCAGCACGCAAATTCATCGAGGTACGGGACAACGCGGACAAGCTTTACCGTGAAGCACCGAACAATATCGAAGCCGAACAGGCGCTGCTCGGGGCCATTCTCATCAACAATGATGCGTTTTACCGGGTCTCCGACTTCCTCAAGCCAGTGCATTTCTACGAGCCACTGCACCGCAAGATTTTCGACGTGTCGTCGGACATGATCCGCATGGGCAAGATGGCCAATCCCGTCACGCTGAAGACGTTCCTGCCCGTGGAGGAAAAAGTCGGCGAGATGACGGTGATGCAGTATCTGGCGCGCCTTGCCGCCGAAGCTGTGACCATCATCAATGCCGAGGACTATGGCCGCGCCATCTATGATCTTGCCACGCGCCGCGCGCTGATCACCATCGGCGAGGACATGGTCAATATCGCCTATGACGCGCCGGTGGACGTGGCGCCGCAGGGCCAGATCGAGGATGCCGAGCGCCGCCTGTTCGAACTGGCGGAAACCGGCCGCTACGATGGCGGCTTCCAGACCTTCACCGATGCGGTGAAAACCGCCGTCGACATGGCCAACGCCGCCTTCATGCGCGACGGGCACCTGTCCGGCGTTTCCACCGGCATCCATTCTCTCGACAACCGCATGGGCGGCCTGCAGCCGTCGGATCTGATCGTGCTTGCAGGACGACCCGGCATGGGCAAGACCTCGCTTGCCACCAACATCGCCTTCAACATCGCCGCGGCTTACGAGTCCGAGCAATTGGCGGACGGGACGATCAAGGCCAAGAATGGCGGCGTTGTCGGCTTCTTCTCGCTCGAAATGTCGTCGGAACAGCTGGCGACGCGTATCATTTCCGAGCAGTCGGAGATCAGTTCATCGAAAATCCGCCGCGGTGAAATCAACGAGGCCGAATTTGAAAAGCTCGTCGCCTGCTCGCAGCACATGCAGAAGGTGCCGCTCTATATCGACCAGACCGGTGGTATTTCCATTGCGCAGCTGGCCGCCCGCGCCCGGCGTTTGAAGCGCCAGCGCGGCCTTGACGTTCTGGTCATCGACTATATCCAGCTGATGCAGGGCTCGTCCAAAAAGGCGTCGGAAAACCGCGTTCAGGAAATCACCGAAATCACCACGGGCTTGAAGGCTCTCGGCAAGGAACTCAACACCCCGATTATCGCGCTGTCACAGCTCTCCCGTCAGGTGGAAAGCCGCGAAGACAAGCGCCCGCAGCTCTCCGACCTGCGCGAATCCGGGTCGATCGAGCAGGACGCCGACGTGGTGATCTTTGTTTATCGCGACGAATACTACATCAAGAACAAGGAGCCGAAGGAAGGCACCGAGGAGCATTTCAAGTGGCAGGCCGACCTCAAGGAGGCCATGGGCAAGGCGGAAGTCATCATCGCCAAGCAGCGTCACGGCCCGACGGGCACGGTGAAGCTGGCCTTCCAGGCGGAATTCACCCGGTTCACCGACCTTGCGGAAGATTCACACCTGCCAGAACGCTTCGAGTAATCAATTGAACAGCACAAAACCTCACGTCACCACCGCAGGCGCCGATCCTCGTCTCGCGGGCGGGCGGCTTACCATCGATCTCGATGCGCTCGTGGCCAACTGGACGTTCCTTGCGGAAAAATCGAAACCGGCGCAGGCGAGCGCCGTCGTCAAGGCCGACGCCTACGGGCTCGGCATCGGCCATGTCGTGCCTGTCCTGCGCGACGCCGGCTGCCGGACCTTCTTCGTGGCACTGGTCGAGGAGGGCCTGCGGGTCAAGGCCGCCGCGCCGGATGCACGGGTTTTCGTTCTGAACGGCCTGTTTGCCGACGCGCGCCCGGTGTTCGAAGCATCGGGGCTGATCCCCGTCCTCGGCTCACTGCACGAAATCGGCCTGTGGAGCCGCGCCAATGCCGCGAGCGGATTGACGCTGCCCTACGCCCTGCATGTGGATACCGGCATGAACCGGCTGGGACTGACCATGGCCGAAGCACTCGACTTTGCTGCCGCTGGCCGCGAAATGCCGGTGCTGGTGATGACGCATCTGGCAACCGGCGATGAACCCGGTCATCGCCTCACCCGGCAGCAGATCGAGTCATTTCAAATGCTTCGCACCGCTTTTGCAGGCATTGAATCAAGCGCGTCCAACTCCTCCGGCATTTTTCACACGATCAGCAATGGCGGTGACCTGAGCCGTCCGGGCATTGCGATGTATGGCGGCGAGGCGCTGGCCGGCGTCGCCAATCCCATGCGCCCCGTGGTGACGCTGGAAGCGCGCGTCGTGCAGATCCGCACCAGCCCCAAGGGTGAGACGACCGGTTACGGCGCCACCGCGCTCTTGGAACGCGAAACCCGGATTGCCATCTGCTCGACCGGCTACGCCGATGGCTATCTGCGCTCGCTGTCGGGCAGCGGCACGCCCCTGCGCAACGTCGTGCCCAAGGGCGGCGAAGGCTTTGTCGCCGGACGCAAGGTGCCGGTGATCGGCCGGGTGACCATGGACCTGACGTCGTTCGACATCACCGATCTTCCCGAGGACGCCGTCAAACCCGGCGATCACGTCGAGCTGTTCGGTGGCAATATCGCCCTGGATGACGCGGCGCGCGCCGCCGGGTCCATCGGCTTCGAACTTTTGACCAGCCTGGGCAACCGCTATCACCGCCGCTACCTCTATTCCGGAAAAGGCGCCTGATGGCCAAGGCAAGAATTCAATTCATCTGCCAGAACTGCGGTGCCGTGCATACGCGCTGGGCCGGCAAGTGCGATTCCTGCGGCGAGTGGAACACGCTGGTCGAGGAAGGCACGGCGGGCGGCATCGGCAGCGGTCCCGGCAAGCTGTCGGGCCGCAAGGGGCGCGCCGTCGCCCTCACCTCGCTGTCCGGCGAGATCGAGGATGCGCCGCGCATCCACTCCGGCATCGGCGAGCTTGACCGGGTCACCGGCGGCGGTTTCGTGCGCGGTTCGGCCATTCTGGTGGGCGGCGATCCCGGCATCGGCAAATCCACCCTGCTGACCCAGGCGGCGGCGGCACTGGCGCGGCAGGGCCACAAGGTCATCTATGTCTCGGGCGAAGAAGCGGTGGCGCAGATCCGCCTGCGCGCGCAGCGCCTGCATGCCGCCGACACCGATGTGCTTCTGGCCGCTGAAACCAATGTCGAGGACATTCTCGCCACCATTTCCGATTCCAAGCGGCCCGATCTCATCATCATCGATTCGATCCAGACCCTGTGGACGGATGCCGCCGATTCGGCCCCCGGCACGGTCACGCAGGTGCGCGCCGGGGCCCAGGCGATGATCCGCTTTGCCAAGCAGACCGGCGCCGCCGTGGTTCTGGTCGGCCACGTCACCAAGGACGGCCAGATCGCCGGACCGCGCGTCGTCGAGCACATGGTGGATGCGGTGCTGTATTTCGAAGGCGAAGGCGGCCACCACTACCGCATCCTGCGCACGGTGAAGAACCGTTTCGGCCCGACCGACGAGATCGGCGTGTTTGAAATGTCCGACCGCGGATTGCGCGAAGTGGCCAATCCGTCGGAACTTTTTCTCGGCGAACGCAATGACAAATCGCCGGGCGCCGCGGTTTTTGCCGGGATGGAAGGCACCCGGCCGGTGCTTGTGGAAATTCAGGCGCTGGTGGCGCCCTCGACGCTCGGCACACCGCGCCGCGCCGTCGTCGGCTGGGACGGCGGCCGCCTTTCGATGATTCTGGCGGTGCTTGAAGCCCATTGCGGCGTGCGGTTCGGCCAGCACGATGTTTACCTGAATGTGGCGGGCGGATACCGGATTTCCGAGCCTGCAGCCGATCTTGCGGTTGCATCTGCACTGGTTTCCTCCATTGCCGGTATTGCCCTTCCGGCCGATTGCGTCTATTTCGGCGAAGTCAGCTTGTCTGGCGCCGTTCGCCCGGTGGCGCATGCGGTGCAGCGGCTGAAGGAAGCAGAGAAGCTTGGGTTCAAGCAGGCTGTTCTTCCCAAGGGAAGCAACGACGTGCCGAAGGGACGCAATGCCCATCTGACCGAGACCGCTTCGCTGCCGGACCTTGTGGCCCGGATTGCGGCGTCGGGACCCGGTAAAACGAAACGCGACGACTGACGCGGCACAGTCCTCCCGAGAGGGCGTGCAGGTCGGAATTGGATTGGGGATACATGTAAATGCCTATTACGTTGCTAGACGGAATTCTTTTGGGCATCACCCTCGTTTCGGCGGTCCTCGCCATGGTGCGCGGCTTTTCGCGCGAAGTGCTGTCCGTCGTGTCATGGGCAGCGGCGGCCGCCGCCGCCTATCTCTTCTACAAGCCGGTCGTCCCCTTCCTTGCCCCCTATATCAGCAATGAGACCATCGCCCAGATCGCGGCCGCCGGTATCGTCTTCATCGTGACGCTGATCATCGTTTCCGTCATCACCATGAAGATTGCCGATTTCATCATCGACAGCCGTATCGGCGCGCTCGACCGCACGCTCGGCTTCCTCTTCGGTGCGGCGCGCGGCGTTCTTCTGGTGGTTGTCGCGATGCTGTTCTTCAACTGGCTCGTCACGGACAACCAGCCCGCCTGGGTGGCGCAGGCCAAGTCCAAGCCGATGATCGACTCACTCGGCGCAAAGCTGATCAGCCTTTTGCCGGAAGACCCGGAATCAACCATTCTGAAGCGTTTGAAGCCCGGCTCGAGCCATACTCCGGACGCAACGACGGCACCTGAACCCAAGGAAGACATCCCGCCGGAAGGCACGACACCGAAGCCCTGACGGGCTGCCGGGTGCGACAAACGGTTAACTTGGCGTTTGCGTGGTAATACCCCACATAGTGTGGCATAATGGAATGACAGATCTTACAGTTGAATCTGCGGCGAAAGGCTTGCGGTAATGACCGACATTTTTCGTGATGAGACCCCTCTCATGTCCCTTGACGACGACACACTGCATGAAGAGTGCGGTGTGTTTGGCATTTTGGGGCATCCCGATGCCGCCACGCTGACGGCGCTGGGTCTGCACGCCCTGCAGCATCGCGGGCAGGAAGCGGCGGGTATCGTCTCCTATGACGGCAAGCAGTTCTGCTCGGAGCGCCGCATGGGCCTTGTCGGCGACCATTACACCAACCCCGCCACGCTGGCGCAGCTGCCCGGCGACCGCGCCATCGGCCATGTGCGCTATTCCACGACAGGCGATCCGGCGCTGCGCAACGTGCAGCCGCTGTTCGCCGAACTGGAAATCGGCGGCATCGCCATTGCCCATAACGGCAATTTCACCAACGGCCTGACCATGCGCCGCAAGCTGATCGCCGACGGCGCGATCTGCCAGTCCAATTCCGACACGGAAGTGGTGCTGCATCTCATCGCCCGTTCGCGCAGCACATCGTCGAGCGACCGTTTCGTCGATGCGATCCGCCAGATGGAAGGCGGCTATGCCATGCTCGCCCTCACCCGCACCAAGCTGATCGCCGCGCGCGATCCGATCGGCATCCGGCCGCTCGTCATGGGTGATCTCGACGGCAAGCCGATCTTTGCCTCCGAAAGCTGCGCGCTCGACATCATCGGCGCGAAGTTCGTGCGTGACATCGAGAACGGCGAAGTCGTGGTCTGCGAAATCCAGAGCGACGGCACGATCAGCATCGAGGCCTTCAAGCCGCAGTCACCGAAGCCGGAACGCATCTGCCTGTTCGAATATGTCTACTTTGCCCGCCCGGATTCCGTTGTCGGCGGCCGCAACGTCTATACCGCCCGCAAGAACATGGGCATCAACCTGGCCAAGGAAGCACCGCTGGACGCCGACGTCGTCGTCCCGGTTCCCGACGGCGGCACGCCTGCGGCCATCGGCTTTGCCCAGGCGAGCGGCATTCCGTTCGAGCTCGGCATCATCCGCAACCATTATGTCGGCCGTACCTTCATCGAGCCGACCCAGTCGATCCGTGCCTTCGGTGTCAAGCTGAAGCATTCGGCCAACCGCGCCGTGATCGAAGGCAAGCGCGTGGTTCTGGTCGACGATTCCATCGTGCGCGGCACGACGTCAGTCAAGATCGTGCAGATGATCCGCGATGCCGGGGCGCGCGAAGTGCATATCCGTGTCGCCAGCCCGATGATCTATCATCCGGATTTCTACGGCATCGACACGCCGGATGCGGACAAGCTGCTGGCCAACCAGCATGCGACCCTTGCCTCCATGTGCAAATATATCGGCGCGGATTCGCTGGAATTCCTGTCGATCGACGGGCTGTACAGGGCGGTCAGCGGGGCACCGCGCGACGCACAGGCGCCGCTGTTCACCGACCACTACTTCACTGGCGATTACCCGACCCGGCTGGTTGACCGGGACGGCATCAGCAATGTGCGCCAGTTCTCGCTTCTCGCAAACAACGGCTAACGGTTGAGTTCCCATTCATGATTTCTGACGGCAGTTTCCGGCTGGACGGCAAGCTTGCGCTTGTCACCGGCGCATCCCGCGGCATCGGTTATTTCCTTGCCAAAGACCTGGCAGCGCGCGGCGCGCATGTGATTGCCGTTGCCCGCACGGTGGGCGGGCTGGAAGAGCTGGACGACGAAATCAAGGCTGCGGGCGGCACAGCGACGCTGGTGCCGCTGGACCTGACCGACATGCCCGCCATCGACCGGCTCGGCGGTTCCATCCATGAGCGCTGGGGCAGGCTCGACATTCTCATCGCCAATGCCGGTATCCTCGGCACGATTTCGCCGATCGGCCATGTCGAGGCAAAAGTCTTCGACAAGCTGATGAACATCAATGTGACCAGCGTCTGGCGGCTGATCCGCAGCACCGACCCGCTGCTAAGACTTTCCGAGGCGGGCCGTGCGGTGCTGCTATCCTCCGGCGTTGCCCACTCCGCCCGTGCCTATTGGGGGCCCTATGCGGCATCCAAAGCCGCTGTCGAGGTGATGGGCCGCAGCTGGGCCGAGGAAGCGCGCCAGACAAAACTGCGCATCAATTCGGTCAATCCCGGCGCGACACGCACCGCGATGCGGGCGCAGGCCGTACCGGGCGAAGACCCCGACACACTGCCGACTGCGGCGGATGTGGCCGCCAAGATCGCGCTCATCCTCGATCCGAGGATCGACGCCACTGGCAAGCTCTACGACGTGCGCGCCGGCAAGCTGCTGGGCTACAACGACCCGAGCTGAAAGCTGATCATCCGGCGAGGCGGATAACCGCAGCGCCGGTTTTGCCTGCGGAGAGCGCATTGGCGCGCCACGCTTTCGGGCTCATGCCGGTGACGCGCAGGAACTCGCGGTTGAAGTTGGATTTTGTCTGAAACCCGGCATCAAACATGATGCCGGTGACCGCACGATCCGTATCCGCCAGCAGGCGGCAAGCCTCCCTCACCCGGTAATCATTGACATAGTGCGAGACGCTCATCGCCTTGACCCGGTTGACGGCTATCGACACCTGCCGGGCCGGCAGGCCCATCTTGCGCGCCAGGCGGTTGAGGTTGAGATCGACATCCCGGTAGAGTTCCCGCGCCTGCATCAGCCGATCGAGCGCGGCGGCGATGTCCGTGTCTTCGGCGCTGGGCAGCACCGGCGACGCGCCCTCCTCCGTGGCGGTTTCGTCCCGTTCCTCCGGGCGGCTGGTTCCCGCGACCGTGGCCGCGCTCCCGAGGACGAGCAGGGCCAGGACATTGCCGATGGCAACGATGCGGGCGGAATGGCTGCCGCCCGACTGGGCAAAATCCCAGCTGATGACGATGTCGGTCAGCGCGGAACTGGAAACGGCAAAGGCCGTCACCTGCAGCGCCCGGTAGGCGCTGATGACACCGTCGAGCCGGGATGAACCCAATGCATCCGGACCGGCCCACGCGAGGCGGCAGAGGGCAATGCCATAGCCCGCGAACACCAGGATGATAACCAGCGAGATCGGTGCGGGCCAAAAAGCGATAAGGCCGATCACCACAAGCGTCGGCAACAGGTGCAGCAGGAGCCACGGACGCTCTGCCGGCGGCCGCTCGCTGCGCAGGCCTTCGAAACTCAGCCATGCCAGCGTGGCGATGATGACGGCGAGCACGGCCTGGACCGGCAGGACCTCCAGCACATCGTAGCCCCAGCGCACCCCGATCACCACCGATTGCAGGGCATAGACCGACACCAGGACGAGAAAGAACGGATTCCTGTCATTGCCATCGCTGCGCCGGATCATCTGGACGAGAAGGACGACAAGCAGGACGGCGACGACAAAAGGCAATGGAACAAACAGCATGGAACCTGCGACCGGGACGAGTGGACGAAGCCCACTATGTCCTGAAACGCGATCGCGGACGACCTGAATTGTGATCAAGGTCGAATTTCAGCCGATAGTGCCCTCCTCTGGTTGTCATGCCAACCCACAGGAGCCCATCATGCTGAGCCTTATCACCGCCATTCTGCTTCTCTTCGGAACCGTAACCCCCAGCGCCGCCGGCGAGGTCAAGCCGCCGCTCGATATCGGTGCGGTCAACAGCGTCACGATTACGGGGGAAGCCAGCAGCATCGTGTTCACTGCGGGCGATGGCCCGCCCTATCAGGCCCGCGTCACCAGCACCCGGTCCGGCTGGTTCTCCGGCTGGTATTCGAGCTGGTTCGCCGATCAATGCGCCACCCGCACCACCATGGAGGTCAGGGAACGCACGCTGCGCATCCACGTGGTCAATGCACCGCTGCTCAGCCTTTCCGACTGCGAAGTGCTGATCCGCGCCAGCCTGCCTGCCGGCAGCGATGTCAGCATCGAACAGGCGGCGCTGCAGGCCCGGCTGACCGGTGACTACGGTGCCGTGCGCATCAAGGGCCATGCGGCGGATTTTGCGCTGGATGGGCACGCGGCGAGCCTCGATATTTCGGGTGACGCCGTGCGCAGCGACCTGCGCTTTGCCCGCGTCAGCGGCTGCGAGACTATACGGCTCGATTCCCGCGCGCTCGACGCCTCGTTCAGCTTCGGCAAGGACGTTCCCATCAGCTACGCCGTGGATGCCAAGGCATCCCTCGTCGACAGCAAGCGGGACAGCACACCCGGCGCCAAACCCGCGATCAGCATCAAAAGCGACTATGCGCGCGTGACGATCCGCTAATCCCTATCACTTGAAACAAGGAAATCACCCATGAACATTCCCAGATTCATAGTATTGTCTGCCTTCCTCGCCTTAAGCTCCGTGCAGACGGCACCGGCCGCCGGACTGACATTCATTGACGTGCCGCAGGACAATCATGGCCCGTCATTGGAGAGCGCCGTCTGGTACCCCTGCGCCGGCAATCCGACGCAGGTCGACATTGGCTTCGATCATTCAACAGGGGTGAAGGATTGCCCGCTGATGGGCCAAAAGCTGCCGCTCATCGTGATTTCGCACGGTGTCGGCGGCTGGTACGGCAATTTCCATACGCTTGCCGAACAAATGGCCGATGCGGGTTTTGTCGTCGCGGCCATCAACCATCCGAGGGATGGCGGACGATCCAGAACGCGCGATCCGGGCGATATTGCGTCCATGACCCAGCGTCCGCAGGACATGACAAGGCTGCTGGACTTCATCCTCACCTCGTGGTCCGACGGGTCGCGCATCGATGCCGCCCGCATCGGCTTCTTCGGATTCTCCCGGGGCGGGTTCACCGGTCTTGGTATGATCGGCGGCAATCCCGACTGGAAAAAGCTGCTCGATAATTGCCCTGTCTATCCCGGCAATCGCTTCTGCGCGCAAATCCGGGCAGGTGATATTCCGCCGCTTACCGCCGATCCGCGCATCATCGCGGCTGTTATTGCCGACCCCGCCGGCGGCAACCTGTTCACCCCGGAGAGTTTGGGACGCGTGACTGTTCCCGTTCAGATCTGGGGTTCGGAATATGGCGGTGACGGCCTGTCGCCTGCCGATGCCGCCTCGGTTGCCAGATATCTGGCAGGCAAACCTGAATACCGCCTGGTGCCGAAGTCCGGCCACTTCTCGTTCCTGCCGCCATGCAGCGCCGAATTCGCCAAGCTCGTGGCTGACTCAGGAGATACGGAACTGTGCAGCGATGCCGAGGGCTTCGACCGCGTCGCCTTCCACAAACAGTTCAACGCGGATGTGCTCGCATTCTTCCGGAAGCATCTGACGGACACAAAACAACCCTGATGCAGGTCGGCGGATTGTCCCAGCTAACCCAGACAATCCCCAGCATTCCAATTCTCAAGAAGGAGATAGAACATGAAACTGCATATCATGCTTTGTGCTGCCGCGATTTCTGCTCTGGCCACCCCGCACATGGCCCATGCCGATAACATGGCCGGCGTTCGGCAAATCACCGTTCCCTCGAAGGAACGCGGCACCGATCTCGATGTGACGGTCTGGTATCCGGCACGGACCGGCGGCGAAGAAGTCCTGCTGGGCGATACCCCACTTTTCAAAGGGACCGCCAGCATGCGCGATGCACCTCCCGTTGAGAGAAAATTTCCTCTCATCCTGCTCTCCCACGGCACCGGCATTGCCGGCAATGCGCAAGCCACGGGCTGGATTGCCGCCCCCTTGGCGCGGCAGGGATATATTGTCGCCGCGCCAAACCACCCGGGAAATCAGAGCGGAAACAAATCGGCAAGCGAGACGATGAAGCTTTGGCTGCGGCCAGCGGATTTCACCGCGACCCTGGATGCGTTGAAAACCGGAACGGTTTTCCGCAACCGGATCGACTGGAAAAACGTCGGCGCGCTTGGCCTTTCCATGGGTGGCTACACCGCCCTTGCGGTGGCAGGCGCCCGCATGGACCGGCAACGCCTCGCGGCCTATTGCGATACCGATCTGCGCAACCACTCCCTGTGCGAATGGCTCGCACAGAGCGGCGTTGATCTGCACAGGATGGATGTGCAGCCGGCAGGCTTGGACTATAGGGACAACCGTATTCGCTCGGCAGTTGCAATCGACCCGGCCATGTCGGACACGCTCACAGCGGAAAGTGTTGCAGGCATCGCAATCCCCGTTGACCTCGTGAACCTCGGTCGAAAAGGCGACATTCCCCGCACGCTGCAGGCGTCGTGGATGGCTGACATCATTCCGGGTGCGCGCTACGCAAACATTGAAGATGCCGACCATTTCAGCATGTTTGCCGCGTGCAAGGCCGGTGCATCGGACAAACTGAAGGCTGAGGGCGTAACAGAACCGCTGTGCGACGATGGCGGCGGACGATCCCGCAGCGCCATTCATGCACAGCTGATCGATATGATCACAGACGCGTTCAACCGGACGCTCAAAGCGCAATAGATGCGCTGCAAAGTCGTTGTGCGTGGTTCGACAAGCTCACCATGAGGGAGTTGGTTTGGCGCAAAGCCAATTTGGCAACGTTGCAGAACATAGCTCTCTGCAATCCTCACTTTCCCTCATGGTGAGCTTGTCGAACCACGCATGATGGCGCCTGCAATCCGCTCAGGACGCCGGGGTCTCGGAACCGGCGACAGATTCAGCAGCAGCGGCAGCATCTGCCGCCTCGTGCCGCTTCCACGCGCGGGCGCTGAACGGCAGGCTCAGGAAAAAGCCGATGGTGGTCAGCGTCAGCGTCTGCCACGTATAGCTCATCAGGAATGCCACATAGACCACGATGAACAGGAAGCTCGGCATCACCCAGTCCGAGCGGAGTTTTGTTCCGGCCGCCTTGCCGCTGAACACCGGCAGGCGGCTGATCATCAGGATCGCCACGCAGACGGTATAGGCTGCGCCGGCAAAGGCCAGTGGCCTTGTCGGCGCGAGGCCGAGAAAGCCTAGATAGACCGGCAGCATCACCAGCATGGCCCCCGCCGGGGCGGGAACGCCGGTGAAAAAATTGCCCTGCCACGCCGGTTTGCCGATCACATCAAGCATTACATTGAAGCGGGCGAGGCGCAGGCAGCAGGCAATGCAATAGAGCAGCGCGGCGATCCAGCCGAAAGAGCGGGCCTGATCCAGCATGTAGGCATAGAGCACCAGCGCGGGCGCCACGCCGAAATTGACGATATCGGCAAGCGAATCCATCTGCGCGCCGAATTTTGTCGACCCCTTCATCATGCGGGCGATGCGCCCGTCAATGCCGTCGAGGAACGCGGCGAGAAGCACCATCGATACCGCCAGTTCGAAGCGGTTCTCGAAGGCCAGCCGGATACCGGTCAAACCGGCGCAGATGGCCAGAACCGTAATGACATTCGGCACGAGGTAGCGCATGGGGATGCGCGAACCCGTGGGTTCCTGCACCTGCGGCTTTTCATCGAACAGCGGATCGGTCTCGGGTTCGTTCATGCCGCGCGCCTCAGCTGATACGGACCAGCGGGGCGCTGGGCTCGCCGCCGAATTCCGCCAGCACGCTCTCGCCGCCAACGGCCGTCTGGCCGACGGCAACGCGCGGTGCAAAACCTTCCGGCAGGTAGACGTCGAGGCGCGAGCCGAAACGGATCAGGCCAAAGCGTTCGCCGATGGAAATGGAGTTGTTTTCATCCACCCAGCAGACGATACGGCGGGCGACGAGACCGGCAATCTGCACCACGGCAACCCGGCCATTGGGGCTGTCAATCACCAGGCCGTTGCGCTCGTTCTCGGCGCTCGCCTTGTCGAGTTCCGCATTGAGGAACTTGCCCGGCTTGTGGACAATGGTGGTGATGCGGCCGCGCACCGGGGCGCGGTTGATATGGCAGGAAAACACGTTCATGAACACGGAAATGCGGGTCATTTCGCGGTCGCCGAGGTTGAGTTCGCGCGGCGGCACGGCAGGCCCGACGGCCGATACGATGCCATCGGCCGGGCTGATCACCAGCCGGTCGTCGGTCGGGGTGACGCGCTGCGGATCGCGATAGAAATAGATGCACCAGGCGGTGAGGATGAGGCCGATCCAGAACAGCGGTTCCCAGAAATAGCCGAGAACCACGGTCACGCCGGCAAAACCGGCGATGAACGGATAGCCTTCCCGATGGATGGGGACCAGAGTGTTGCGGATGGAATCGACAAGGCTCATTGCTTTGTTCCTGACAGCGCCGGATGTTCGCCGGGCAGCATACACGCCGCGCCGGAATTTCGCGTTACTTATCGGAGATTGGCAGCGGGGGCAAACCTTTCAACCCGGCTTGCACCGGTCATCAGCAGAATTCTTCCGCATTCAATTTTTTCCGGCTGCGACTTTTCACGGCTCGACGGCGACATCCAAGGCGGGCTTGCCCCGGACAACCACGCCGAGATCGTCCTCCTCGCGCACCTTGCGCAGGCGTTCTTCGGCCTCGGTTGCCTCGCGCTGGCGGTTCCACATGGAGGCATAGAGGCCGTTTTCGGCCAAAAGCGCCGTATGCCTGCCGCGTTCGGCAATCACGCCATCCTTGAGCACGATGATCTCGTCGGCACCGATGATCGTCGACAGGCGGTGGGCGATCACCAGCGTGGTGCGGTCGCGGCTGACCAGATCGAGCGATGCCTGGATTTCATGTTCGGTGGCGCTGTCGAGCGCCGAGGTGGCCTCGTCGAGGATCAGGATCGGCGGCGCCTTCAAAATGGTGCGGGCAATGGCAACGCGCTGCTTTTCGCCGCCGGAGAGTTTCAGGCCGCGCTCACCGACCATGGCGTTGTAGCCTTCCGGCAGGCTCTGGATGAAACTGCCGATCTGGGCGAGTTCCGCCGCGTTGCGCACTTCCTCTTCCGTCGCCGTGATGCGGCCATAGCGGACGTTGTAGGCGATGGTATCGTTGAACAGCACCGTATCCTGCGGCACCATGCCGATCACCGCCCGCAGGCTTTCCTGCGTCACGTCGCGGATATCCTGGCCGTCAATGCTGATCGAACCGCCTTGGATATCGTAGAAGCGGTAAAGCAGGCGCGACAGGGTGGATTTGCCGGCACCCGACGGGCCGACAATGGCGACGGTCTTGCCGGCGGGAACTTCGAAGCTCACCCCTTTGAGGATCGGACGCTGGGGATCGTAGGCGAACTTCACATTGTCAAAGCGCACGGCGCCGCGCTCGATCACCAACGGCTTGGCACCGGGCTTGTCGGTCACCTCCTGCTCGACATCGAGAAGGTCGAACATCTGTTCGATATCGGTCAAGCCCTGCCGCACTTCGCGGTAGATGAAGCCGATGAAATTGAGCGGAATGGAAAGCTGCATGAGCATGGCATTGATGAAGACGAAATCGCCGAGGGTCTGCGTGCCGGCCAGCACCTCCCTGCCCGACATGATCATCATGACCGCCATGCCGATGCCGAAAATCACCGACTGGCCGAAATTCAGCCAGCCGAGCGACGTCCAGATGCGGGTCGCGGAAATCTCGTAGCGCGCCATGGCCGCATCGAAGCGGCTGGCCTCCATCTGCTCGTTGCCGAAATATTTGACGGTTTCGAAGTTCAGGAGCGAGTCGATGGCCTTGGTGTTGGCGTCCGTGTCGGAATCGTTCATGTCGCGGCGGATGCTGATCCGCCAATCGCTGGCACGGATGGTGAACCAGGTGTAGAGCCAGACCGTCGCCACGACCACGGCGAGATAGGACAGACCATAGGCAAACGCGAAAATCACGGCGGTCAGCAGGAATTCGATGATCGTCGGCGCGGTGTTGAGGATGGTGAAGCGGACGATGGTTTCAATGCCCTTGGTGCCGCGCTCGATGATGCGCGACAGGCCGCCGGTGCGCCGCTCGACGTGGAAGCGCAGGGACAGATTGTGCATGTGCACGAATGTCCGGTAGGCAAGCTTGCGCACGGCATATTGCCCGACACTGGCAAACAGCGCATCGCGCAGCTGGTTCAACCCCGCCTGAATGATGCGCGCGGCATTGTAGGCGGCCACCAGCATCAACGGGCCGACGAGAATGAGCGGCAAGAGATCGGACGGCACGAACTTGCCGTTCAAGGCATTGGTTGCCCATTTGAAGAAATAGGGCACCAGAATGAGGATGACCTTGGAAATCAGCAGGTAGAACGAGGCCCAGACGACCCGCATCTTCAGGTCGGGACGTTCATCCGGCCACATATAGGTCCAAAGATTGCGGATGGTCTGCAGCGTTTTGCCAGACTCGGCGGAGACAGTTTTTTCAGCCACGGCTATTCCTTGATGGCCGCAGCGGCTACCCGCGCTGCCGGCACAATGGTATCGGGCGGACAGCAGAGATTGGCCATATCGCCGACAAGGGCGGCGACATCGGCAAAGGCGTCCGGATTGATGCTGTAATGGGAACTCTGGCCGGACTGGCGGTAATTCACCAGACCGGCATCGACCAGTATTTTCAGATGCTGCGATACGGTCGACTGCGCCAGATCAAGCGTTGCGACAATATCCTTGCAGCAGGAGGCGTTCAGTCCGGCCAGCTGCCGGACTATGCGCAGGCGCGCGGGATGGGCGAGCGCGGTGAGAATCCGCGCCGTTTCCGCATCTGACATCGCCTGTTGAAATCGGTTGCTGCATTTCATCGTTCATCGGCGATAGACGATATAATTTTCCAATGCAAGGGTTAAAGCAGGTCATCCATGCCATGCGGGTGCGGTTTTGGAGCATATACGACGCTCAAGCATCAGAAAAAGCCGTCGAGAAATGCCGCCGTGCGATCCGAAATTCCAACGATCTTGTCGGTTGCCTGGCGGTAGAACTTGAAGTTGAGTTCCGTACCGGGCTCACCATCTTTCCAGTCGGTCAGATGCTTGAGGTCCCGCCTGCCCAGCGGCCGCACGGCAAGGGCATTGCGCCGAATCACAACGCTGACACGCGGCGTTTGCCTGATGACGCCGCTCGTCCTGGCGACGGCTTCGGCTGAGATGACGACACCGCGCGCGACAAGTCCCTGCCCGCCCTCGTTCTCGCTGGCGAAGAGAAAGACCGTGTCACCGGCTGCGATATGCTTGCCGCCATACATGGTCTTCTGCGCGGTGAATGCGAACATTTCCGCCTGCGGATCGCGAATCTCGGCTTTGATCGCGAATGCCACCCGTCCGTCCTTACGCTATTGCGGCGCCGGCTTGTCCTTTTCCGGCAATGAAAAGACCTGTCCGGGGAAAATCCTGTTCGGGTTCTGGATCTGCTCCTTGTTGGCCAGATAGATCGTCGTATAGCGCATACCCGCACCGTAGGTCCGGCGCGAAATCGTCCACAGATTGTCGCCGCGCCGGATGATGACCGAACCATCGACATTGCGAAGCGGCTTGGCCGTATCGGTGCCCGACGCCTGTTCACTGCCGGCAGCCGGGGCTGCTTCGGTCGAAGCCTGCGGCGTTGCAGCCGGTGCGGGCGTTGCGGATGGCGCGACGGCTGACACGCGCTGGCCTGCCTCGCGCTTGAACGGCACGGCGGCGCGGGCAATGACGGTCACGCCATCTTTTTCCACCATGTCCGCACGGATGATATAGTCGCCCACGGGCAGGTCGCGGGTTGTCTGCACGAGAAAGTGGCCATCGGCGCCCGTCTTGGTCGAGCCGATGAGATTGTCATTGGCATAGACCTTGACCGTGTAGCCGGCATCGGCAATGCCGGCGATGAACAGTTTGCTGCCTTCGATCTCCACCGCTTCGACAACGATGCGGGCCTTGGCGGCGGGCTGTTTGGCAGGCTTGTCGCCGGTGGGAGCCGCTGCTGCCGCCGGCTGGTTGGAAGCCGCCTGACCTGCCGGAGCTTCCGGCACGGTGATCAGCCGGCTCGGCTGGCCGGATTGTTCGACAAGCGCCAGGACCTGCCCCGATTTGGTTTCGGGGATGGAGACGATGGCGGTTTCCAGCGATGTCATGGCGCTACCATCGGGTGCCGTCGAGCGCAGGACCAGCTGGTAATCGCCGGGCTTCAGGGGATCATCGAGGACGATGACGAAGTCGCCATTGGGCGACGCCTTGGTGGTTCCAAGAATATCGCCGCGCGCCAGAAGGTCCACCTTGGCATTGTTGGCAGCCTTACCCGCCAGAACGATCGTCCCCTTGGGGTCAACGCGCAGCACATCGAAGGTTGGAGCACCCGGCTTGCCCTCGGCTGCTTCAACCTGCGGCGTCACCGTGCCTGCGGCTGGCGCGGCAGCCGGTGCTGTCGTGTCGGCCGAAGGCGCAGCGGGAACTGCAGCTTGCGGCTGTTCGGCCGGTTTTGCGGCGGGCGTTTGCGCGGCTGGCGCAGGTGCGTTTCCGCTCGCCGTTACGGCCGGCGCATTGGAAGTCGGCTTACCCGGAACGAACCCCAGATAGGCAGCAGCCAGCCCCACGGCGACAACAACGCCAAACCCCAATAGTGCAAACTTGTTCTTGACCATCGATCCCCAACCCTTTTGTTCTTTTTGCTCTAGCGCCTTTTCCGGCTCGCCACAAGAAAACCGTTTAGATTCAGCCTCATTCTTTGTGATTATTCTACCAGATTCGCAATTCGAGGCTTTTGTCGCATCCGCAGCGGCTTGACGTTTCACCGCACAGAAGGCACCACTTTTCAAATGAGCAAGATTCAATCCATCTGCGTTTACTGCGGCTCGTCTCCGGGCCGCGATCCGATTTACAAACAGAGCGGCAGGATGCTGGGCAAATCCATTGCCGAAAACGGGCTTGAGCTGGTGTACGGCGGCGGCACGAAGGGCATCATGGGCGCCGTGGCCGACGGTGTCATGTCGGCGGGCGGCAAGGTCACCGGCATCATTCCGAAGTTCCTGATGAACAAGGAAGCGACCGAGCATGCGCTCGGCCAGCTGTCGGAACTGGTCGTCACCGAGGATATGCACGAGCGCAAGCACAAGATGTTCGAGCGCTCCGACGCCTTCGTCACCCTGCCCGGCGGCATCGGCACGGTGGAGGAGATCGTCGAGATCATGACCTGGGCGCAGCTCGGGCGCCACCGCAAGCCGATGGTGTTTGCCAACATCAACGGGTTCTGGAATCCGATGCTTGCCCTCATCGATCACATGAAGGCGGAAGGCTTCGTGCATACGTCACATTTGGTCAATCCGCTTGTGGTAGAACGCCCGGAAGATATCGTTCCGGCGATCCTCAAAGCAGCCGCAAGAGGCGACCGGGACGGCGACGAAGCGATCATCGAGCGGCTGTAGCCGGAAGGAGCGGGATTTCATGGTTCAAACGCTGAGCTTAGATCCCGCCCCCGACGCCAAGCTTCTCCCCCAGGACGACTTTGTCATATCCTACCGCTTCGGCAGCGACGGTGCCTTGCTGTCCGAGCCCGCCGCCGCAACGGACAAGGCATGGACCTGGAAGAGTTATGCGCTGGCCGATGCGCGTGCCCGGCGCAGCCTCGAAGCGGACAAGAGCCTGCCGGACAGCGTGCGCGAGGCCTTTCTCTCCTCCGGCGATCAATGCCAGATCAGCTTCGAAGACGGCTGGCTGTTCGGCGAACTGCCGGATCTGCAGCACGAGCACTACGGCGATCCGCGCGAGCTCGGCTATTTCCGCTTTGCCTTCGACAGGAACCTGTTTATCAGTGGCCGCAGGCACCCGCTGCAATCGGTGGATGACGTGCGCCAGTCGATCATCCGCGGCAAGACCAAGCCCGCCTCTCCGATAGCGCTGTTCAACGCGATTTTCCGGCGTTTTCTCGACCTGCTCAAGGCCGAGATCAACCGGCTTTCGGAAACGCTCGATTCCATCGAGGACCACATCGTCAGCGAAAAATGGCAGGGCGAGCGCGAACGGCTGGTGCCGGTGCGCCGCCAGATCGTGGTGTTTCACCGCTATCTCACGGCTGCGACCAGCCTGTTCCGCCATATCGACCATGCGGACCGGCGCGCCCTGCCGGAAGATCTGGACGATCTGATCGAAGGCCTGTCGATCCGCGCGGCAACGCTGCATGCGGAAGGCGAACAGCTGCAGCAGCGCGCAAGGCTGCTGCAGGATGAACTGCTGGCCAAGATGACCGATCAGTCCAACCGTTTTCTCTACGTGCTCTCCGTCATGACCGCCGTGCTGTTGCCGAGCAACGTCATTACCGGGCTGTTCGGCATGAACACGCCGGGCCTGCCCTTTGCCAACAGCGCACATGGCTTCTGGGTGGTGGCGCTGCTCGCCGTGATCATTTCAGCCATGGTCTACCTGATCGTCCGCAGGATCGGCGGATCAGGGCGTTAGGAAAGCTTCGCCTTGCGCGATTCATGCAGCATCGACCAGGTGTAGATCGCTAGCGCCGCCCAGATCAGCGCGAAGGCAATGAACTGGCTGTTGGAGAACGGCTCCTTGAACACGAAGATGGCGCACAGGAACACGATGGTCGGCGCGAGATACTGCATCAGGCCGATAGTGGTATAACGCAGGAGTTTTGCGCCAAAAGCGTAGAGAATAAGCGGAATGGCCGTGGCCGGACCGGCAAACAGGAGAAGTCCGATATCATGGCTGCCGCCATTGACGAAATGGCTCGTGCCCTGCGCCACGGTCCAGGCAATGAAGCCAAGCGAGGGAATGGACAGGATCAGCACTTCCAGCATGAAACCTTGCGTCGGGCCGATGGGCAGCGTTTTGCGGAAGAAGCCGTAGAAACCGAAGCTGAAGGCGAGAACCAGCGAAATCCACGGCAGGCCGCCGGATGAAATGGTCAGGAGCACAACCGCGCAGGCCGCAAGGCCGACCGCCACCATCTGCGGGCGCGTCAGCTTTTCCGACAGGAAAATACTGCCGAGCACCACGTTCACCAGCGGATTGATGTAATAGCCGAGCGCCGTGTCGATGGCGTGTCCGGCGCCGATGGCCCAGACATAGGTGCCCCAGTTGATGGTGATCAGCGTCGCCGTCAAGGTGGCCATGGCCAGCATGCGCGGCGTTGTCAGCGCGGTTCTCAGATCGTCGAAACGGCCCAGCCACCACAGCACGGCACCGGCAATGGGAACCGACCAGACGATGCGGTGCGCCACCACCTCCAGCGCCGGCATGTAAGCCACGGCTTTCAGATAGAACGGCAGGATGCCCCACAGCAGATAGGCGGAAAGCGCAAAGATAAAGCCTTTCCTGCCGTCGGACATTCCCGGCCCTGCTTCAGCTGCGATTGTCCCAGCCCCAAGGCCGCTTTGATTGATCTGTTCACTCATGCGGCGATGCTCTACGACTACAGGCCGGAAACGTCTATCGAATTCGGCTGATCATCCCATCAACGCCCTTGATGATTTGGGATCAATTTCATCCAATAATCGAGAAAATCGGCTCACTCGGCAGCGATTTTGCCAGCAAGATCGCGATTTTTCATCAATTTGTAGACGATTGAGTCCATCAGCGCCTGAAACGAGGCATCGATGATATTGTCGGAAACGCCCACCGTCCACCAGCGCACATTGCTGGAATCCGTCGATTCGACCAGAACCCGGGTGATGGCTTCCGTGCCGCCATTGAGGATACGCACCTTGAAATCCGCCAGCACCAGATCGTCGATCTCGTGCTGGTAGCGCCCCATGTCCTTGCGCAAAGCCAGATCGAGCGCATTGACCGGGCCATGCCCTTCCGCCACGGACATGCGCTGCTCGCCATCAACCTCGACGCGGACCACCGCTTCGGAAACGGTCTTGATATTGCCGTTGGCATCGAAGCGGCGTTCGACCATGCAGCGGAAGGATTCGACCTTGAAGAATTCCGGCACCGTACCGAGCGTCCGGCGGGCCAGCAGCTCGAAACTGGCATCGGCGCCCTCATAGGCATAACCCTCAGCCTCATGCTCCTTGACCAGTGCGATCAGCGTATCGAGGCGCGGATCGTTTTTTGCAACGGGAATGCCGCGCCGCTCCAGCTCATTGATAAAGTTGGATTTTCCGCCCTGATCGGACACCATGACCTTGCGGCGGTTACCGACAGTCTCCGGCGGTATGTGTTCGTAGGTCGCCGGTTCCTTGATCAGTGCCGAGGCGTGAATGCCCGCCTTGGTGGCAAAGGCCGACGCGCCGACAAAGGCGCCCTGCGCATTGGGCGCACGGTTAAGCAGCTCATCGAAACTGCGCGACAGGCGCGACAGGCCCTTGAGCTTTTCGGCGCTGATGCCGGTTTCGAAGCGGTCCGACCAGGCGGGCTTGAGCGCCAGTGTCGGGATGATGGTGATCAGATTGGCATTGCCGCAGCGCTCGCCGATGCCGTTGAGCGTGCCCTGGATATGACGCACGCCCGCATCGACGGCAGCGAGCGAATTGGCGACCGCCTGCTCCGTGTCGTTGTGGGCATGGATGCCGAGGTGATCGCCGGGGATAGCTTTGGTGACGGCGCGGACGATCGCGCTGACTTCACCGGGCTGCGTGCCGCCATTGGTGTCGCACAGCACCACCCAGCGCGCGCCGGCCTCATAGGCGGTCCTGGCGCAGGCCATGGCATAGTCCGGATTGGCCTTGTAGCCGTCGAAGAAATGCTCGCAATCGACGATGGCTTCCTTGCCCGCCTCGACCGCCGCCCGGACGGAGGCATCGATGGATTCGAGGTTCTCCTCGTTGGTACAGCCGAGCGCGACACGGACATGGTAGTCCCAGCTCTTGCCGACAAAACAGACGACATCGGCCGAAGAGCCGATCAGCGCCGCCAGCCCCGGATCATTGGACACGGAGACACCGGCGCGCTTGGTCATGCCGAAAGCGGCAAACTTTGCCCGTTTGGTGCGCTTTTCCGCAAAGAAGGCCGTGTCGGTCGGATTGGCGCCGGGATAGCCGCCCTCGACATAGTCGAGGCCGAACTCATCGAGCATATCGGCAATGACTTTCTTGTCTTCGACCGAAAAATCGATGCCCGGCGTCTGCTGCCCGTCGCGCAACGTCGTGTCGAAGAGATAAACGCGTTCTTTTGTCACTTGCCCGCCACTCCCAACGGCCATGCATCCGTATCATGATCGGGATGCTGGTTGGAAACCATTGTCTTTAAAAACTCGATTGATTCAGGATCGCCATCGGACCTGTGGCCAGGCAACCGATTGAGTTCATCGACATAGGGCAGCTTGTCTTCGATGCCCCATTGCACGAGCGGCGCCAGTTCCTCCGGATGATCGAAGGCGCCGATGGCCAGCGCGACGCCGTCGGGCGCCTCGTAGGTCAGGGGCGTGCCGCAAGCGGCGCAGAAGCCGCGCTGGACGTGATTGGACGAGCGGAAGCGCTTTGGCGCGCCGCGCGTCCACTCCAGGTGCGCCGTCCTGGTGGAAACCAGCGGCGCATAAAAATTGCCGAAAGCCTTCTGGCACATGCGGCAATGACAGATGGAGGTATCGGTCAGCGCACCTTCAACGCGGAACCGCACCGCGCCGCACTGACAGCCGCCGCTATAGACGGGCCTGTTATCAAGACTCATGGCTGTGGCTCCCCTTCAGCGCAACACGGACAATGTGCTGACACACGCCCTCGACATCCCGCAGGACATCGTCATTCCAGAAACGCAGGACGACCCAGCCATCGGCTTCCAGCCGGCGGGTTCTGCCCAGATCATAGATCAGATGATCATCTTCAGCATGCTGCGCGCCATCAAGCTCAACAATCACGCGATGTGAAGGACAAGCAAAATCAACGATGTAACCGGCAACGGGCATCTGTCTTTTAAAGCTTAGCCCCATCAGCCGGTGCGCACGAACCGCATTCCAGAGCTTCAGTTCCGCGTCCGTCAATGCCCGGCGCATTGCCTTGGCATTGCTCCGAATTTTGCGGGGAACAGGTGTATGTGACGGCATGGTACTCACCCCCCTCTGTCCTGCCGGACATCTCCCCCACAAGGGGGGAGATCAGCTTTCATGGGTGCCGTGGTACAATCTGAGAGTTTGAACATTGTGGGTGAACATCGATGTCGATGTGATCTCCCCCCTTGTGGGGGAGATGTCCGGCAGGACAGAGGGGGGTGAAACAGCGCCGATGTCACCGTTTCACCTCCCAGGTTGTCACGCGCTCGCCGGTCTGCGGGTCCTTGCCGTCCTTCAGCTGGATGCCCTGCTCCAAAAGCTCATTGCGGATGCGGTCCGCCTCGGCAAAGCTTTTCGCCGCAAGCAGCGACAACCGCTCGCTGATCTTGGCATCGAGTTCCGCCTTGAAGGCGTCGGACAGGCTGGCGGCAGTTTGACCCGCCACATCCACGCCCAGCAGGGCAAATGCCGCGTGGTAATCCGCCGGGCTGACCGAACCGGATTTGCGGATCGATGCCAGCCAATTGATCAGGCTTGGCGTTGCCAGATCGTCCGACAGGATGGTGATCGCGTCATCCGGGATCGTGCCAACCGGCGCATCGCCGACATATTCGCGCGCCTTGAGCAGGATGTTCTCCGCTTCCTCGAGCCGGCTGACGGTGAAGTCGATCGGCTCGCGGTAATTGGTCATCAGCATGGCGAGGCGCAGCACCGCGCCCGGCCATTTGCGGCCGCCGAAGGTTGTCGTCTGCAACAGCTCGTTGATGGTGAAGAAGTTGCCGGCGCTCTTGGCCATTTTCTGGCCTTCGACCTGCAGGAAACCGTTGTGCATCCAGATATTGGCCATGCGCTCGGTCCCCAGCGCGCAGCAAGACTGGGCGATCTCGTTCTCATGGTGCGGGAACACCAGATCGATGCCGCCGGCATGGATATCGAAAATGTTCTTCATCGGATCGTCGCACATGAGACCGCCGCCGAAGGGCTCGAGCAGCTTGGCCATCGCCATGGCAGAGCACTCGATATGCCAGCCGGGGCGGCCAAGCCCTTCGATGCCCGCGGGCGACGGCCAGCCGGGTTCATCCGCCTTGGACGGCTTCCACAGGACAAAATCCATCTCGTCGCGCTTGTAGGACGCCACGTCAACGCGGGCGCCGGCAAGCATGTCATCGGCCGAACGGCGGGCAAGCAGCCCGTAGCGCGGGCCCTTGCGGGCATTCATCGCCGAAGGGGAAAACAGCACATGGCCGTCGGCGACATAGGCGACGCCCTGCTCGACGAGCCGGTCGATCATCGCCACCATTTCCTTGATGTAATCCGTGGCGCGCGGCTGGTCCGACGGCTCGAGATTGCCGAGCGCCGTCACATCCGCCTGAAACTGCGCATTCGTCTTGTCGGTGACGATCCGGATCGCCTCGTTGAGCGGCAGGCCGGGATAGTCGCGCGCCGCACGGGCGTTGATCTTGTCATCCACGTCGGTGATGTTGCGCACATAGGACACCTGCGCCTCGCCATGGAGATGACGCAGCAGCCGGAACAGGACGTCGAAGACGATCACCGGGCGGGCGTTGCCGATATGGGCATAGTCGTAGACGGTCGGACCGCAGACATACATGCGCACGTTTTTCGGATCGATCGGCACAAAGTCTTCCTTCGTGCGGGTGAGCGTGTTGTAGAGGCTCAGGGTCTGCGGCATGTCTTTGATCTCAAATTCGGGTTGCAACGGTAAAAACGCATATCACGGCGCTGGTCTGGCGACCGGTGCGTTTCACATCTTTGGAGCGAATTTTGAGACGAAAACGGCCGGGGCCAGCGAAGCGCTAGCTGATAATAATCCGACAGGTAATAATCGTTACGGACGACGTTTTCATGATTGCATTTATGATTGAGCCGGGGCGCAAGGTCAAGCGCAACTTGCCAGCCGCCGGGTGTGGCAAATTTATCGGGTTTGAACTGGTTAATCGAAATTAACCGGAAAGCCCAAAATCCTCCCGGAATGTGCCTTTTTTCCGGCGGAATTGACCGGGATTCCTGCACCCCAGAACAGAGGGGAATTGTCCCCGCGACACAGGACCGGACACATGACCAACACTTCCGTAGCGGCCAAAGCCCGCGACACCGTTTTCGCCGATCATCTGGCCGCACAATACCGTGCGATTGGCCCGGCCGCCGTTCAGGCCGCCGTTTTGACCAAGCCGCGCCAGCGGCCGCTGCTGACCGTTTCAACCGTGCAGGAAACGGACTAACAGACTGAGGGCGATCCCGGCCATGACAAGGCCGATGAGGACGTCCAGGACACGCCATGCGGCCGGCTTGGCAAAAACCGGCTGCAGCAGTCTCGCGCCATAGCCGAGACCGAAGAACCAGACGAACGAGGCGACCGCCGCTCCGGCGCCATAGGCCGCGCGGTTGGCGCCTTCAAAACGCGCCGACAGGCCGCCCAGCAGAACCACCGTATCCAGATAGACATGCGGATTGAGGAAGGTCAGCGCCAGAACCGTGGCAATGGCCGCCTTCAGCGAGCCCCCGCCCGAGCGCGCCGCCTGCATGGCCTCCGGCTTGAGCGCCCGGCGAAACGCCACCGATGCATACCAGAACAGGAACGCCGCACCGCCAAGCGTGACCATCGAGATCAGCTTGGGGGACTGGGCAATCAGCGTGCCGAGACCGGCAACACCGGCGGTGATCAGCAGCGCATCGGACAGCGCGCAGATCAGGGACAGGATGAAAACATGCTCCCGCAAAAGCCCCTGGCGCAGAATGAAGGCATTCTGCGCGCCGATGGCGATGATCAACGAGGCACCGAGAAGGAAACCGGACAGAGCGGCGGAAAACATGGGAAAATCCTGAAATCTGAAGGAGAGGCTTGGATGGACGGTCAGAACAGCTTCATCTGATCGTCGGACTCCGGCGGCTTCTGCCGGAGCGGTTTTTTGACCTCAAAAGCCCCTTCGGCCACCCGTTCCTGAATGTCCGGGCCCATATTGGCAACCTTGTTGACCTTGTCGGATACCGGTATCGCCTCGAAAAAGTCCGCCTGGGCCGGTTTCAGCAGATCGGCGACATGGCGCGGCTCCTGGGTCTTGCAGTCGAGCCAGCGGCTGAAATCCTTGGGTTCGATGACGACGGGCATGCGGTCATGGATGGGGCGCAGCGTTTCATTGGCGCTGGTGGTGAGGATGGCGCCCGTGTCCATTTCCGAGCCTTCCGCATTGGCCCATGGCTCATACAGGCCGGCAAAGGCGATGACGCCGCCATGCTTGGGACGGATCCAGAACGCCTGCGACTTGTTCTTGCCGTCGCGGCGCCATTCGTAAAAGCCCGACGCGGGGATGAGCGCGCGGCGATGCCGCATGGCGGTCTTGAAGGATGCCTTGTCGATGGCGGTTTCCGAGCGGGCATTGATCATCAGCGGATAATTGGCGGTGTCCTTGACCCAGCCGGGAATGAACCCCCAGCGGACCAGCAAAGCCCGCCGGTCGGGGCGGTTGCTGCCGGGCGGCGGCGTTTCGCCCGAGACGATCATCAGCACCGGCTGTGTCGGCGCGATGTTATAGCGGGCCGGAAAGGCCTCGACATCCATCAGCCCCATCAGGGCTTCAATCTCTTCCGGGGTTCCGAGGAGGGCAAAACGTCCGCACATGCAATGAGAGCCTATTTGAATTGGAACGGCGATCATCCGGTTTTTCGATGCCGGGTCAAGGTGGAGTTTGCAAGATGTCGAACCACGCTCTTGTCAAAGCTCCCACCGCGACATACCCCTGACATATGGCACAGATTCCGCTTTCCCCCGATGTTGACGGCGTTTCAGCCGTCTGTATCCGCAACGAGGCTTTCCTCCTGGTGGAGCGCGGGCGCGAACCCGCCAAGGGCTGGCTGGCCTTCCCCGGCGGGCGGCGTGAAGATGGAGAAGCGCCTGATAGCGCCGCCATCCGCGAACTGTTCGAAGAAACCGGCATCCGCGCGACTGAAGTGTCCTATCTCGACACGGTTGTCTTCGATTATTCGACCCCGGAATTTCCCACCCCCCGGCTCTATCGCCTCGCGGTTTTCCTGGCGCACGATCCCCGGGGCGAGGCCATTGCCGCCGACGACGCGGCGGCAGTCCACTGGCTGAAAGTCGAGGAAATGGCCGGCTTCGATGTCACCGCCAGCGTGCTAGACATGGCCCACGCCCTGGCGCGAACCTTCAAAAGTTGAGGGTATTGCCGCATTGCGCCTTGAAGACGCCTTGCTTTCCAGCCACAACCGTCTGCAGGGGATTCCACCGCCACAGGGTCAAGACGTGCGCCGCAGAGCATTGATATCAGCATTTCTGTTGGCGATCGTCAGCGCGGGTCCCGCCCACGCGGTGGACCCATTGTATGAAACAAAGCTGATCCGGCTGGCGGAAATTCTCGGCTCCATTCATTCGCTGCGCAACATCTGTGGCGAAAAAAGCAGCCAGTGGCGCGACCGGATGGATTCGCTGCTGGCGGCGGAGAATCCGGACCCTGCCCGCCGGGCACGGCTGGTGGCCAGTTTCAACCGCGGCTACCGGACGT
Source organism: Todiramphus chloris collaris (assembly GCA_025345505.1). Taxonomy (NCBI): domain Eukaryota; kingdom Metazoa; phylum Chordata; class Aves; order Coraciiformes; family Alcedinidae; genus Todiramphus; species Todiramphus chloris. The sequence continues at coordinate 2,918,783 of JANVCC010009742.1, read as the reverse complement.
TTACCGAGACCTATACGGCGTGCACGAGCCAGGCGATTGCGGCGATTGACCGCTACCAGACCGAAGGAGAAAGGCTTTCTTCGGAGATCATATCGGGCTATGGAAATTAACCAGGCTTTAACTGTTGAAGCCAAAGGACCGCATTTTAAGCAAAACGTATGGTATTGTTTAGCGGCAGTTTAAGAATTGGCTTCGGCCAAGGATGGTATAATCATGAACATGACATCGGCGGACCTTGATAAGTTGGTTGCAGAAGAAAAAAAGCTGGTTGCGATCGAATATCAGAATGAAGTCTGGGCAGATGGCACTCTTGAAGGTATCGAGCCCGAGATCATGGCCGAAGCTGCATTTGCGACCGCGCTGACCGAATTGATCCGGGATAACGGCGAAGTGTCCGCGCTGGCCTTGCTCGAAGTGCTGCGCGAACGTATTTCTGCAGGTGAATTCTCTTCGAATCGCGTCCTGCAATAATTCAACGACCGGGTGATCCTGCATGCTCGACAAGCTCGCTTCCGCTTCCGTGATCGCCAGAACAGGTTTTCTAGCGGCAGTCCTTTGCGCCTGCGCTGTTCCTGCCTATGCCGCCGGACTGGACAAGCCCGTGCAGCTGGCGCTCAGCGAGATCAAGAAGGAAGAGCTGCCGAAGGCCACTGAAACGGCTCCGGCAAAGCCCGAGGAGAAGGCACCGGCGGGCACTGCCCCGACGGCCCCTCCAGCCGCTTCCGAAACCAAACCCGCCACGACAACACCGGAAAAGCCCGCCGCCCCTGCCGCAGCGCAAGAAAAGAAGGCGCCCGAGGCACCCGCTGCCAAGGAAAACGATGCGGCTGGTACGCCGCGCAGCAATCCGGCCCTGCCGAACGTGCCGGAAGGCTCACCGCCGCCGCACGTGGAATATGATGTCACCAAGCTGCCCTTCCCGGTGCAGAAGATGCGCGAGCTTATCATTGCCGCCGCCAAGACCGGTTCGCTGGAATCCCTGCGCCCGCTGATCGGCTCGGGCGACGACATGACGATGCTGTCGCTCGCCGATACGGACGGCGACCCGATTGCCTATCTGAAGAGCCTTGCCGGCGACACGGATGGACAGGAAATCCTCGCCATCGCCATCGATATCCTCAATTCAGGCTATGTCCATCTGGATGCCGGAACCCCTGATGAGCTCTACGTCTGGCCGTATTTCTTCGCCTACCCGCTCGACAAGCTCGATGCCAAGCAGCGCGTGGAACTGTTCCAGATCGTCACCGCCGGGGACTATGACGAGATGAAGCAGTTCGGCACCTATGTGTTCTACCGCCTCGGCATTACGCCGAAGGGCCGCTGGCGCTTCTTCGTCAACGGCGACTAGACCGGACCATTGGCGAAATAGCGCGTGGGCGTGACCCCGAACACGCGCCGGAACATGGCAATGAATGCGCTGATATTGTTGTAACCGACATCAAGCGCGACTGTGGTGACCGCCTGCCCCGCTGCCAGCAATTCCAGCGCCCGCATCAGCCGGGCGCGCTGGCGCCATTCGGTAAAGGTGAAACCCGTTTCAACCACGAATTTGCGCGTCATCGTCCGGGCGGGAATACCCGCCCAGTCGGCCCAATCCTCGGCTTTTCGCTCGTCGAGCAGATTGCCGGTAAAGGCATGGGCGATGCGCACCAGCCGCGCATCCGCCGGCATCGGCAGCCCGAGATCCTCATGCGGCAGGCTGGCGATCTCATCGAGAATGACGCGCGCAATCCGCTCCTGTCCCTGATCAAGCACCTCGCCCTTCCAGCCAGCCGCCCGACTGACCGCCTCGCGCAGCAGTCCGGAACTGCGCAGGGTGCAGGGAATGACGGGGAGCATCGCGCATTCCGGCTCCGCCACGTAGACGCTCCAGCCGAAATAGGCCCCATGCGACTGCAGCGAATGCTTGTGATGCGGCGGTATCCACACCGCGTGGATGGCGGGAACGACCCATTGCCCCGCTTCCGTTCCAATCGTCAACAGGCCGGTGCTTGCCCCCAGCAACTGGCCGCGCGCATGGGCGTGGACGGCAACGAACCGTGGAGCACTCCTCTCCTGCTTGCCCGCAATGATGATCGGGCCTTCGGACGACATGGCTTGTTCCGGGGTGATGAAATAGCTCATTTTGGCCTCAACACCGTATTCATTGGCATAGATACGATAGCAGCGCCAACGTGTCGTGGCTAGTTTGCTCGCATGATTTTTGCCAAGGAGACGACGATGCGTGCCCAGGACATTTTGCCCGACAATATCAACCAGGTGGAGGTCAACGACGTCGCCGTGCGCAAGGGGACGGTCGGCGCCTTCCTCATCAACGCACGGCTCTGGCTGAAACCCGGCGCAACCGCCGAGGAGCGTGAGCTGACCGAACAGGACATTCTAGATGCGCTGCCCGCACTGGTTGCATTGGGTCTGTTTGACTTCTTATCTATCCGCGATCCCAAACTCAGGGAATTCGTCGCCATGCACCTGTAGGAGACAACGATGCTCATTGATCTCAAGGAATTTCCGCTTGTCTATTTGCGTGCCGACCAGGACAGCAGCGAAAGCCCGGAAGCGCAGATCAGGGCGCTGTTTGCCCGCGGCGAACGCTTCGTCATGATCGCCGATCATTCGCCCGACGATCATCAGGAGGAGCCGCACGAGCAGCGCAAGCAACGCTCGCAGGTGCTCAAACGCTTTCGCGACCAGCTGGCACGCTGGTGTGCCGGCGCCATCGTCATCGAGAACAAGGGGCCGGTGGCCAAGCCGATCAAGCTCGCCTCCCAGGCGTTCGGCCATGCGTTCGGCGTTCCCTTTGCCTTTGTCAAAGACGATGCCGCCGCACGGGAAACCGCCCACCGCATCCTTGTGCCGCAGGCTTTTCCGCTCGGCTGAAAAATAATCCGAAAAATTTGCGGTACATGTCACATCCGGCCTTTCCATCTCGTCTTGTGTGCAGGCAACGCAATGCCGCACAAGGAGATGACTGATGAAAGCCCGATTGATTCCCTATAGCTACGCCATCATGAAGCCAATGCTTGACATGGAGGACGCCGTTGTCAAAAGCGGCCTCGAACACAGCCTGATCGAACTGGTCAAGATGCGCGCCTCGCAGATCAATGGCTGCGCCTACTGCCTCGACATGCATTCGAAGGATGCGATCAAGCATGGTGAGACGGTGCAGCGCCTGGTGCTGCTTGATGCCTGGCGGGAATCGCCGCTTTATAGCGACCGTGAGCGCGCCGCGCTCGGTTGGACCGAGGCACTGACACTGGTTGCGCAAACCCATGCGGACGACAGCGACTTTGAGCCCCTCAAGACGCAGTTCACCGAAGAGGAGATCGTCAAACTGACCATGCTGATCGTGACCATCAACGCCTGGAACCGGATTTCCATCGGCTTCCGCTCCGTCCATCCGGTAGACAAAGCCCGTGCAGCCTGACGCCACCGAAACGTTCAACCGCCTCCGGCCCCGGCTGATCCGCATTGCCTATCGCATGCTCGGTTCAATCGCGGAGGCGGAAGACATCGTGCAGGAAGGTTTCATCCGCTGGCACCAGGCCGACCGGTCGCAGGTGCGCAGCGCGGAAGCCTTCCTGGTGCGCACCATATCGCGGCTTTGTCTCGATCACCTGAAATCGGCGCGCGTGCGGCGGGAGACCTATGTGGGAAGCTGGCTGCCCGAGCCGATCTTCGACCCCAGCGAGGAGGAAACCGACAGCGATATCACCCTCACCCTGATGATGGCGCTGGAACGGCTGTCGCCGCTCGAACGCGCGGCCTTCCTGCTGCATGATGTGTTCGGCCAGGATTTCAATCAGGTATCGGAAGCCATCGGCCGCGATCCGGCAACCTGCCGGCAGCTTGCCAGCCGCGCCCGCGCCCATGTGCAGCAGGCAAAACCGCGTTTTCCCGTGTCCGACGCCCATGGCAAGGATATTGCGACGGCCTTCTTCAATGCCTCGCGCAGCGGCGACATGCAGGCCCTGCAGGCGCTGCTCGCCGACGATGTCACGCTCTACACCGACGGCGGCGGTATTCGTCCTTCGGCGATCAATCCCGTCTATACACAGGACAAGGTGTCGCGTTTCTTTGCCGGTATTGCGCGCCGGGCGGAATACCACAAACCGCCACTGTTGCGTCAGGGACTGATCGACGGCCTTCCCGGCTATATCACCCGCGAAGCCGACGGTCTGCTCCAAACCACCGCCCTCGAAATCGAGGACGGAAAGATCAAGGCGATCTACATCGTGCGCAACCCGGAGAAGCTGGGCCGCATCGCCGTTGCCAATTGATCTTGTGTCAGCAGAGGCGATCCCCCGCGCGCCCTACCGCGCGGTTTTCAACGCGCTATCGATGATCGCCGACATCTGGGCCACCGAAAGCGCGCCGACATATTTCCTGCCATTGACGAAAAATGTCGGCGTGCCGGTGACGCCGAACTCCTTCAGTGCGCGTTCCCGGACGGCGTTCACCTTGTTGAGGAGCGCCTGGTCGGCCAGGCAGGATTTGAATTCCTGCTCCGACAGCCCCGCCAGCCTGGACGTCTGCTGCAGATAGCCCATGATATCCTTGGTCTCGATCCACTGCCGCTGATGCCCGAACAGCGTTTCGATGAAGGGATAATAGCGCTCCTTGGTCACGCAGCGCGCCAGCATGAAAATGCCCGTGGAGCGCGGCTCCAGCGGCAATTCGCGAAAAATGAGCTTCGCCTTGCCGGTGCTGATGTATTGCTGTTTGATGACGGGCAGCGTCTGTGCGGTGAAATCCGCGCAATGCGAGCAGGCCATGGACGCGTATTCAACGATGGTCACGGGCGCATCGGCATTGCCAAGGACCATGTCCTCAAGCGGCCCCGGCTGCATGAGTTTGGCCACATCAACACTGCCGACAGGCGCAGGAACAGCCTCGCCGGCAGCCATCGCCAGGATGGCCATGGAAAGGGCGGCGGCAGCGGACATCAGAAGCGTATCACGACGGTTTGGCATCTTGCCTCCCTACTCAATCTCATAACCAGCCCAGATGCCGGCACGCGACGACTGGTCCGGGAGACATAATCAATCGCGCGCTCACGCGCAATCAGCTGGCGCGGGAAACCACCGCTTCGATTCCCGTAATTGAACCGCGTAAAACGATATCATGCCCAAAAGGTCAGAAAGGCCGCATTTCACTCATCTGCCAAATCCCCCGCTGCGCGGAGCCGGATGCGTCTTGTCGCAGTCGTTCCAGCCACTGCTTGATACGGTAAAACTCCCCACCGGCGTGCTGTAATGGCAATCCGTTCCGAGCTTGACGCCGTCAACGCCGCGTGTGACCCCCACCAGCGTACCGGAATATCCGCTTGATTTGGCCGTCGTCTTTGAAACGGAACTATGCGACGAACTGCTCTTGCTGCTGCCTCCCGATTTCTTGGATCCACCCGATAACTGCCCCTTGGAGATGCCATGATCGCTGTCAAGATTGCCGCCGCCACCTGACACAAATTCAATTTCTTCCGCAGTCAATTCACGCATGATTATTTCCCCGTTGAAAATCGACAAAATCAATCCGTTTTCAAAGGAAACACGAGCAGCAACCTGTGTCTATGCTACTTTCGGAGAGGTTTTCGTTGTGCAAGGCGTTGTTTTTCAACGCCCGAATTGACCTGCCAAAACATCGCGCTCACGATAGGTGCACCTCTCACCCCACGGAATCATCCCATGCCAGAATTCACGATGTACCAGGTCGATGCCTTCACCAGCGCGCTTTTCCGTGGCAATCCCGCCGCCGTTCTGGTGCTGGACGACTGGCTGCCCGAGGCAACCATGCAGAACATTGCCGCCGAGAACAATCTGGCGGAGACGGCATTCGTGCGGCCCAACGGCAGCGGATGGGACCTGCGCTGGTTTACCCCGGTGCACGAGGCGCCGTTCTGCGGCCATGCCACGCTGGCAACGTCGCACGTGCTCGCGCATGAGCTGGGCATTGACGGTCAGCAGGTGTTTGAAACGCAGGTCGGCACCTTGCGCGTCGATCGCAGCAATGGCGGATATCAGCTTGATTTTCCAAGTTTTCCGCCTGAGATCCTGAGCGAGATTCCAGCGCCTTTGCGGGCCATTTTCGGCAAAGGCGAGGTCAAGGCGTTCCGCAATTTCGAGAACATGTTCGTCGAGCTTGCCGATGAACAGGCGGTTCTCAACTTCGTGCCCGATCTGCCCGCAATCCTGAAACTCGATCCCTTAAGCCTGGTGATCACGGCAAAGGGCAATGAGCACGATTTCGTCTCGCGTTACTTTGCGCCGCTCGCCGGCATCCCGGAAGATCCGGTCACCGGCTCCATTCACGCGACGCTGGTGCCCTACTGGGCGCAGAAGCTGGGCAAGCCGAACCTTTCCGCCTTCCAGCGCTCCAGCCGCGGCGGGCATCTTCTGTGCGAACTGAAAGGCGACCGCGTTCTCATTTCAGGATCGGCGGTCACCTTCATGAAGGCGCAGATTTACCTGCCCTGACCGAGCGCTTCGCCAAACAGCACCGGCTCGCCCTGCGACGGCGTGACGATTTCGCCGTCCCACATGACCTTGATGCCACGCACGATGGTGCCGACAGGCCAGCCGGTGACGATCTTGCCGTCATAGGGCGTCCAGCCCGCCTTGGAGCCAACCTGCGCATTGGTGATGGTTTCGCGCCGTTTCATGTCGACGATGGTCAGATCCGCGTCATAACCAACGGCAATGCGGCCCTTGCGCGCCATGCCGAACAGGCGGTTGGGGCCGTGCGAGCTCAGGTCGACAAACCGCTCGATTGACAGGCGCCCGGCATTGACATGATCCAGCATGATCGGCACCAGCGTCTGCACGCCGGTCATGCCCGATGGCGATGCCGGATAGGGTTTTGCCTTTTCTTCCAGCGTGTGCGGCGCATGGTCGGAGCCGAGCACATCGACAATGCCCTGCCCGATACCCTTCCAGACGCCATCGCGGTGGCGCGCATCGCGCACCGGCGGGTTCATCTGGATGAGCGTTCCCAGCGTGGCATACTGGCTGGCATCCAGCGTCAGATGGTGCGGGGTGGCCTCGCAGCTGGCCACATCCTTGTGCCCGGCGAGGAAATCGATTTCTTCCGCCGTGGAAATATGCAGCACATGGATGCGCGCGCCGGTTTGGCGCGCAATGCGCACAAGCCGCTCCGTGCACTGGAGCGCGGCGATTTCATCGCGCCAGACCGGATGCGACGATGGATCATTGGCAACGCGGTAGCTTTCGCGTTCGCGCAGGCGGAACTCGTCCTCGGAGTGGAAGGCGGCGCGGCGGCGGGTGTTGCGCAGAATGGAAGCCACGCCTTCGTCATCCTCGACCAGGAGATCGCCGGTGGACGAGCCCATGAACACCTTGATGCCTGCAGCGCCGGGCAGACGTTCCAATTCGGCCACGTCTTTCGCATTGTCGCGCGTGCCGCCAACCCAGAAAGCGAAATCGCAATGCATGCGGTGATTGCCGCGCCTTATCTTGTCTTCCAGCGTTTCCGCCGATGTGGTCAGAGGCTTGGTATTGGGCATTTCGAAGACGGCGGTGACGCCGCCGAGGACGGCCGAGCGCGAACCGCTTTCCAGATCTTCCTTGTGCTCGAGGCCGGGCTCGCGGAAATGCACCTGGCTGTCGACAACGCCGGGCAGAATGTGCAGGCCGGTCGCATCGATGATCTCGCCGGCGGAAGCACCGCCGAGATTGCCGATGGCGGCAATGCGGCCATTGGTGATGCCGATGTCGCGCAATCCGACACCATCCTGATTGACAACCATTCCGCTTCTGAAAATCGTATCGAACGTCTGTGCCATCTGCTTTCCATTCCTGCCTTGCGAACCCTTCCCTTGCGGCTTACGTAACGGGGACAGCAAAGGCAAGGGTGATATGATGCCATCGGCAAACTTAAGCGGCAGAGCGATTCTCGACATAACCGGAGACGATGCGGAAAAGTTCCTGCAGAACCTGATCACCACAGATCTCGACACCCTCAGCGAAGGCGACCTCAAACCCGGCGCGCTGCTGAGCCCGCAGGGCAAAATCCTGTTCGAGTTCCTTGTCTCGCGGTCAGCGGAAGGTCTCGTGCTCGATACGCTGCAGACCTCGGTCGCCGATCTCCAGAAAAGGCTGACGCTCTACAAACTGCGTGCCAAGGTGGAAATTACCCTGCGGCCTGAATCGGTTATCCGGGTTTCGTGGCACAATGAATCAGGCGCTTCAGACAATGATTCAGGTTTGCACGACCGCCGCTTTCCCGATGGCTTGAATGTCCGCCGCCGTTATGGCGGGGAAACCGCACCAACGGCGGATGAATCGCAATGGACGGCGCTGCGCATTGCCCATGGCGTGGCGGAAGCGCCGCTCGACTATGCGCTTGGCGATGCGTTCCCGCATGATGTCAATCTCGACCAAATATCGGGTGTGTCCTTCAAGAAAGGCTGTTTCATCGGCCAGGAGGTGGTCTCGCGCATGCAGCACCGCGGCACGGCGCGCCGGCGTATTCTCATTGCCTCGGGCAATGCCGCCCTGCCTGAAACGGGTACGGCCATCACTGCGAGCGGGCGAGAGATCGGCACGCTTGGCAGCGTCGTCGGCAATGCCGGGCTGGCGCTGGTGCGCATCGACCGTGTCAAGGACGCCATGGATGCGGGCACGCCGATCCTGTCAGGAGATGCGGTTCTTACCCTTGCCATTCCGCCCGAACACCGCTTTACATTTCCCGTGACGACCGAAGGGGCCTGAGCGGGAGAATCCATGCCGAAACCGGCAGCAGCCAAAACCAAGCAGACCAACGAAACGCGGGCATGGCAGCGCATGCTGTCGGGCCGCAGGCTCGACCTGCTTGACCCCTCGCCGCTCGACATCGAAATCGAGGATATCGCGCAGGGCCTGTCACGCGTGGCGCGCTGGAACGGCCAGACCGTCGGCGATCACGCCTATTCGGTGGCGCAGCATTCCCTCTTGGTCGAGCACATCTTCGGCCTGATCGTTCCCGACGCCAGCACCGAGCACCGGCTGGCAGCACTTTTGCACGATGCGCCGGAATATGTGATCGGCGACATGATTTCACCGTTCAAGGCGGTGGTGGGCGGCGATTACAAGAGCGTCGAGCTGCGCCTGCAGCAGGCTATCCACCTGCGCTTTTCCCTGCCGCCAAGCGTATCGCAAAGTCTGCGCGGCCTGATCAAACGCGCCGATGCCGTCGCCGCCTATTTCGAGGCGACGCGGCTTGCCGGTTTTGCCGAGAAGGAGGCCGTGCTTTTCTTCGGGCGTCCGCGCGGAATCGACCCGCAATGTCTCGACTTGACGGCCATGGCCACCCAGAATGCGCAGAATGCCTTTTTGCAGCGTTTTGCTGTATTGGAATCACGACGCCACCAGACATAAGGGCCAGCCATGCCGCATATCATCGTCACTCCCCTTTCCCGGCTTGCCGAAACGGCAACACGGTCCGGCGCACGGGACATGGTGACCCTGATCAATATGGGCACCCCGGTTGAACGGCCCGCCGAAATCGCCGAAGCACGCCACCTGTTTCTCGGCTTCAACGATATCATCGAACCGGCAGATGGCATGACCCCGCCGGGTGCCGAGCACGTGCATAGCCTGATCGCCTTCGGCCGCAACTGGGACCGGCAGGCGCCGCTGCTCGTGCACTGCTATGCCGGTATCTCGCGCTCCACCGCCGGGGCCTATATCACCGCGCTGGCGTTCAACCCCGCGCTTGACGAGGTCTGGCTCGCCCAGACCCTGCGCCGGAACGCGCCTTCCGCCACGCCCAACAGCAGGCTGGTTGCCCTCGGCGACGACATCCTTGGCCGCAAGGGGCGCATGGTCGACGCGATCAAGGCGATCGGCCGCGGCGAGGACGCATTCGAAGGCACCCCTTTCATCTTGCCGCTCGCGGTCCAGCCATGACAACCACCGGTGCGCCCAACGCCGTCGAAATCAACCTGAGCGCCGCCATTGCCGCGGTTGCCGACAATGATCCGCTGATCCTGACGACACCGGCCAGCGACGATGCGCAGCGCGATGAACTGCCGTTCGGTCCGTTCAATCCGCTGGCGCACCGCACCTTCGAGACGGGCCTGCGCGAATGGGTAGCGGAGCAGACGCCGCTGCGCCTCGGCTATGTCGAGCAGCTCTACACATTCGGCGACCGCGGGCGGCACAAGACGGCCGAGGACCGTGACCTGCACATCGTCTCCGTCGGTTATCTCGCACTGACCCGGATCACCGATGACAACCGGGAAGCCTTGCGCAAATCCGGCGCACGCTGGCGCAGCTGGTATTCGTTCCTGCCGTGGGAAGACTGGCGCGGTGGCAAGCCCGCCATGATCGATGACACCATTCGCCCGGCGCTGTGCCAGTGGGCCGAACAGGGCAACTCGCATGCGCGCCTGAGCCGGTTCCGGCTGGCCTTCGGCGACGAGGGCATCGCCTGGGACGAGGAACGCGTGCTGGAACGTTATGAACTGCTGTACGAGGCGGGGCTCGTCACCGAGGCCGTGCGCGACGGGCGCGCCGATCCGCCTGCCCTCACAGGCAATCTCGGCCTGCCCATGAGTTTCGACCATCGCCGCATTCTGGCGACGGCGATTTCACGCCTGCGCGCCAAGCTGAAGTACCGTCCCGTGGTGTTCGAACTGATGCCGCCGACCTTCACGCTTACCGCCCTGCAGGAAACCGTGGAAGCCATCTCCGGCCGCCACCTGCACAAGCAGAATTTCCGTCGTCTGGTGGAAGGCACGGAACTGGTCGAGCCGACCGGAGCCGAACAGACACAGGCGCGCGGCCGGCCCGCTGCGCTTTACCGGTTCCGGCACAATGTGCTGGAGGAGCGCAGCGTCGCGGGCCTGCGGGTCGGCGGGCGCGGATAGGGAGGGGATATGACCGACAAACCCAGTGCCGTGAACGCCGAAGGCATTTCGGAACCGTTCGCCGTGGAAAGCGTGCCGTGGCAGGACTGGTCGGAAGGCAGCCGGTACGGCTCGCGCTTCCGCTATCTCTCTGCTTTCGGCGGTGCCAGCCATGTGGGCGTTGCGATGGAGGAACTGGCGCCGGGCATGGAGTCCAGCCTCAACCATTATCACATGCTGGAGGAGGAGCAGGCGCTGATCGTGGCGGGCGAAATGACCCTGAAGCTCGGCGACAAGACCTATCCGGTCAAAACCGGCGATTACGTCTGTTTTCCCGCCGGCCAGAAGGCCGGACATTCCTTCTACAACCACAGCAACGAGCCCTGCCGCTTCCTCATCATCGGCGAGAAGAACCCGCATGACGTGATTGTCTATCCGGAAACCGGCCGGGTCAGCGTCCGCCTGACCGGCGAAGGCTATGACAAGTCGGCGACCATGGAATATTGGCAGGGCGCGGATATGGAACGGAAGAGGTAAGCAGAGTTTACTTCAGGAGATATACGTTCTCGTCACCCGGAAATGCCCGTGCACGGACATCATCCGCGTAGGACTTTACCGCCGCATCGATACCGGCGCCGACCGTGCCGTAGACCTTGACGAATTTGGGCGGCTTGGGATTGTAACCCAGCATATCCTCCAGCACGAGAATCTGCCCGTCGCATTCTTTCGACCCGCCAATGCCGATGGTCGGAATTGGGATTTCGCGGGAAATCTCGGCGGCGAGCGGCTCGACAATGCCCTCAAGCACCACGGAGAAAGCTCCCGCATCGCTGACCGCCTTGGCATCCGCCTTGATCAGCGGCCACAGCGCCGTGTCGCGCCCTTGCGTCTTGAAACCGCCCAGCGTGTTGATCGACTGTGGCGTCAGGCCGATATGCGCCATCACCGGAATGCCGCGTTCGGTGAGAAAGCGTATGGTCTCGGCCATGCGCACGCCGCCTTCGATCTTGATGGCGCCGCAGCCGGTTTTCTGCATCACCCGTGCCGCATTGCGGAACGCCGCGGCGGGGCTTTCCTCATAGCTGCCGAAGGGCATGTCGACGACAACCATGCCGCGTTTTGAGCCACGCACGACAGCCTTGCCGTGCATGATCATCATGTCGAGCGAAACGCCAAGCGTGGAGTCCATGGCGTAGAGCACCATGCCGAGACTGTCGCCGACGAGCAGGATATCCGCGTGATTGTCGACAATGCGGGCCGTGTTGGCGTGATAGGAGGTCAGCGCCACGATGGGTTCGCCGCCCTTGCGTGCACGGATTTCCGGTGCCGTGACCCGGCGAATGACGATTTCCTGGCTCATCTCGATGCGCTCCCCTCGCGTTGTTGTCAGCCGATCACGCGCTGGTCGATCAGCCGCACCTTGCCGAAGCGCACCGTGAGCAGGATGACCACGGGCTGTTTGAATTTACCCGAGACAGGATCGAGCGTCTGAGCGTCGCGGATATCGACAGCTTCGACGTCACCCTGTTTTTCCGTTTCCAGCATCGTGCGCACCGCGTTGCGGATGGCCGCCACCGAACGCTGCCCTTGTGCCACCATCGCATCGGCAAGATCGAGCGAGCGCGGCAGGATGGCCGCCGCCTTGCGATGTTCCGGCGTCAGCATGGCATTGCGCGAGGAGCATGCGACGCCGTCCGCTTCGCGCACCGTTGCCACGCCGGTGATGACGATGGGCATGTCCAGATCGGCGACCATGCGGCGGATGATCGTCAGTTGCTGATAATCCTTCTCGCCGAAGAAGGCATGGTCCGGCTGCACGATGTTGAACAGTTTCGTCACCACCGTGCTGACGCCGCGGAAATGGCCGGGCCTGATCTTGCCGATGAGGATACGCGAGAGAACCGGGTTTTCGACGATGGTGTGGGCGCCGGCCCGGTAGATTTCGGCCACCTCCGGCGTGAAGACATAATCGACGCCTTCGGCTTTCAGCTTGGCGAGATCGCCGGCCATGTCCCGGGGATAGGTCGACAGGTCCTCGTTGGGACCGAACTGGGTCGGATTAACGAAGATCGACACGGCAGTCACATCGCAGGCGGCGCGCGCTTGGCGCACCAGCGTCATGTGGCCGATGTGCAGATAGCCCATGGTCGGCACAAGACCGATGCTTTTGCCCTTCAATCGTTCCGCCTTGAGGGCGGCGCGCAGCTCGGCGATGGTGGCAATGACTTTCATTTCAGTTCTATGTCCAGTCCGATATCCAGCGTTGGGGCTGCCATGGTGATTTTCGAGGTCGAGATGTAGTCAACACCGGTTTCCGCGATGGCCTTGATCGTATCAAACGCAATATTGCCCGATGCTTCAAGCCTGGCGCGGCCTGCATTGATTTTCACCGCCTTTTCAAGCAGTTCCGGCCCCATATTATCAAGAAGAATCACATCGGCATTGACGGACAATGCCTCATCGAACTGGTCGAGGCCATCCACCTCCACCTCGATCTTGACGAGATGTCCGGCATAGGCCCGCGCCGCCAGAATGGCCTTGGCGACACCGCCCGCAACCGCAATGTGGTTGTCCTTGATGAGGATCGCGTCATCGAGACCGAAACGGTGGTTGGAACCGCCGCCGCACTTCACCGCATATTTGGCGAAAGTCCGCATTCCGGGAATGGTCTTGCGCGTGTCACACACCCTGGCATGGGTATGGGCGATCAGGTCGGCAAAGCGGGCGGTATAGCTGGCGATGCCGCTCAGATGCATCAGGAAATTGAGCGCCACGCGCTCGGCCGACAGGATGGCGCGGGCATTGCCTTCGATAATGGCGATGATGTCGCCGGGTTTCACCCGCACGCCGTCCTTGACCAGGGCGGTGAATGTCACGTCGGGATTGATCAGGATGAAGGCCTTGCGGGCAAATTCCATGCCGCAGATCACGCCGGCCTCGCGGCTGGACAGAACCGCCTTGGCGGTCGCGTCCTCGGGAAGCGTGGCATTGGTGGTCAGATCACCGGCGCGCCCGAGATCTTCAAGCAGGGCGGCGCGCACGGCGTCGTCGATCAGCAGTCCCGGCAATGAGGGGGGAAACGCCTTTTGCGCTACAGTTGCTTTTTGAGACATATTCATCTGCTCTCTCCGCCTGCGCCTAAGCGCGTTCCATCATGTCGCCGACATAGGCCTGCGCATCGTCCAGTGTCAGGAATGTCCGGTGCTGCCATTCCCGGCGTTTTTCGGGAAAATCGGTGCGGAAATGGCCGCCGCGGCTTTCCTCGCGACGCAAGGCACTGACCGCCACCAGCTTGGCGGTGGCCAGCACATTGCGGAATGCCGGATCGCGGTTGGTCTGTTCAAGCGCGAGAATGGCCTTCAGCCCGGCGCGCATGTCCTCGCCGTTGCGGATCACCCCGAAGCTGGCGCTCATGGTCTTGCGCAGCGTCGCCATGGCGGAACTGTCGCCTTCGCTCTGCAAGTCATCGCGGTCGACCGATCCGGCCGACCAGTTATCGACCGGTTTTGCGCCGTCCCTGCCGATTTTGGCAGCGATGCGGGCAGAGAACACGACTGCCTCCAACAGCGAATTGGATGCGAGGCGGTTGGCGCCATGGGCACCCGTGGAGGTGCATTCGCCGCAGGCCCAGAGGCCGTCAATCGAGGTGCGCCCGTCGGCATCGGTGAGGATACCGCCCATGAAATAATGGGCGGCGGGAATAACGGGGATGGGCTGGGTCACGGGATCAATGCCGGCGTCGCGGCAATAGCGGTACACCGTCGGAAATTCGTCGGGGAACGCCGCGCCGACCGCCGTGGTGCAGTCGAGCCAGGCGCCCCGCCCCGCCATGACTTCGGCATAGATGCCGCGCGCCACCACATCGCGCGGGGCAAGTTCGCCATCGCTGTCGATTTTCAGCATGAAGCGCTCGCCATCGCGGTTGATCAGTGTCGCGCCATGGCCGCGCAGCGCTTCGGTTGCCAGCGGCGCCGGGTCCTTGTGCACGTCAAGCGCCGTCGGATGAAACTGCACGAACTCCATATCGGCCATCATGGCACCCGCGCGCGCCGCCATGCCGATGCCCTCGCCGCGCGCCTCGGACGGATTGGTGGTGACCGCATAGAGATGCCCGATGCCACCCGTGGCAATGACGACCGAACGGGATGCAAGGCGTATCTTCTCGCCCCGGCCCGCATCGGCGCGGGCAATCACCCCGGTCACGGCGCCTTTTTCCGTGGTGATGTCTTCCACCACATAGCCTTCCATCACGCGGATGGAGGGGGTGTTCTCGACGGTGTGCACCAGCGCCTGCATGATGGCACGGCCCGCCATGTCGCCCCGCACGCGGACGATGCGGCTTTCCGAATGCGCCGCCTCACGCGACACCTGCAGCTTGCCTTCGAGATCGCGGTCGAACGGCACGCCATAGCCAAGCAGGTCATGCACGCGGGCAGCGGCTTCCGTTGCCATCAAACGTGCAATGCTTTCGTCCACAATGCCATCACCGGCGGCCATCGTGTCGGCGACGTGCTTGTCCGTCGTATCGCCCTCGGAGACGGCGGCGGCAATGCCCGCCTGCGCCCAGGCGGAGGAGGCACCGCGGCCGATGGGTGCCGCCGCGAGAATGGTGACGGGACGCGGCGCAAGCTTCAGCGCGCAAAACAGGCCAGCCAGACCGCCACCGATAATGATCACCGGCTCAACCGGCGCCGGGGCCTTGGAGAATGGTACGCTCATCGGAATTACCCCCTGTTGCCCAGCCGGGCCGTTGGGTTGAAGGTCAGTTCTTGAGGTTCACCATGCGCTCGACGGCAAGACGGGCACGTTCGGCAACCAGCGGATCGACGTGAATTTCCTCACGCATGTAGACGAGGCTTTCCAGAATGTTCGGCAGCGTGATGCGCTTCATGTGCGGGCACAGGTTGCACGGCTTGATGAACTTCACGCCGGGCACCTCCGACTCGATGTTCGACGCCATCGAGCATTCCGTGACGAGAAGCACCTTTGCGGGCTTCCGGTCCTTCACGTAATTGATCATGCCGCTGGTGGAGCCGGTATAATCGGCGATAGCCACGACTTCCGGCGGGCATTCCGGATGGGCAATGATCTGGATATCCGGATCGGCAATCCTGTAAGCCAGAAGCTCATCGGCGGTGAAGCGCTCATGCACTTCGCAATGCCCCTTCCAGGTGAGGATCTTGACATCCGTCTGGGCGGCGACGTTCTGCGCCAGGAATTCGTCGGGAATGCACAGAACCCGGTCAACGCCAAAGCTTTCAACCACCTCTACGGCATTGGCCGAGGTGCAGCAGATATCGCTTTCCGCCTTCACCTCGGCCGAGGTGTTGACATAGGTGACGATCGGCACGCCGGGATAGGTTTCCCGCAGCAGACGGACATCGGCGCCGGTGATGGATTCAGCCAGCGAACAGCCGGCTCGCATATCCGGAATAAGAACGGTCTTCTGCGGGTTCAGCAGTTTCGAGGTCTCGGCCATGAAATGCACGCCGCACTGGACGATGATTTCGGCATCGACACGCGTGGCCTCGCGGGCCAGTTGCAGGGAGTCGCCGACAATGTCGGCAACGCAATGGAAAATTTCCGGCGTCTGGTAATTATGCGCGAGAATGACGGCGTTGCGCTGCTTCTTCACCCGGTTGATCGCCGCCACATAGGGCGCGTAGACAGGCCATTCGATGCGGGGAATATGATGCGCAACCCGCTGGTAGAGGTGTTCGGTTTCCGCCGCCACTTCCGGGGTGAAAGACAGGTCCGGCATGGTGAGAACGCCGAAACGCTCCGCTGCGGATGGGCCGGAGACAGGGCCGTTTACGGTGCGCGCAGTGCTGGTCATCGTCTTTTCCTCCAAGGGCAACCTCCTCAGATTGCCTGCTGCCGATCATTTATACTCAATATGAGCATATTTGTGATCAAAAGAAAAACGGCAAGGCCGTCGCTGAATACATAGGCCAATATTTCCGCCGCTTCAAGGGGCAGATTTTCAACAATCGGCTAAAGATTGCGGGAGGAATGAACGCGCCGAAGACAATCCGGCGCGAGTATTCCCTGTGTCACGCATGACGTGCGAGCCGATGGAAACGCCCGGCTTGAGGGCATTTCCCCGATTTATTTCAGAGGGTTAGTACGTGGTTCCCCGGTGGCGGTAATAGTTGCGGTCCTGCCGGTCGCGTTTGGCCGGGCTGTCGCCACCCAGACGCGGCGAGCAGTCGGTGAATATTTTCGCGTTGATATCCGTTGGCCGGTCGCAAAAGACCAGCGGGCTCACCCGGCCCGAATTGGCGCAACCGGCCAGGGTAATGGTGGTCAAAGCCAGAAGTGGCAGAAGAAATCGCATCGGGAAAGCCTTTGTCTGTATGTGCGGGGAATGAACGGACCCATAACGTATCAATTGCGTTGATGTGCCAATTCACATCTATTCAATTGATTGAGAGTACAAATAGGATAATTCTCTCCTGGATTTAAGGGGAGAGACCATGATTCAATCGCGCACAGCAAAGCCTGCGGGCTTACCGTGGCTGATCATCACCGCCGGTTGTCTCATCGCGGTCATGACATTCGGCCCACGCTCGGCCATGGGTCTTTTCCAGTTGCCGCTGCTGCATGACAAGGGCTGGGACCGCACCACATTCGGCATGGCCATCGCCTTGCAGAATCTGTTCTGGGGTATCGGCCAGCCCTTCTTCGGCGCCATCGCCGACAAGTTCGGCACATGGCGGGTCCTGCTGATGTCGGCGATCCTCTACAGCGCCGGGCTGATCCTGATGGCATGGGCTTCCTCACCCGGCATGCTCTATATCGGCGGCGGCCTTCTTGTCGGCCTCGGCATCGCCTCCGGTTCCTTTGGAACGATCCTTTCCGCATTTGCCCGCAATGTTTCGGCCGAAAAACGCACCTTCGTCTTCGGCCTCGGCACCGCAGCGGGTTCCGCCGGCATGTTCGTGTTTTCGCCGCTCAGTCTCGCGCTGATCGAGCGTTTCGGCTGGTCCGATGCGCTTGTTTATCTCGGCATCGCCATGCTGATCGTGCCGCTTCTCGCCATCCCGCTGCGCGGCAATTCCACCAGCGGCCGCGTCAGCGAGGCACAGTACAAACAATCCATGGGCGAAGCCCTGCGCGAAGCGCTCGCCCACAGGAGCTATGTGCTGCTGACGACAGGCTTTTTTGTCTGCGGCTTCCAGCTGGCGTTCATCACCGCGCACTTTCCCGCCTATATCAGCGATATCGGCATCGATGCCAAATATGCGGTGCTGGCGCTGGCCCTGATCGGCTTTTTCAACGTGATCGGTTCGCTGGCATCCGGCGTCATCAGCCAGCGCTATTCCAAGCCGAAATTCCTCGCCTATCTCTATATCGGCCGCTCGGTGCTGGTGGCGGCATTCCTGCTGCTGCCGCAGACCGGCGCATCCGTGGTGGTGTTTGCCATCGTGATGGGGCTGATGTGGCTTTCAACCGTACCGCCGACCAATGCGCTGGTCGCCATCATGTTCGGCACGCGCTATCTCGGCATGCTCGGCGGCATCGTCTTCTTTTCGCACCAGGTCGGCTCCTTCCTCGGTGTCTGGCTGGGCGGTTATCTCTACGATCACTTCGGCAGCTACAACCCCGTGTGGTGGCTGAGTGTCGTCCTCGGGATTTTCGCCGCCATCGTGCATTGGCCGATTGAAGAGCGCCAGGCGGACCGCCCCGCCCTGCAACCGGCCGAATAGGCTGCGTTACGGCTGCAGGCGCTTACGGATGGGTTCGAATTCCGGCGTGGCCTTGCGCTTGACCGGATCCGGTTCGTTCGAATCAATGGCTTCCCAGTACTTCCAGTTCACCTTTTCCGATCCGAGCTCGTAGTCCATGCCGTCCCAGCTGTCCTCACGGAAGCTGTAGAAGGCCCAGTGCAGCCTGTCTTTGTCGAGCACGGTCAAGACATCCTCGAGATAGGCCTTGCAACCCGCAAGCATGCGCATGCAGCCATACTCGCCTGCGACCAGCCGGTTGAGCGGGATATGATGCGCTTTTGCCCAGTCGACCGGCTTGGCGAGGTAATCGGCAACTTTCTGCGCATTCCATGTCACCGTTGATCCGGCATAGGGAACCTCGCCGGGATAGGCATAGGGCTTCTTCCGCTTGATATTCGGCGCGCTTGTTGCTTCGTAGGGCTCGTACATGTGGAAGCTGTAAACGACCTTCGTGTCATCGAGCGGTTTCGGCCAGTAGCTGAAGGCATCGGCAGCCGCATACCACCCCGCATCCGCCATGACAGGCGTTGCGGGATCGACCTTGCGGATTTCGGCGATCACCGTGTTGTAGAAGGCGATCAGGTCGCGCGCGCCGCCCTTCTGCTTGCCGTACCAGGCCTGCATGTCCGCAACACCGGCATGTTCGGCAATACCGCCCATCTTTTCCGGCGCGGGCTCGTTGACGATATTGTAGGCCGCAATGGCGGGATGATCCTTCAAGGCGGTCGCCAGATCCCGCCAGAACTGCGCGGCTTCCTGCCATTTTGCCTTGTCCTGCCAGAGCCGGTCATCGAACTTGCCGTTGTTGTTCTGCGACCAGCGCATGGATGGCAGGGACAGCGGCGTGATGACGACCTTGAGGCCGGCCTTATCAGCGCGGTCGAGCGTTGCCTTCAGCGTGGCAAGATCGGCTGCGGGAATGCCTTCATAGTGGTCGGCATCGCCGATGAGAAAATCCCGCTTGGCCGGCTTCCACTTGTCGTAGGAGAGCCGCACCCAGCTCGCGCCATATTTTTTCAAGGCGTCGAAATAGGCCTGGTCCGGCGGCAAGCGATTGAAACTGTTGCCGCCATGCTGCGGCGTATCCCAAAAGGTGATGAGATCGGCGGCATTGGCGGCGCAGCTCATGGCGAGGGAGAGAAACAGGGTCGTCGCGATACGCATGGGCACTCCTTCGGATCAATGGTCAGAGGGACAACTGACGGGGCACTGCGGCGGCAATGGGCCGGGTTTTGCCCGGCAGGATGGTTATAAACAGAAACCGCCGCCTGACGGGTCAGACGGCGGCGATTTGCATCGATATGGTAAGCGGAGTGTTAATCGCGCAATGCCGCCTCGATCTTGTCGAGTGCCTCGGCCTTGCCGATGCCGGTGAGAAAGGCGAGCGTCGTGATCACCGGCTTGCCGAGATCCTTCGGCAACTGGGTGGTGGAGACGACAAGGTCGACATCATCGATCTGGCTGGCTACCTCGGTCGCCTTGCACTGGCGTGAATTGAACGTAATGCCGCGTTCCTTCAGCGCGTCCTCCACCGCGTGAGCGACGACGGTCGACGTCGCGATACCGGTCCCGCAGGCGAAAAGTACAGTCTTTTGTTTGGTCATTGGTCCCTCTTCATCCCGGATGGCGCGTCAGGCCAAAAGCCGGGTCACATCGTCAACAGTGGTGGATCGCATCAGGGCGGAGATCGTGTCCGCCGACTGAATGGTCAAGGCGATTTCCTGCAGCATTTCGATCTGCTGGTCCTTGTCGTTGAGGGCCATCAGAAAAACCACGCTGACCTGCAGTTTTTCCTCCGGGTCCTCCATATTGCAAAAGGCCACCGGCCTGCACAGCGTCGCCATGGCGAGGCCCGGTTTCAGCACATGTTCCGGGTCCGTATGGGGAATGGCAACATTGTTGTCCAACCCCAGCGGCAAGCCGGTGGGCAGCGCCGCCTCGCGGGCAAGCACCGCTGCGGCAAAGCTCGGCTTCACATAACCCAGGCTGTGCAAACGATCGGAAAGAATCCGGATCACGTCCTGATCATTCCCGGCCTCGACCCCAAGGATAATCGCCCCGGGATCGAGAAAGTTCATCAGGGCTTTCGCCATTCACTTACTCCAGTATACGTCTTGTCAGGCAGTCTTGTCGGCGTTCTCATCGGCACCGGCGGCACGTTCCCATGCAGCGGTGTTGCGGTGATAGGCCCAGAAGGCACCGGCGATGACGATGGCAATGACACCAAGACCCGCCGCGCCGAGACCGCGGATCGCAGCGATCACCGCATAGGACACCCACAGGAACCCGTCGACGACGCTGGTGATCTGCACCGCATTGGCCGGCATCTTGAAGCCGGACGACTGGGCGGCGCTGGTGAACAGCGGTGCCAGCGCGTTGGCGACATAGAAGCCGACAGCCAGCGTGAAGGTGCCGACGATGACCATGCGGAAGACATTCCCCTTCAACAGCGGCGCTGTCATGGCAACGATGAACGGAATGACCGCGAGATCAGCAAAAAGAATGACGCGGTTGCCCGGCAGGATCACCGAGAGGATGATGGCAATCGGCACCAGGATCAGTGACGAAGAGATCGCCGCGGGATGGCCGATCAGAATTGCCGAATCAAGCCCGACCAGCAATTCCCTGTCGCCTGTCCGCTTCTTGACGAAAGCCTGCGCCGCATCGGAAACCGGCAGAAGCCCTTCCATCAATATCTTGACCATGCGCGGCAGCAGCAGCATCACGGCAGCCAAGGTCATGCCGGTCTGCAGCACCTTGCTGAGAACCACGCCGAAATCCCCGGCGTTGTAGTAAGCGATCACGCCGAGCACGAGACCGATGATCAAGCCGAGAATGACCGGCTCGCCGAAGACGCCGAAGCGCTTTTCGAAGGTTTCGGTGTTGATCTCGATCTTGTTGATGCCGGGAATCCGGTCGATGATCCAGTTCAGCACAATGGCAATTGGCAGGATTTGCGCTGAGGCCAGATGCGGCACGGAAATGCCGGGAATGCCATAGAACTGCTGCACGGCCTTGGCCGACCAGTCGGCAAACAGCAGGCAGAGCGCGACCATCAGCGCCGCGACGATCAGGCCGTAGGCCAGGCTGTCGGTGGCGGCGACGGCGAGCGAGCCGATGAAGGCAAAGTGCCAGAAATTCCACACGTCGACGTTCAGCGTGCGGGTCATGCGCGTCAAAAGCAGCACGATATTGACCGCGATACCGATGGGGATCACCCACAGGCCGACGGACGATCCGAAGGCGATGGCAGCGGCCGACGGCCAGCCCACATCGACGATATCACGCTGAATGCCGGTATTGGTGACGATCGCCTTGGCGACATCGCCAATCGATGTGAGCATCAGCCCGAGCACCAGATTGATACCGATAAAGGCAACGCCGATGGTGACGGCTGCACGGAACGCGCGCCCCACCTTGGCGCCAAGAACCACGGCAATGATGAAAATAACGATCGGCAAGAGGACCGTCGGCCCCATCGTGTCGACGGCAGCCTTCAGGCCCGCCAAGAAACTGTCCATTTAAACCTCCCCAGCAACCCTGCGGCTGCGATACCCCAAACGCTGTTTTTGCGTCGCGCCAATGTTTGACAGGATATGCGGGAAAAACTAGCGGATTTTCCGAAAATTCGACCGAAATTCACACTTGTGCGCGGCGATTTCGCTGCAATTTCCCAGTTCCTGGGCAGATTTTCACAGACAGGGTAAAAGCTTGGTCATTCAGGCCGGCAAACCCCGAAAATGCGCGTTCAAGATGCCTCTGGAACCGGCACTGCCTGCTGGTCGCGATACCGCAGCGCAAGATTGACATTGCGTCCTGCGGTCATGCCGAGAAACCACGCCCAGACACCCGCGGCAATCGGCTGGACCGGCCAAGCGGCAACCCATGAAGCATGGGATTCGATGCCGTAATGCAGGGTGAATTCGAAGGCGAAGCTGCCAAGGATAATCGCGAACATCATGATGTCACCCGGCACGGTGATCTGTCCGGCCTGCCGGTCGATTGCGATGGTCCAGCGGCGGGCGTGATGCCAGCCGAGCGCCAGCCCGATGACGAGCCCCAGCAGCGCGGCGAGAATGTCCCGATCCACCGGATGCGGAAACAGGCCGAAGAACCCGCGAAAACCGAGAGCCGCAAACAACAGGGGCATGATGAGAAGCCGCCGGATGCGGATCGTGCGTCGGAAGCAGCGCGTAACCCCGACCCACATCAATGCAATGAAGATAAAATAGACGTAGACCGGGATATGTGACATGGCAAAATCCGTTCTCATTGTCAGTTCATCTCAAATAAACTACAATCCTAACAGTGTAAAGATAGTCTGGATACGCATGGACGAACACGATCAAAACCCCGCCGGTTATCATCATGGCAATCTGCGCCGGGCACTGCTTGCCGCCGCCCGCGGGCTGCTGGAGGAACGCGGCCCCGGCGCCTTGAGTTTGCGTGAGATCGCCCGCCGGGTCGGCGTATCCGCGCCTTCGGCCTATCATCACTTCGCCAGCCTCGATGCCATTGCCGTGTCGCTGGCCGAGCAGGGATTCACGGAATTCGCCGAGCAGCTGGAAGCAGCCCCAACCAATGCCAAGGGCATGCTGGCGCCGACCGGCGAGGCCTATATCGCCTTTGCCCGCGCCAATCCGGCGCTTTACCGCCTGATGTTCGGTGAAGGATTGCGCGGTGCCTCGAGGGAAAGCGAGGCCGTGCGTGCGCTGCGCCAGCGCGCCTATGAAAAGGTCAAAGCCGGCCTGTACAAAAGACTGCCGGCAGAAGAGGTTCCCGCAGCCGCCCTGTTTCTATGGTCGCTGACCCACGGGCTGGCATTGCTGATGATCGACGGGCAAGTGGACGCCGGGGCTGACGCCGACGCCTTGATCCGCCAGGTTCTGAGACTGTCGGGAACCGGCTTGCCGAGCGCGCGATAATTCGCTTTGCCGATATGTTTTATCAGGCCGCCATGAGGCTATCGGCTCTGATCCAGCAGAGCCAGCCGCACGGTTTCCGCAACGAACCCGGCTTTGCCGCCGGTGTAATGCTTCCAGTCGCCGACAGCATCGACAGCTAGTTGCCGTTTCAGTTTCCCATAAGCCTGCGCCCGCCCCGGATTTTTGCGCAAATAATCGCGGAACAGCATCCTGTCCCGGTGAATCCGGTTGTCCGGCCCGCAAAGATAAAGGCGCGTGCCCCAGGAACCATGGCCCTGCGTGAACGTCCACATGCCATCCTGATAGGGGTCGCCGTGGAAGGTGTAACCATCCTGAGATTTGATGCGTTCGACCGCCTGCGGCAGCAGGGCTTCTGCCCTGAGAACACAATCTATATCAATTTTCGGTTTTGCGCAGAGCCCGGCTATGGAGGTGCTCCCCACGTGATAAACTTCGTCAATGTATGCGCCGATGGTCTGCAGCAGCTGCTGGCGCTGGTTTTCGAAAGCACGCGCCCATTCCGGATCGTGATCGACGAGTTGGATCGCCCGCACAGCCGCGTCCCTCGCCATCTCAGCCGCCGCGCATGAAACTTTCGAGCGGGAAAATCGCGCACGTCTCGGTGCCGTGGGCCAGCAGCTTGCCGTTGGCATCGCGCAGGAAGGCTTCCGAGGTCGCCAGCGTGCGGCCGCGATGCACCAGCTTGCCCTCGCAGAAGACAGGGCCGGTATCGGGCGACAGCGGCCGCACCAGATTCACCTTGAATTCCACCGTGGTGTAGGCTTCGCCCGGCTTCAGGGTCGTCATCACGCAGCAGGCCAGCGCAGAATCCATCAGTGTCGCCACCCAGCCGCCGTGGATGCCGCCCAGCGGATTGAGATGTTCCGGCGCCGGGACGCCCGTGAAGACGACCCGGTTGGGCTCGACCTCATGCAGGGTGAAGGACAGGGTTTTGGCCATGGGCGGGGCGGGATACTCCCCGCGCAGCATTGCCTGCAGGATGTCGAGACCGCTGCGCTTTGCCAGATCGGCAAGCGGCAGCGTACCGATGCCACCGGGAAACGCGATGGCAGGCATGGTATCTGAACTCATGATTGTGCTGACCTTTCCTGTGCGGCCTGGCCCTGCCCTGCCGTCCTTGCTATCGAGCGCGATACCGCCGTCAAAAACCCGTCGCGCGACTCCGGCGCCTTCAGCGCCCGCGGTTCCCAGACGTGACGGGTGAAGAAGAAACTGGTCAGACGGAAAGCATCCGTCAGTTCGGCGAGCGACGCCGCCCGCACCTTCGAACTGATCATGAATGGCGGCATCGCCAGAAGTTTGTCGGCCCAGGGCGCACCGGCATCGCGCGATACAGCCCGGCCGGATTTCGGCGAGACATAGGCAAGGTTGTCGCCGCTGCCCGTCGCCGCGCAGCGTTTCAGGTCGAGCCCGAAACCCAGCTCCTCCAGCATCATCACCTCGAAGCGCAGCAGCAATTCACCCGAGATCAGCGGGTCGTCGCAATGTTCGAGGATGATGGCGAGTGTCTCGAAAAGGCCCTGGTGCGGATCACGCTCCGGCAGGAGGCGCAGATGCGCGGCAGCCAGCTGCAGCGCATAGAGGCCGACGGGCTGTTCGATCAGCCGGGCGGCGGCAAAGGATACCGGCTCGACCTGCATCATGCCAAGATGCTCGTCAATGCGCGCGCGCCAGATCACATCCACCCGGTTGCCTGGCTGCAGCAGCGGCTGCATGCGGCGGGAGCGGCCGCCGCGCACCAGCCCCATATGGCGGCCATGCGCGCGCGTCATCAGTTCGAGGATCGCACTGGTTTCCCCGTGCCGCCTCGTTCCGAGTATGATTCCTTCATCCCGCCATTCCATGAGGCGAGACTCGCGCTATCCGTGCGGGAATTCAAGGCCCATTTCGCGGTAACGCTCGGGATCATTACCCCAATTGTCACGCACCTTGACGAACAGGAACAGATGGACCTTCTGTTCGAGGATTTCCATCAGCTCCTTGCGGGCGGACTGGCCGATGGCCTTGATCGCCTGCCCCTCGTGGCCGAGCACGATCTTCTTCTGGCTGTCGCGCTCGACATAGATCACCTGCTGGATACGGACGGAACCATCCGGCTTCTCCTCCCAGCTTTCGGTCTCGATGGTCGACGAGTACGGCAACTCATTGTGCAGGCGCAGGTAAAGCTTTTCCCGGGTGATTTCCGCCGCCAGCATGCGCATCGGCATATCGGAAATCTGGTCTTCCGGATAATACCACGGACCTTCCGGCAGGTTGTCCGCGAGGTACTTCAACAGATCCTTGCAGCCATAGCCCTTCAGGGCCGATATCATGAACGTCTTGTCGAAATTCACCTTCTCGTTGGCGCGCTGCGCCAGTTCCAGGAGTTTCGGCGCTTCGATGCGGTCGACCTTGTTAAGGACGAGAATGACCTTGCGTTTCTTCTCGTGCAGGCTACCCAGAATGGCTTCCGCCTCTTCGTTGATGCCCTCTTCCACGTCGATCAGCACGAGAATGAGGTCCGCATCCTTGGCGCCGCCCCAGGCTGTCGTCACCATGGCGCGGTCGAGCCGGCGCTTGGGCTTGAAAATACCGGGGGTATCGACCAGCACCATCTGCGTGCGGTCGTGAATGACGATGCCGCGCACCAGCGCGCGCGTGGTCTGGACCTTGTGGGTGACGATCGAAACCTTGCTGCCGACCAGCTGGTTGACCAGCGTCGACTTGCCGGCATTCGGCGCGCCGATCAAGGCGATGAAGCCCGAACGCGTCGGGCCTTCGGGCTGGGCCGTTTCCGGCGTTACGTCCTGGTCGGTCATATCTGTCCTTCTTCCTGCGTCTTCTGACGGACGCCTTCCCGGTAAAGCAGGGCAACGGCCGCTTCCTGCTCGGCAATGCGCTTGGAGCGCCCCATGCCGGTGGCTGGCGCAAAACCCTTCACCTCTACCTTCACCGTAAATTGTGGATCGTGGTCCGGGCCGGTGCGTTCGACCACGCTGTATATGGGCTGGGCACCATCCTGCTGGTGTGCCCATTCCTGCAATTCCGTCTTGGGATCGCGCTGCGCCGAGTTGATCTCGCGCGAGCGGGCATCCCAATACCGCTGGATGAAAGGTTGCGCCGCTTCCAGCCCGCCGTCCAGATAAATCGTTGCGATCAGCGATTCCACCACGTCGGCACGCAGGCTTTTCAGCCGCTTGTCCGCCAGTCCCTTCACATCGGAACCGGTGCGGATGAATTCATGCAGGCCGATTTCATCGGCCACAGCAGCGCATGTATCGGCATTGACCAGCGAGTTCAGGCGCAGCGACAATTCCCCTTCGCTCGCGGTCGGATAGGCGCGGAAGAGCATTTCGGCAATGACCAGCCCGAGAACGCGATCGCCGAGGAATTCGAGCCGTTCATAATCCGATCCGACCGACTGGCGGGCACTGGCATGGGTCAGCGCGCGCTCCAGGCGGGCGAGGTCGCGAAATGTGTGGCTCGTCTGCTCCTCCAGTCTGCGAACGGCGTCAGCGGACAGGGTCATGGGCGGCTCATTGGCTCTTCGGGGTGAAGGAGGTTCCGTTCACGCTGTGAAGCAGACGGTCAAAGCGCAGCTCCGACGGCCAGCGCCACAGTTCCAGCGGGCTCGCCTTGCCGGCAATGGAGAAGAAGATGATGTTGGCACGGCCGATGAAGTTTTCGAAGGGCACGTAGCCCACGTCAAAGCGGCTGTCGGCGGAATTGTCGCGATTGTCACCCATCATGAAATAATGGCCGGCAGGCACAACGAATTCACGCGTATCGTCGCCGAGGCCGTTGGGGGTCAAATCGAGCGTGTCATAGGTCACGCCGTTCGGCAGCGTTTCGCGGTAGACATCCACGGGGCGGTTGACTTCGGTGACATCGGGATTGTTGATCTGGCCGACCTTGACGCGCGGCACGGCGACGTCATTGAGGTAAAGCACGCCGCCACGCATCTGCACACGGTCACCGGGAAGACCGACGACGCGCTTGATGAAATCCAGCGATGTATCGTTGGGTTTGCGGAACACGGCAATGTCGCCGCGCTGCGGCTCGCTGGCCCAGATGCGCCCGGAAAACAGGTTCGGCGCAAAGGGAATGGAGTATTTCGAGAAGCCGTAGGAGAATTTCGAAACGAAGAGATAATCGCCCTCAAGCAGGGTCGGACGCATCGAACCGGACGGAATGTTGAACGGCTGGAACAGCACGGTCCGGATCACCAGAGCGAGCAGCAGGGCCTGCACGACAACGCTGATCGTCTCGCCAAGACCGCCAGATTTTTTCACAACAGATTTGTCGCTCACGCTCGTCATATCTCCAAATTTCTAAGCTGCACCCTCTTAACCGCTGAATCTGCAGGGAGCAATGCTACATAGCTCTGCTCAATGGCGTTTGATTGCGGCTATTCCACGATTTTCAGCGCTTCGATAATCACGAATGCTTGCGCAAGCGGAAAATCGTCGGTGATCGTCACATGGATGTGCGCGGTATGTCCGGCGGGCAGAATCGCCTCAAGCCGACGGGCCGCACCATTGGTCAGCCGCATCGTCGGCGCGCCGCTCGGAAGGTTGATCACCCCCATGTCGCGCCAGAAAACACCTTCGGACAGCCCCGTCCCGAGCGCCTTGGCGCAGGCCTCCTTGGCGGCAAAACGCTTGGCATAGGAAGCAGCGCGCAGCTTGCGCCGTTCGGAGCGGGCCTGCTCGACCGGCGTGTAGACGCGATCGATGAAGCGCTGGCCATGCCGCTCCAATGTCTTTTCAATGCGTCTTATATCAATCAGGTCACTGCCGATCCCGATGATCATGAGGGTTCGGCCACCTTTTCCAGCGCATAACCGGCCTTGCGGCGGTTCTGGAAGCTGGCGACGATCCAGCGGGTCGGGAAATAGACCACAAGGGCGGCGATGAAACCGAGGGGGATCGCACCGATCAGCATCGGCTTGACGATCGGGCCCCACAATTCGGCGAAATCCAGATGCCGCAGCATATGGCCGAGGTGGTGTGGGAAAGGCTCGTCGCTGGGACCGCCGCTCAGGATGAACCGCCCGGCCTCCAGCGTCGCGCCCCAGATAAACGGCAGGAACAGCGGATTGCCGAGCGTCGTGCCAAGGATGGCGGCGGCGATGTTGCCGCCGATGATCCAGGCTATCGCCAGCGCCACGGCGATATGCACGCCGAGAATGGGAATGAACGAGGAAAAAATGCCGGCGGCAAGCCCTGCCGCAATGGCGTGCGGGGTCGCCCGCAGCCGCAGAACACGCTTGCCGAAATAGCGCAGCGACCGGCCGACCGAGCGGCGCGGCCACACTGCAGTACGCATCCGTTCACGGAAGCCCGGTTTGATACGCCGTTTGAAGAGCATTGGTATTCAAGTCCCTCGACGCCGGAGCCAGCGAGTGCGCAACTGGCTCAAGCGCTCACGTCTTTTGGTTAATCAAATATTACGACTACCAGGCTTAACGGGCGGAATTGCGGCAAGCTCAGGCGGTAATTGGTCAGCAGGATAGGCCGGGACTTCATATTCCGCCAGTGCAATCAGCGGCACGCCGACATCTGTCTTGCCGGCGGAGCGATCGATAATGCAGGCGGCGGCCAGAACCTCGGCACCCAGTTCCTGCAAGGTGGTGACCGTTTCGCGGATCGACAAGCCCGTCGACACGATATCTTCGACGATGACGACGCGCGCGCCCTTGGCAATTTCAAAGCGGCGCAGGCGGAACACACCGTTCTCGCGTTCGACCCAGATGGCCGGGACGCCGAGATGGCGCGATGTTTCGTAGGCCGGGATGATGCCGCCGATGGCTGGTCCGACCACGTAGTCGATCGGGCCAAGACCGGCATTCCTGATCTTGTCGGCCAGCGCACGGCACACGCGCTCGGTCTTGTCGGCGTGCATGAACACGCGGGCCTTTTGCAGGAATGTCGGGCTGCGCAAGCCCGATGTCAGGATAAAGTGCCCTTCCAGCACTGCCCCTGCTTCGCGAAATACCTGCAGAACTTCATCCGTATTCATGTGTGCCCCTCTATCCGTTCACGCGCTGTGCGTCGCTGACGCACTTGCTTTCCTTGAGTTTCGACAGGATCCGGTTGAGATGTTTCAGATCCCAGACCTCCAGGTCGACGATCATCTGCGTAAAGTCAGGCGCCGTGCGGACCATGGAGAGATTGTGAATATTGGTTTCGTTGGCGGCGATGATCTCAGCGATTTCTGCCAATGAACCCGGCGCATTGATCGCCGAAATGTTGATGCGGGCCGGGAAGCGGTCGCGCCTGCTTTCGTCGATATCCCAGCGCACGTCGATCCAGCGCTCCGGCTGGTCGTCATAGGCCATCAGCGCCGATGACTGGATCGGATAGATGGTCATGCCCGCACCGGGCTGGAGAATGCCGACGATGCGATCTCCCGGCACCGCGCCTTCCGGCGAAAAGTGCACGGGCATGTCGGGGCTTGCCCCGCGGATCGGCAGGGCATGCGGGCCGCCCGGCTCCCATCCCGCTGCGCCGTCGCTGCCTTCCGGCATCTTGAAGATCATGCCCGACGTGTTGCGGAAATTGACCCAGCCTTCCTCGCGCTCGCTCGGCGTCGGCTTGGGCTTGGAGTCCTGATATTCCGGATAGACCGCCTTCATGACATCGGAGGACGGCAATTCACCCCGCCCGACGGCGGCCAGAACATCGTCGATCTCTTTCCGCGCTAGGCGCGGCAGGCCCTTCTTGAGTTCATCGCGCGAATAGACTTTCCCCGCCCGCTCGAAAGCCCGCTCGAGAATCTGCGTGCCGAGGCCGGAATACTGCTTGCGCACCGCAATGCGCGTGGCACGGCGGATGGCAGCGCGCGCCTTGCCGGTGACAACCACCGATTCCCAGGCGGCCGGCGGTGTCTGCGCCTTGGAGCGGATGATCTCGACCTCATCGCCATTATGCAATTCGGTCATCAGCGGCATGATGCGGCCATTGACCTTGGCGCCGACGCAGCTGTCGCCGATATTGGTGTGCACCGCATAGGCGAAATCGATCGGCGTTGCCCCGCGCGGCAGGGCGATGAGCCGGCCCTTCGGCGTGAAGCAGAAAACCTGGTCCTGAAACAGCTCCAGCTTGGTGTGTTCGAGAAACTCTTCCGGATTGTCGCCTTCCGCGAGCGCTTCGATGGTTTGCCGCAACCACGCATAGGCGTTGGTTTCGGTCGAAATGACATGCGGGTTCTGCGCGCTGCCGCGATCCTTGTAGATCGAGTGGGCGGCCACGCCGTATTCGGCAATGTCGTTCATTTCGCGGGTGCGGATCTGCAGTTCGACACGCTGGCGCGACGGACCGACGATGGTGGTGTGGATCGAACGGTAGTCGTTCTGCTTGGGCGTCGAGATATAATCCTTGAAGCGGCCCGGCACCATCGACCACGTGGTATGGATGATGCCAAGCGCATTGTAGCAATCGGCGACGGTATCGACGACGACGCGGAAGCCGAAGATATCGGAGAGCTGTTCGAAGGAGAGCCCCTTGCTTTCCATCTTGCGGAACACCGACCAGGCCTTCTTCTGCCGGCTTTTGACACTGGCCTTGATGCCGCGCTTTTCGAACAGGCTGGAAAGATCGGTTTCGATCTGCGTCAGCGTGCTGCGGTTCTTTTCCATCAGCTCGGCGAGCCGGTTGGTCACGGCGTTGAACGCTTCGGGATTGATGTAGCGGAAGGCCAGCCCTTCCAGTTCCTCGCGCATATCCTGCATGCCCATGCGCCCGGCGAGCGGCGCATAGATATCCATGGTTTCCTCGGAAATGCGCAAACGCTTGTCCGGCGGCACGTGATGCAGGGTCCGCATATTGTGCAGGCGGTCGGCGAGCTTGACCAGCAGCACCCGCACATCGTCGGAAATGGCGAGAAGCAGCTTGCGCAGGTTTTCCGCCTGCACGGCCTTTTTCGAGACGAGGTCCAGCTTTTTCAGCTTGGTCAGGCCCTCGACAAGCTTGCCGATGTCGGGTCCGAACAGCGTGTCGATTTCCTGCCGGGTTGCCGAGGTATCCTCGATGGTGTCGTGCAGCAGGGCAATGGCGATCGTCGCCTCGTCCAGATGCATGTCGGTGAGGATCGCGGCCACTTCGAGCGGATGGGAAAAATACGGATCGCCCGATGCGCGTTTCTGGTGACCATGCTTCTGCATGGCATAGACATAGGCTTTGTTGAGAAGCGCCTCATTGACGTCAGGCTTGTAACGCTGAACACGCTCGACAAGCTCATACTGACGCATCATGGACGGAAGCCTCCAAACCCAAAACTCTAAATTATCGAGCGATATATGGTAATTGCGTTACCAAGACGCAAAAATAATGCGCCGCAGAAAGACTGCGACGCATCACGATAGCCTGAACCGGCAATCAGTCGCGCTGAAAGCGCGACATTTGATTAATAGTCGTCGCTTTTTTCCGGAGCTACCAGACCTTCGATACCGGCCAGCAATTCCTCTTCCGACATGCTGTCGAAGGAAACATTGTCGTCGGCTTCGATCTCGGCAATCTCATTGCCTTCGCTGTCGCCGGAGGTGACCTGCGGTACCACAGCAACGGCTTCCGGCTCATCGACTTCCACATGCTTCTGCAGCGAGTGGATCAGATCTTCCTTGAGGTCGCCCGGCGAAAGCGTTTCCTCTGCGATTTCGCGCAGGGCAACAACCGGATTCTTATCATTGTCGCGATCGATGGTGATCGCTGCACCCTGTGAAATCAGGCGCGCGCGGTGACTGGCGAGCAAAACCAGTTCAAACCGGTTTTCGACCTTGTCAACGCAATCTTCAACAGTGACGCGGGCCATGAGCTGCCCCTTTCATTTTTAACTGAATTAGCGGATTAAGCGGGACATAACGCGGTTACACGGAAAAAACAAGCAAAAGCCGTCAACAGGTTCGACACGGGCTGTTTAACAGTAAAAAACAATCACCATAGATTGAGCGGTTCTATCCAAAATTCGGACAAATTTTCCGCCCAGCTATTGGCTTTTCACCGAACCCGACGTAGTAAATATGCTACTTTCGTATAAGATCAGATCGAGCTTTATTACCTTCTAGCTGATTTGAAATTGAAGCTCACCTTTTTGAAATGGAACCTTATTATGTTTGATCCACGTGAAAAGATCGTTTTGTTTATCGATGGTGCAAATCTCTACGCAGCCTCAAAGGTACTGGGATTTGATATTGACTATCGCAAACTTCTTACAGCTTTCCAGAAAAGAGGCTATTTGCTTCGCGCGTATTACTATACAGCGCTTGTAGAGGATCAGGAATACTCATCGATACGCCCATTGATCGATTGGCTTGATTACAACGGATATAAGGTTGTTACGAAACCCGCAAAAGAATTTACCGATTCTGCCGGCCGCCGTAAGATCAAGGGCAATATGGACATTGAACTTGCTGTCGATGCCATGCAGTTGACGGACACGGTGGACCATTTTGTTATCTTCTCCGGCGATGGCGATTTCCGCTCCCTGGTGGAAGCCTTGCAGCGCAAGGGCCGCAAGGTCAGCGTCGTCTCGACACTTTCGACCCAGCCGCCAATGATATCGGACGAACTGCGCCGTCAGGCGGATCATTTCATCGACCTGACATCGCTACGCACCGAAATCGGCCGCGAGGCATCCGAGCGCGCCCCGCGCCGTGTCGAAGAAGAACAGGTCGATTACTAATAATCGCTTATTGATATTTGTCGAAAGATTCGGAAATGCCGCATGGAAAACCATGCGGCATTGTGCTTTTTAGCGCCCTATGAGTGTCGAACCTTCCCCCGATTGCCCGATCTGCCCGCGACTGCATGACTTCATCGCCGGATGGCGCGTGAAAGAACCGGCGTGGCACAACGCACCAGTCCCCGCCTTCCTGCCTGCGGGTGGGATTGAGTCGGTTCAGTTGCTCATTATCGGGCTGGCGCCCGGCCTGCGCGGCGCCAACAGGACGGGCCGTCCGTTCACGGGCGACTATGCGGGGGATTTGCTTTACGGCACGCTGGCAGAATTCGGCTTTTCCCGCGGCACATTCGCCGCCCGGCCGGATGACGGCCTGGAACTGCTCGATGCGGCGATCGTCAATGCCGTTCGCTGTGTTCCGCCGGAAAACAAACCGGTCGGCGGCGAGATCAACAATTGCCGGCGGTTTCTGACGCCGACCATCCAGCAGTTCCGCAACCTGCGCGCCATCGTGACCCTTGGCACCATCGCGCACCAGTCGACGATGCGGTCGCTGAAGCAGCCGGTGGCGAAATTTCCGTTCAGCCATGGCGGACAGTCCGATATCGGCGATATCCGCATTTTTTCCAGCTATCATTGTTCGCGCTACAACACGAACACCGGACGCCTGACCGAACCCATGTTCAAGAGCGTCTTCGCCGCCGTGCGCACGCATCTGGATGCTTCGGTTTAAGGGTACGAAGCACCCACGCAATCAGCCGCGGTCGCGCAGCAGCCGTGACTTCTCACGGTTCCAGTCGCGCTGCTTTTCCGTCTCGCGCTTGTCGTGCAGTTTCTTGCCGCGGGCAACGGCAAGTTCGAGCTTCGCCCTGCCCTGATCGTTGAAATAGAGCTTCAGCGGCACGACGGTCATGCCTTCGCGGTCCACCGATTGCGCCAGCCGTGCCATTTCACGCTTGCTGACCAGCAGCTTGCGGTGGCGGCGCGGCGCGTGGTTGAAGCGGTTGGCCTGCAGATATTCCGGAATATAGGAATTGATCAGCCAGAACTCGCCGTTTTCGAGACTGGCATAGCTTTCGGCAATGTTGGACTGGTTGTTGCGCAGGGATTTGACTTCCGTGCCCTGCAGCACGATGCCAGCCTCCATCGTGTCGAGAATCTCGAAATTGAAACGCGCTCTGCGGTTCTCGGCAATGACCTTGCGAACCGTAATGGGTTTTTTGGCAGCTTTGGGCTTGTTCATGAGGCCTATATAATGCTTTGCAAGTAGGTCGTACACTCACAAATCTGGTCGAAATGGCGCCTGAAACGGCAAGAAGATGCGAGGAGAGGCGCGAAGGGCGGGGTCTTTCCCCCGGCCGAGCGGCTCGACACTGCAGCTTGCAGCCGTTTCGGCGTCCGCAGGATATGGTCCATTTCGACCAGATTTATGAGTGTACGACCTCAATTGTCAGTTGATCAAACCCGCATGTTTCATCGCCTGATCGATACGTTCGGCGGTAGCCGCTTCAATCGGGACGAGCGGGGAACGCACCGAATTGTTCATCTTGCCGAGCTTGGCCAGGGCATATTTCGGGCCTGTCGGGTTTGGTTCGATAAACAGCGCCTTGTGCAGCGGCATCAGGCGGTCCTGAATGGCGAGCGCCGCGGTGAAGTCGCCCCGCAGGGTCGCAGCCTGGAACTCGGCACACAGGCGCGGCGCGACGTTCGAGGTGACGGAGATGCAGCCGACACCGCCATGGGCGTTGAAGCCGAGCGCCGTCGCGTCTTCGCCGGACAGCTGGATGAAATCCAGACCGCAGGTGATGCGCTGTTCCGAAACGCGCTCGATCTTGCCTGTCGCATCCTTCACGCCGGCAATGTTCTTGAAGTCATGCGCCAGCTGGCCCATCGTCTCCGGGGTCATGTCGATGATCGAACGGCCGGGAATGTTGTAGATGATGATCGGCAGCGAGACGGATTCGGCCACGGCCTTGTAATGGGCATAGAGGCCGCGCTGGTTCGGCTTGTTGTAATAGGGCGTGACGACGAGAATCGCGTCCGCTCCGGCCTTTTCCGCATGCTGCGCCAGCTCGATGGCTTCGCGTGTGTTGTTGGAGCCCGCACCGGCAATCACCGGCACCTTGCCCTTGGCTTCCTCAATGCAGACTTCGACCACGCGCTTGTGCTCGGCATGGGACAGCGTCGGCGATTCGCCCGTCGTTCCGACAGGCACGAAACCATTGGTGCCCTCGGCGAGCTGCCAGGCCAGGAATGCGCGAAAGGCTTTCTCGTCAAACGACCCGTTTTGGTCGAATGGCGTGACGAGAGCGGTGATTGAGCCTTTCAGCATGGTGAACTCCAAGAAAACAACGTTAGATCAAGGCCGGGCCAGCATGGCGCCAACCAGGAGGTGGCGCACCATAGTCGTGCAACCTTCGCCGGGCAAGATGATTTCCGTGATGAAAAACAGCAATACAATTGATGTTTTGCGTAGAACCAACGGACCATGCTAACCTTTCGTTAAGATTGCCTTCACACGTCCGCCACTATTATCTGATCCAACAGTTCTGGATCCGGGGCTGCGCGTGATCCTTTCGATTAAATTGGTTGCCTGAATGCTGAGAACTTCTGTTTTGCGTCATGTTCTTCTCGCGTCATCGCTGCTGGTGACGACGGCTTCGTTTGCGCAAAATTCAACGCCGCCCATTCCAACGCTCAAACCGTTTGCCCCCACCCAGACACGGACCAGCCCCGCAGCACAGATCATGGCCAAGCCCGATCCGGTGACCACGGCGGGAATCGCTCAGCCGTCGAAACCGTCGGCCATTGCAGGCAGCCTCAAAAGCGGCCTCGATGCCCTGTCGGGCGGCGACGTGCAGCAGGCTCTCGGTATCCGCAACGGACTGCCGGCCGACGCGCTGGACCGTCATATCCTGACCTGGGCTATCGGCCTGTCGAATGCGCCGGGTGTTCCCAGCTCGGAAATCGCCCATGCGGCAGCGGAACTGCCGGGCTGGCCCGGCATGGCGACCTTCCGCAACAATTCGGAACGGGCGCTGTTCAAGGAGAATCCGCCGGCGGCTACGGTGATCAATGCCTTTGGCGGC
This sequence comes from Todiramphus chloris collaris, assembly GCA_025345505.1. Lineage (NCBI taxonomy): Eukaryota > Metazoa > Chordata > Aves > Coraciiformes > Alcedinidae > Todiramphus > Todiramphus chloris. The sequence continues at coordinate 2,882,521 of JANVCC010009742.1, read as the reverse complement.
ACCCCGCCGCAGACGGCCGAAGGCACCATCATCCTGGCCCGCGCCTTTGTCGCCACCGGCAACACCACCCGTGCCCGCCAGGTTCTCGGCCCCTTCTGGCGGACGAAGAAGCTGGACGATGCGCAGGAAACGGCGATCCTGAAGGAATTTGCGCAGGTCATTCCGCGCGAAGACCATCTGGTGCGCATGCTGACCATGCTTTACGAAGGCAAGGCAAAATCCGCCGGCCGCGTCGCCAAGCTTGCCAATGCCGACGTGCTCTATCAGGCCTTTGCCGCGGTTCTGCAGAAATCGCCGGATGCGGCGCAGAAACTGGCGGCTGTCACCGGCTCCTGGCAATCGAACCCGGCCTACATCTTTGCCAAGGCGCAGTATCTGCGCCGCCAGGAACGCTTCAAGGAAGCGGCCGATGTGCTGGCCACCGCACCGCGCGATGCGGCATCGCTGATTGACCCGGACGCCTGGTGGGTGGAACGGCGCGTGCTGTCGCGTGAGCTGCTGGATATCGGCGATGCCACGCGCGCCTACAAGATCGCGGCCATGCACAGCGCCGAAACCCCGTCCGTCGCCGCCGAGGCGGAATTCCATGCGGGCTGGTATGCCCTGCGGGCGCTCAAGGACCCGCAGACGGCGCAGCGCCATTTCGCCCGCATCGCCGAGATTTCGTCGCGGCCCATGTCCGCCTCGCGCGCCTATTACTGGCTGGGCCGTTCCGCCGAAGCGGGCGCGGGCGGCAATGCGCGTGACTATTACAGCCGTGCGGCGCGTTTCGGCACGACATTCTATGGCCAGCTGGCCGCCGCCAAGCTCGGACAGGCGAGCCTGCAACTGCCCTATCCGCGCCCGAGCGATGCGGATCGCGCCCGTTTTGCCCAGCGCGAAGCCGTGCGCGCCATCCAGCGCCTGGAAGACACCGGCTATGCGCAGCGCGCCGCCATTCTGTACGCCAGCCTGAGCCAGGAACTCGACAGTCCCGGCGAACTGGCATTGCTGGCGGTCATGGCGGAACGCACGAGCAATCACTTCGTCGCCCTGCGCGTCGGCAAGATTGCGGCGCAGCGCGGCATCGACGTCGGCGCCCTGTCGCATCCCATCGGCGCCATCCCCGGCAATGCCAATATTTCTGGTTCCGGTGCTGCCCTTGCCTATGCCATCGCCCGGCAGGAGAGCGAGTTCAACGCCAGCGCCGTTTCCAGCGCGGGCGCGCGCGGCCTGTTGCAGTTGCTGCCCGGCACAGCCAAGGACGTCGCCAAGCGCGCCGGAATTTCCTATTCCAAGGACCGGCTTACCGGCGATGCCGCCTATAACGCCACCCTGGGTGCACGCTTCCTCGGCGAACAGATCGCCAAATTCGACGGTTCCTACGTCCTGACCTTTGCCGGATACAATGCCGGGCCCAACCGCGCCAATGAGTGGGTTTCGCGCTATGGCGATCCGCGCGGCAAATCCGTCGACGAGGTCGTCGACTGGATCGAGCGCATTCCCTACACGGAAACCCGCAATTACGTGCAGCGCGTCATGGAGAACTACGAGGTCTACAAATCGCGGCTCTATGGCAAGGCCCAGATCGAGAGCGATCTGACCGCCGGACGGCTGCAGCGTTAGCCGGGCTCTACACTCAACAACAGGATTGCGGATTGGCCGATTTATTGCGCGACATTCATTTCGACGCCCCCGATGGCCTGCATCTCCATATGAGGCTTTACCAGCCCGAGCACAAAAGCGACAACCTGCCGGTCGTCTGCCTGCCCGGGCTGACCCGCAACAGCCGCGACTTTCACGACCTCGCATTGTCATTGTCGCAGCACCCGCAGACGCCACGCCCGGTGATCAGCGTCGATTACCGCGGACGCGGATTGTCAGCCTATGATCCGGACTGGTCGCACTACAATATCGGGATGGAAGCGGGCGATGTCATTGCCGGTCTTGCCCATCTGCAGATCAACCGGGCGATTTTTCTCGGCACATCCCGCGGCGGGCTGATCACGCATATTCTGGCAGCCATCGCGCCACAGCTTCTCGCCGGCGTCATTCTCAATGATATCGGGCCGGAGATAGCGGTCGAGGGCCTGCAGCAGATCAGCGCCTATCTCAATGGCACGCGCCAGCCCGGCGACTGGAATGACGCGGTAGAGTTGCAGCGGTCGGTGCACGGAGCAGCCTTCCCTGCCCTGACCCAGGACGACTGGCAGCGTTTTGCCCGGATGATCTACCGCGAAGACAACGGTGTGATCCGCCCGGATTACGATCCCAATCTCCGCAAGACGATGGAGAACATCGACTATTCGCAAAAACTGCCGGATTTGTGGGCCCAGTTCGAACTGATGAAAGACCTGCCGCTGCTGCTGATCCGGGGCGAAAACACCACTTTGCTGGCGCAGGAAACCGTTGACGAGATGGCGCGGCGGCATAGCGCGCTGCAGGTGTTCAATGTTGCGGGTCAGGGCCATGCGCCGCTGCTGGAGACAGGCCGCATGCCCGAGCTGATCGCCGCGTTTTGCGCAGGCGTTGATTTGCGCGCGGACTAGCCGCTCTTTGCAGGCTTCTTGGGTGCTGCCTTGGGCTTGGCCTTGGCCGCAGTCTTTGCCTTGGCGGGGACGTCCCCTGCCTGCCTGATCATATCGGCAGCCTGCTTCATCCAGCCTTCGCGATGGGCGCGGCCGGGAAAGCCAATCGCACGGCTCACCCACGCAGCCTGATCGACATCCCAACCCGCAATCTGGTCGAAGTGAAACACGCCGAGCGTATGGAGCTCCGACTGGATCACGGTGCCGATCCCCTCGATGTCCGACAGGCGATCCGGCTTGCCCCGCCGCGCGTTTTTCAACAAAGCGGGGCGGTGCGTGTCGTCTTGAGACACTCTGACCGCCCGGCTGCCTGCAGTCTTTGCCACGGTCTTTTGGGCCGGAGCTTTCGTCTTTGATCGCGCGGCGACGGGGGATGCCATCGCCGGGACAGGCTCGGCCGGCGGCACCATTGCCGGACCGGACAGCGGCTTGCTCACATCGTCATTGGCAGGCGTGACCGGTACATGCGTTGCGGCGGCGAGACGGGCGTCAGCGGCGCGCGTCGACTCTTGAGAAACTGAATCGGTTTTCGGAGAGAACTTTTTGAAAAGATGACCCAAAATGGCGCCGACAATGAACGCGGCTGAAATGAGCAAAAGCGCCTGAAGAAGAAAAATGACCACAGCTCGTTACCCCAGTTTCAACACAGATCAGTTGCGCTTGCCGCCCTGGGTCGACCAGCCGACATAGAAACCGACAAGAGCGGCCACCAACAGAAAGAGCCATAGCTTCGTGATGAGATACATGATTGTCCGCGCTCCCGTTGATTGCACTGGATCAGCATTCCCGCCGGGAAATCACCCGGCATTGCCGGCCGGCGGCGGCGCCAGCTTCACCTCGCCCACCCTACCATTACCCGGAAGTTGTGTCTTCAATGCGTTGGTGACGGACTCATAATCCGCGGCATTTGCGGCTGTTCCGGTGATGCTGTAGGTCTCCCCGGCAAGCCGGACCTCACCGCTGATCAGCTGCGATGCCTGTTTCAGCGCGAAATTGGCAAGCTCGACAAATCCCTGCGGCGCGCCGCGCGCGACGGCCATTTCGTCCAGGATTTCAATGCCCGGCATGGCATTTTCAGCCGCAGCCAGAAGCTTGGCGCGTGTATCGCCATAGGGGACATTGCCCGACAAAAGGATGCCCTGATCCGACTTGGTCACCACGAAACTGAAGGGATCAACCAGGGGTAAAAGCGTCGCTGCGTTCTCGACCACGCGAATGCCATCGGTCGTTTCAGCGATTTTCAGTGCCGATGCGAGGGCTTCGGCCGATGGCGCCACCCCCTTGAGGGTCAGATCGCGCCCGTCCACCTCGATGCTGGCCCAGCTGTTATCCGCTTCCAATGCGGCAGCGACGGTCTCCGTCAGTTGGCGGTCAATCGGCTCGGCAAGGAACCAGCCGGCAAGCGTTGTCAAACACGCAACGGTAATCAGACCAGGCCAGAACCAGCTTTTAACAATGTGCATGGATGGCATTTTCCCCTTACGGCAATCGAACAGAATGCTGTCTTGCCCGATGTCGGTGGGAATATCAACACGGTGCCTCGCGGCGAACTGCGAACGCCGGAAAACTGGCCGCGCGCCACAAAGAAAAACCCGGCAGCTTGCGCTGCCGGGTCCTATGAACTCAATCCTGTTAAGGATTAGAAGTTGCGCTGGAAGCGGATCATGCCACCGAATGCATCGTCGTTACCGCCGACAGCGGGGCTGGTCGCGATATCCTTACGATGACCGTCGAACTTGGTGTAGCTGATTTCTGGCGTGATCGTGAAGCCAGGAACGAGCTCGTAAGCAACGTTCAAAGTACCAGCAACGGTGCCTTCGGATTCGTATGCAACCTGTGCATTGACAGTTGCCTTATCCGAAACCTTGGCGGACAGACCACCCCAAACAGCCCAGTCGCCTTCCCAGCGGCCGAACCAGTTCAGGCTGCGGACGTGACCGGTCGTGTAATTGTCGTCGAAGTT
>JANVCC010009742.1:2773718-2877891 GCA_025345505.1 Todiramphus chloris collaris | reverse complement strand
AAGTTCGACTGATAGCCACCCATGACGAATGCCTTGACAGCGTCGGTGATCTTGACGTCCAAACGAACCTTACCGGCCCATTCTTCGATAACCGAGTCATAACCAGCAACAGCCGAGATGCCGCCCCAACCCTGCTCGTACTTCACACCACCAAGTACGTGTGGCATGTAGTCGTTGATGCGGTAGTCATGGCTTGCACCATCGTTGTCCGACTCAACTTCACCCTGTTCAGCAGCGATGATCGCCGAGAAACCGTTACCAGCTGTGAATGTGTAGCTGATCTGGTTGGAAGTGCCTGACTGATAGTTGATCACGTCGTCGTTGATGACGTCGCCAGCATAACCGGTCCACGAACCGAACAGTTCGTCAGCAACACCAACGCGGAAACCACCGAGTTCGATGAATGCCTGAGGAATGGAGCTGTTGTTGGAACCGTTCTTATAGTTGAAACGTGTTTCAATGTACGAACGCAGTGTGCCGAGTTCGGTTTCCGAACGGGCGTCAAAGCGGATCGTTGCACGTGTCAGCTTGTCGTATGTGCCGTCGCCATCAGGATCGCTGCCCTGGTTGACGTGGCCGCCGGTGTATACGCTGTCGCCGCCCTTGGCGTCGTAACGCAGATAGCCGCCGATCTTCAGGCAGGTCTCAGTACCAGGAATGTAGAAGAAGCCCTTGCCGTATGCATCGCAAACGCGAACATATTCGACAGCTTCTGGCTCAGCGACGACAACTGCATCGGCAGCGCGTGCGCCAGTTACTGCAACGAGGGCTGCAGCGGAGCCGAGTAGAAGGCTCTTGATGTTCATTTCTGACCTCCAGTCAAAGTTAAAAATGGGTCTGGGCATTCCAATTTGGCTGAAGGACAACCTTGTCCCCATCCCCTAAGTCCTAGAAGAAATGCGATCAACGCCGTTCCTCTGCGACCGAACATACTCGCCCTCTCCGGGGTTTCAACCATGAATGTCGGCATCCACACCTCGCGGCCCCTCTATGCCTTATCCCTGTTGCACAAATGACACGAAAACGTCGCGACCCCGGCGAAATCTTTACCACTCATTAATATAGGTAACCGGATTTTCATCAATTTCTCTGCATCGATGGCGGAAACGGAACGGTGTTTTGACTCGAAATCGGGCATGCATCACCGGCATATTTACAGTGTATGCATCGAATCAAATGCGGCACGGACTGATTCTGACAGGTGGTTTGCCATGACTTATTTCTATCTCTTTGTAGCCATAATTTTCGAGGTGGCGGCCACATCGGCGCTCAAGCAAGCGGATGGTTTTACAAAGCTTTGGCCGTCGCTGATCTGTTTGGCCGGTTATGCGGCGGCTTTCTATTTCCTGTCCATACTGGTCAAGACGATGCCCGTCGGGATCGTTTATGCCATCTGGTCCGGCGCCGGGATCGTGCTCATCGCCGCCATTGGCTGGTTCTGGTTCAAGCAGCCGCTCGACACGCCGGCAATCATCGGCCTTTCGCTGATTATCGCCGGTGTTCTCATCGTCAACCTGTTCTCGGGAACCGTGGGACACTAAAGCCTTTCCTGCCGGTAAAAATCCGTTGAATCGCCTGGCCTTCCGTCAAACTTTGACTGGAGGTCAGAAATGAACATCAAGAGCCTTCTACTCGGCTCCGCTGCAGCTCTCGTTGCAGTCACTGGCGCACGCGCTGCCGATGCAGTTGTCGTCGCCGAACCGGAAGCTGTCGAATATGTTCGCGTTTGCGACGCATACGGCAAGGGCTTCTTCTACATCCCCGGAACCGAGACATGCCTGAAAGTCAGCGGTCATGTGCGGTTTGATGCCAAGGGCGGCGATGATGTCTCCAAGGGCGGCAAACTCGGTACCTGGAAACTTCTATCCCGCGCCACCATCCGCTTCGATGCCCGTTCGGACACCGAACTTGGTACATTGCGTTCCTTTGCCGAAACACAGTTCAATTATACGAACGGTGACAACAGTTCGTCGCTTCCCCACGCCTATATCTCGCTCGGCGGCTTCCGCATCGGCCTGACCGACTCGCTCTTTGACACATGGACCGGTTCGGCCGGTAATGTCCTCAGAGACGGCGTGATCTCCTATGCCGGAGATGGCGACAATCAGGTCAGCTACACCTTCACCGGCGGCAATGGTTTCTCGGCCCTCATCGGCCTGGAACAGGGTGACAAGGATCACGTGATCGTGGATTACGTGCCGCACATCATTGGCGGCGTGAAGTTCGAACAGGCCTGGGGCGGCATCTCCGTTGTTGCCGGCTACGATTCCGTCGTGGAAGAGTTTGGCGGCAAGCTGCGTCTGGATGTAAAGTTCACCGACACTGTCTCCGCCTTCGTTCTGGGCGGTTATCAGTCCGGTTACGGCGACCACGCCAAGGAAAAACGCACCACCTCCTATTACGGCCCGTGGAATGGCGACTGGGCCATCTGGGGCGGTCTGACCGCCAAGGCTTCGGACAAGGCCACGTTCAACGCGCAGTTGGCTTACGAATCCGAAGGGACCTACGCCGGCGCAATCAATGTCGCCTACGAACTGGTTCCCGGCTTCACCATCACGCCTGAACTCAACTACACCAAGTTCGATGGTGCCCGTAAGGCCAAATCCCTGGCCAGCAATGGAAGCGATGACGCGTTTGGCGGGTTCCTTCGCTTCCAGCGCAATTTCTGATGTCATGACACACAGAACCAGCGCCGGAATTTACCGGCGCTGGATTTTCCCAAATTCATTTTCACCAATCCATTTTCAGCGCCCGTCAACACGGCGCACAGACATTTAGCAGGAAAGGAAAGCAAAGCGGTCGCGGACCGAGGAGATTTGGAAATGTCGAGGCAATATCGCTGGGAACGGACTGTTGAGGGAACTGTGCAAGGCTTCCTCGAACGGGATGGTATTATCCTAAAGTGCTATTCCCCACCCGATTGTGCTTTTCAGAAAGACGATTACAACTCGTTGCATATTTCACTTATGCATATTTTTCTGATTTAGAGCGTGATCCCTATGACAATTTCATCGATGGGTGCCAAACAGGCAGACACGGACTTCCCGGTTCGATTTCAGTACAACGTCACCTACGCAGCGGCGGACCGTACCGGCAATCGCGTGGTCAGGGACCATTCTCTGGACGAGCTGACAGCGCGCTATATCGGGATTCTCTGGGACGACGGTTCGCACAAGGGCAATGTCAAATCCTTCCTGGGCGAGACCAGCGAGATTCTGGCCGGCAACCGGTTCAGTGTCTTCACCCAGGACATGCTCGATTCGGTGATCGGCACGCTCCGCGAGCGCGGTAACAGCAATGCAACCATCAACCGCAAAATGGCTGCTTTGAGCAAATTGCTTCGGAAAGCTTACAAGATGGGCGATATTTACAGCCTGCCCGAGTTTCGGCGGCAAAAGGAAAGACAGGGCCGGATTCGCTTTCTCGAACTGGAGGAAGAGGCCCGCCTGTTCTCGGCCATTCGCGCCAAATGCGAAGACAGCTATCGTTTGAGCATCTTTCTCGTCGATACGGGGTGCCGGCTCGGCGAGGCGATCGGGTTGAACTGGAACGATCTGCAGGAAAACCGCTCGACCTTCTGGCTGACAAAATCCGGGCGCAGCCGGACCGTGCCTTTGACCCGGCGCGCCCATGACGTCACCCAGATTCCACGCGGGCGCTTGAAGGGTCCGTTTGCCATGCACGATCAGCCGCGCTTCCGTGCCATCTGGAATGAAGCCAAGGCCGAGGTCGGATTGGGGACAGACGATCAGGTCGTGCCGCATATTTTGCGCCATACCTGCGCATCGCGGCTGGTGCGCGGCGGCATCGATATCAGGCGCGTGCAGATCTGGCTCGGCCACCAGACATTGCAGATGACCATGCGGTACGCGCATCTGGCAACGCATGATCTCGATCCCTGCGTTGTCGTGCTGGAGCAGAATTGACGACCGGCGCGGAAAAGCCGGATATTCGCGACTGCCCCATGCGATCAGAGGCCGGAGCGTTCGCAGCCTGCACCGCGCCCGATCGGCAAACGGCCTCAGAAGCGATAACGGATACCGATCGTATTGGCGTTTGAACCTTCCCCCATATTGCCGAAGGTTTCGCCGGCACCGGAGCGGTGATGCAATTGCCACGTCACTTCAAGGTTGGGCGCGCCGCCCCAGCGAAATGAAAGTTCCGGCCCGAGAAAGCCAAGGAAGGAAGCATCGCCATTATAGCGCAGTTCGCGTTCCTTCTCGATCTGGGTCTCGCCGGTTACCGCGCTGAAGCCGGCCGTGAATGCCGGGGAGATCACGACATTGCCGATAACGAGACCCTGGTGGCGCAGCCGGACGCCGGTCCAGATCTCGCCTGATGTGTCGTCGTCCTCACCGAACCGCAACGCGACACCGACGACGCCGCCAAGTTGAAATCCTGATCCGAGATTGTAGACATCGCGCCCATAGGTGACGCCGACCAGATAGTTCTTGGTGTAGTCCACATTGAAAAGATGGATGGCGCTGCCCGCGGTATCGCGTGCGAATGGTCCGCCCAGCAGCGTGACATCATTGCGCGTCGGCGCCTCTCCGGGCTGCAGGAAAGGATCCGTCGTGGCAAAATATATGAAGGGATGGGCCTTGCTGGCGGCCATTGCCTGACCGGAAGAAAACCCGAGAACTGCCGCGCTGACCAGCGCTCCAACACCAACCGAACGCCAAGATTTCATCTCTGCCCTCATGGTTCCTGAATAAGACGAGTCTGGCGCACACGATACAAAAAACGCGGGAAGAAGAAACACAAAATTAAACATAGGCATTTTGTTCTGGAAAATGCGTGGGGCTTGAATGGTTTGGCAGTGTCTGCCACCCCGGAAAAAGCCTGGACCCCGCGCATGGCGCCGGGTCCAGGCCTTTTGACTCATCACTGTGATTCCCTCAGTTTCGCTTCAGGTTGGGATAATCTCCCCCTCAGCTTCTGATGGTATCAAGCGCACGTTGTCACCTTCGGGCAACGTGAGGCTCGGCAATTCATCCCCCGATGATCCCCCCCTGCCGGGCCTCATTTCCGGCTTTGCAACAGCGTCAGTCAAGTATACCCAACCTCGACATGTTCAAAATCACCGTGAATCAGCGCATATATTACGTCTCTCAAAAAAAATCACAAGACAAGAGGGCAAAACAAGATACAGGCAAGAATTGCGTTCCTGTGTCAGTAAAACTGCCAAGAAAAAATTATTCCACGCGTCCGATAATACATGGGCTGTGCTGCGCCGCACTTTACCCCTCAGGCATCGGAACGATGCGCAGGCACTGATGCAGCCAGTGGCGGGCCGTCAACTGACAAAGCGGTTTCTGCCGGCGCATCGGCAGAGCGACGGTGCCGGCCCGCCGGCAGAATGGCTCCAGGTCTTGATTTCGCCATATCACGTAACATATAAAGTGTCATGAAATCTGCAAACCGGTTGCCGAGCACAGTTCCCTGCCCGGCGGATGTTCAAACCGATGCCATACCCGCGGGAGGCGCAAGCGCAATGACCCCATTTTCCGATCCGCAGGCCGTGGCGCGCTATGCCGACGGACCAACCCGTTTCGTGCCCGGCTTTGATGCCATGCAGCGCATGACCACGCTTCTGCTGGCCGAACGCGCCCCTGACGATGCCCGGGTGCTGGTTCTTGGCGCTGGCGGCGGGCTGGAATTAAAGATGTTTGCGCAGGCCCATCCGGGCTGGATCTTCGACGGCATTGATCCGTCCGCCGAGATGCTCCATCTGGCCGAACGGACGCTGGGGCCGCTGGCCGCGCGGGCGCGGCTGCAGCAGGGCTATATCGGCGATGCGCCTGACGGCCCCTACGATGCGGCGACGTGCCTGCTGACCCAGCATTTCATGGATATGAATGAGCGGCGGCGTACGGCAGCCGAAGTCAGGCGCCGCCTCAAGCCCGGCGCGCCGTTCGTCACCGCCCATCTCAGTTTCCCGCAAGGCGACGGCGCGCGTGCAACATGGCTATCGCGCTACGCCGCCTTTGCGGTCGCGGCCGGGCTTGATCCTGAAAAGGCAGCGAGCATGCAGCGGGCTGTCGACACAAAAACCCACATTCTTGCGCCCGAGCAGGACGAAGCAATCCTGATCGAGGCGGGTTTTGCGCGCGTCGAGCTGTTTTATGCGGCTTTCAGCTTTCGGGGCTGGGTCGCCTATGCCTGATGCGTATCGCGCATGGCGCGCCATTCCCGGATCGGATAGGCTGCACCGGGACGGGAGAACAAAGGGCAACCAGATGAAGTACCTGACTATTGCTGCGTGTATCGTGCTTGTTGCCGGAGGTGCCTTTTATGCGGCAACGTACAACGCCGCATACAGGCAGCAGAACGAACAAACGCAGCCAATGCGGGATGCCGAGAACGCATTTTATGACGCCGCCGGAGCAAAAGTGGGAGAAACCGAGAAGGTTCGCACCGTCTGCGAGAATTTTGCACGTGACCCGGCAATGAACGCCGAGCCGGTGAAAAGCTTTCTCAGCAAGTGCCGGCAGTTTGGTTTTCTGTAAAAACCTTCCAGACCCTCTTGCCGCCCCCCTGCTCGCGAAAGCTGGCCGCGTGTCTTCCAAAGTCCCATCCGCATGGAAGAAATGCTTTAGAGGATGAGAAAAACTTTGACGGCTCCCCGGACCCAGAACATAAATGAGTGACGGTTAAATTCTCAATGAAGATCAACAGGAACTGGAAACGCTATATTGAGAATTCTACTATTCCTAACTCTTCTCTTGCTGGCTGGTTGTGATGACCGCCCTGCCGGGTGGTCTGCCATTGTTTACCCGGATCGAACCGACCGAACAAAATTCGTCGTAACGCCGCATTTCACGTCCGTGTCGTACTGCCTGGATTCTGCGAAAGAGAAGATGAACGAAATCCAGGTCAATGGCCGCGGCGACTATCAGTGCGGCTATAATTGCGAGGAATACGGAGATCCTCATAGGAAGAATATCTGCGAGAAATACAGCAAGTAGGTCGCGGTCCTGTCTGGTTACGAGATCGCTGAGCCGCTTTAGACGGTCGATCTTGCCAGCATCAGTGATCGACATCCGCGTCTCGTGTTTGGGTATGCCAGCAGGCATTCGATTGCGAAGCCGCTTAACAAAGCCATCAAGGATTCGGGCCGCCAAAACTGACCAGCCACCAATTCGGGCGGCTCCACAAGCCGGGGGCTGCTGCTCGACACCCATATCCACGGCGATGCCGACCGGGAGGTGGCAAACCGGGTGTTTTCCGGCAAAACCCGCAAGAACAAACGGTGATTTGCTTGCGCCAATTTTGTGCGGTTTGTGTCTGACCATGACCGCTTCGTTCCGTTTTCCACGGCTCGGAACTGCAAAATAGAAAAATCAGAAAACTTGCACAAAGGCCTTGCCAACAAAGGGTTTCCTCTTTAGTCAGCGTCCTTGGAGAGGTGGCCGAGTGGTCGAAGGCGCTCCCCTGCTAAGGGAGTAGGCCCGTTAAACGGTCTCGAGGGTTCGAATCCCTTCCTCTCCGCCATTTTCCACGCTTGCCCTCCAAGACAGTTATCCCGCAGTGCAGACACTCGGACATCGCCGGTTGCCGTGCATGTCCCGGTCTGTCTGGCACGCCCCTTTCCGTCAGAGCGTTACCGCCCCGATCTGCTGCAGGACCCCCAGACGGTCGACTTGCAGCCATGCCCGGATCAGCTTGCCATCCTGCGCCTGATAGATGGCGATTCCCTGCTGAACCGCGGTCCTGCCGGTGGGCGCGATACCCGACAGCGGTCCCAGATGCGCCGCCTCGAAGCGCCAGCGCACGCAGACCCTGTCTCCCGCCGCAAACAGGTCTTCCAGCTCAAACCGCAGGCCGGGAAACGCCGTGATCATCCGTTCGACGGTCTGCCGGAAGCCTTGCGGCCCCTGCTCGCCGCCCGCGCCGACGAAACCCTCCGACAGATACTCCGGAAGCCGCTCGAGCAGGCGCGGATTGAGACAATCCTCATACAGGCCTTTGACAAGTTCAGACGGGGTCATGCTATACCTCAAATTGACAATATGCTGTCAATTTTGCATTTTGACAACATACTGTCAATATACCGCTGGAAATTCGGGAGATCATCATGCGCACCCCTCAGGGCGAAGAATTGAGCCGGCTCGTTTGGGACATCCTGCAAACCGCCGGCCGCCTGACCGAGGCCGGCAACCGGCTGAGTGCGCCGTTCGGATTGACCGCCGCGCGCTGGCAGGTCATGGGCGCGATCGTTCAGGAGGCCGCAACCGTGGCGGATGTCGCCCGCCACCTCGCCCAGACACGCCAGAGCGTGCAGCGGCTGGCCGATGAGCTGGTGCATGACGGGCTTGCGGCCTACGGCCCGAACCCGCGGCACCGCCGCGCCAGCCTGCTCAGCCCGACGTCTGAGGGGGCTGCGTCCTATGCGGCGCTGATGCGGCGCCAGGCCGAATGGGTGAATGCGCTGTCCGCCGGGATGCGGCTTGAGGATATCGCCGCGTCGAGGGATCTGCTGGCCACTCTCGGCGCGGCACTGGAGAGCAGCCGGCCATAGAAAAAGGCGGCTCTCGCGAGCCGCCCTTTCTGCATTCAAGCGTTCTGATGGGAATCAGAGACGGAAAACACCCAGCGGATACCAGTAGCCATCGCTGTGACGGCGATAGCCGCGGCGATGTTCACGGTAGCCCCGATGATTCTTCCAGTATCCCGGACGATAATCGCGGTTGTTGTAGTGCGGGCGGCGGCGATCGTCACGGCGATCCCAGCGACGGTCATCGCGGCGATCCCAACGGCGATTGTCGTGGCGGCGCCGCTCAACGTACTGCACCTGCTCGACATTGGATACGACCGGCGCCTTCTGGGCCGATACCGGTGCCGCATTCGAAGAAACGACCGAGGTCAATCCAACGAGAACCGCCAGCAAGCCGGCGGTAAACAGCGAAACAAGATTTTTCATTAGTCACTCCTATCGATTCATACCGGGGATAGGTGCGCCTTCAAGGATGAACAGAGTATGAACGGTATTGCTTTCACCTCGCCCGCAGCGCGCCTTATCCGGATATCGCCGCAGGCCGGGGACCCCGCAAACCGATGCAGTTGCCCCAGGGATCGCGCACCTGACACATGGCAAGACCATCCTGTATCGCCAGCGGCCCGCGATAGAGCGTGGCGCCCAGTTTTTCCACATGCGCCAGAGCCGCGTTAAAATCGTCCACGGCCCAATAGACAACGGAGCCGAAGGGCCCGGAGCCCACTTGCGCGTCTGCAGGCACGATTTCAAGGCAGACGCAGCCGAGCTGCAGGAACTCGAAATCAAATTCATCGAGCCGCGTGCGGACAGCCTCAGGAAAAGCGCGTTGATACCATGCAAGCCCCGCTTCGACATCGCCGACATGAACCAGAACCGCGGCAATGGGGTGGGATGTCGCGTGCATGGGGACCGGTCTCTTCTGCGGGATAGGTTTTGATCGGGATATCCGAGGCGGAATGCTGTGGCAACGGTCCAACTACGACTTTAAGCAGCGTTCGTGTTCGCCCCGTCGAGCAAAGCCTTGACGACAACCAGACGCTCGTCGGCGATGTCGCAGACATATTGGATTGCCGATTGCTGCCGCTCATTGCCGATATTGGCAGCGGCCATGAACCGCACTTCGACAAGATATTTCACTTCAGTCAGACGGTTCTGAGCATCAATGATTTTGCTTGATTCATGGCTCATGATAGGGCCTCAATAGGGTTGAAAATTAATCTAAAAATGTTTCAGACAAACATAATAGGCACCAAAACAATAAGGCTGGGCATCACTGTTTCACCGGCGTAAAAATCGCAACAGTGAGACGATAGTGCCTCACCAGGATTGGTGTCAACAAAAATCGTAACCGTGTAGCGAAAATGATCGATTTACAGTGCAAAATGGCGCGTGCGGCTTTGGGACTTGGGGTGCGTGATCTGGCAGCGCTTGCCCGCGTATCGACGGATACAATCGCCCGATTGGAACGTGGTGAGAGGCTGAAACCTGCGACCATCATGGCTATCGCAGCGGCTCTGGAAACAGCGGGGGTTATCTTTGAGGCGGATGGTGAAACGGTGAATGGTGGTCCAGGGGTGAGACTGCGGATGAAAGAATGATCCGGCCTGCCGCGCTTCCAGCAAGAAACAGACGCTAGGCCCCGGCTTCCCGCTTCAACTCCGCCGCTGTCGCCTCCAATCCCGCAAGGGCAAAGCGCTGGAAATGGGCGATGATGGTTTCCTGCGCACCGGGCGCCGGTGCGAAGAGATCGGGCAGAACCTGCGACAGCAATTGGCGGTTGCCGAGCAGCAGCATGGCAAAGGGCGAGACCATATTGAGCAAACACCGCCCCACCGCCGGATGGTCGGCGGGCACCCCCAGAATATCGGCAACGAGCCCGGTTACCACCTGTTTCTTCGGCAGCACCTCCTGATTCAACAGCACGGGAAAGGCCTGGGATGGCGCGAGAATCTCGCGGCTCAATACCCGCAGCACCCATGTGGATGAAGCCGGGGCGATGATTGCCGCGGCAATCAGTCCGATGAGGATTTTCAGCTTGTCGATGGAAGCCCCCGGTCCCTGCGCCAGCGCCACCAGCCGGTCATAGGTCAGCAGCCGCCGGTGCGCCTCGACCAGCACCGCGGCATAGAGCCCTTCAATGCCGCCATAATAATAATTCACCGCGGCCGAATTGCTCCCGGCCCGTTCGGCGATCTCCTTGCCCGTGGCGCGGTCAAAGCCCTTTTCGGCAAAGATTTCGCCTGCCGCTTCCAGAATCTGGGCCTTGGTCGAAGCGCCGTCCTCGCGCCGTCCGGGAAGTTTTCGAGGTGTTTTGCGTATCATGCCCGTACAGTAACCCAGATTTGAAAGGATTAAAAGTTCAAATTGAAATTCAAATTTGACATAATGCGCATACGGCCTGTATGATGGCGCATGAGCAAAATTCTTCGCATTCTCATTCCGCTGATCCTTATCGCCGCCCTCGCCGGCGGAGCCTGGTGGTACTATCGCCCGTCATCGGCGAACGATGCGCTGACGCTGTATGGCAATGTCGATCTGCGGCAGGCATCGCTTGCCTTCAACGGGTCGGAGCGGATTGCCGAGGTGCTGGCGGAAGAAGGCGATGTGGTGGGCAAGGGCCAGGTGCTGGCGCGGCTCGATACCAGCCGCCTTGCCCCGCAGGTGCAGCAGGCGGAGGCAACCGTCGCCGCCCAGCAGGCCGCCCTGCTCCAGCTGAAAAACGGCAGCCGGCCTGAGGAAATTGCCCAGGCGCGCGCCAATCTGGTGTCGGCACAGGCCGACGCGCTGAACGCCAAGGCGCAATTCGAGCGCCAAAGCGTGCTGACCGCCAATGCCACCGCCAGCAAGCAGGACCTTGATACGGCGCGCGCGGCGGCAGCGGTTGCCGACGCCAAGGTGGACGTGGCGCAAAGTGCGCTGGCGCTTGCCATCGCCGGGCCGCGTGTTGAGGAAATCAGCCAGAGCGAGGCGCAGTTGCGCGGCAGCGAGGCGCAACTGGCGCTCATGCGCCAGCAGCTTGCCGATGCACAGCTTTTTGCGCCGTTTGATGGCGTCGTGCGCTCGCGGCTGATGGAACCGGGCGAGATTGCAGCGCCCAGCAAGCCGGTGTTTTCGCTGGCAACGCGCGGCACGAAATGGGTGCGCGCCTATGTCTCCGAAACCAATCTCGGCCATCTGCGCCCCGGCATGCGGGCCAGGATCACCACCGACAGTTTTCCCGATCAGCCGCTGGACGGCTGGGTCGGCTTTATCTCGCCGGTAGCAGAGTTCACCCCGAAAACCGTGGAGACGACGGACCTGCGCACCAGCCTCGTCTATGAGGTGCGCGTCTTTGTCGAGGACCAGAAGGATGTGCTGCGGCTCGGCATGCCGGCCACCGTCACGTTGCAGCCGGATGCCGCGCCGCACGCGATTGCGCCAATGGCGGACACAAAACCATGACCGCCGCCGCGCCAGCCTCCCCCGTCACGGCGCGGTCCATCCACAAGACGTTCCACCGCGATACCGGCGAAACGGTCAAGGCGCTCGACGATGTCTCGTTTGAGGCGCGCCACGGGACGGTGACCGCCCTTGTCGGGCCAGACGGCGCGGGCAAGACGACGATCCTGCGGCTGATGGCCGGGCTGATGGCGGCCGAGAGCGGCGAACTCAAGGTGCTCGGCATCGATGTCGCGGCCGATCCGCAGGCGGTGCAGAACCGCATCGGCTACATGCCGCAGAAATTCGGTCTTTATGAGGATCTGAGCGTCCAGCAAAATCTCGATCTTTATGCGGACCTGCATGGCATCACCCCGGACCAGCGCCGCGAGATTTATCCGCGGCTGATGGACATGACCAATCTTGGCCGCTTCACCGAACGGCTGGCGGGAAAGCTCTCCGGCGGCATGAAGCAGAAGCTCGGTCTTGCCTGCACGCTGGTGCGCTCGCCGGAATTGCTGCTGCTCGATGAGCCGACCGTCGGCGTCGATCCGCTGTCGCGGCGGGAACTGTGGCAGATCGTGCTGAAACTGGTGCGCGAAGACGGCCTGACGGTCGTCGTCAGCACCTCCTATCTCGACGAGGCCGAGTTCTGCGACCATGCGGTCGTCATGCATCTGGGCAAGGTGCTGGCG
This sequence comes from Todiramphus chloris collaris, assembly GCA_025345505.1. Taxonomy (NCBI): domain Eukaryota; kingdom Metazoa; phylum Chordata; class Aves; order Coraciiformes; family Alcedinidae; genus Todiramphus; species Todiramphus chloris. The sequence goes on along the minus strand of JANVCC010009742.1, from coordinate 2,865,282 downwards.
CAGGGCAAGCCCGACGAGATCACCGCCCGCGCGAAAGGCAATGTGTTCATCGCCAAGCCGCAGGACGGCATGAATGCCCGCTCGCTGCAGGCGCGGCTGTTCCGTCATGACGGCGTGGTGGATGCGGTGCCGGAAGCAGGCAAGGTGCGCATCGTCCGGCAACCGGGTTTCAACGGCAAACTCAGCGTCGACGGCCGGCCGGTGGCGCTGACAGCAACGCCGCCGCGTTTCGAGGACGGCTTCATGGTGCTGTTCAGCGCCGTGGCGGGCGAAGGCCATTCCAGCAGCCTGGAGCTGCAGCGCGCGGCAGACGCGGCACGCAAGGACGAGATTTCCGTGGAGGTGCATGACCTCGTGCGCATGTTCGGGGATTTCGCCGCGGTGAACCATGTCAGTTTCCTGGTGAAGCGCGGCGAGATTTATGGGCTGCTCGGCCCGAACGGCGCGGGCAAGAGCACCACATTCCGCATGCTGTGCGGGCTGATTCCCGCAACCAGCGGAACATTGCGGGTTGCTGGTGCGGATTTGCGCACGGCGCGCGCGGAGGCGCGGCAGAATCTGGGCTATGTCGCGCAGAAATTCTCGCTCTATGGCGACCTCTCGGTGGACGAAAACCTGGATTTCTTCGCCAGCGCCTATGGCCTGCGCGGTGCCAAAAAACGCGAACGCATCGACTGGTCGAAGCAGCAGTTTGAACTCGGTGAACTGGCGACGCTGCCGAGCGGCCAGCTGCCCGGCGGGTTCAAGCAGCGCCTGGCCATGGCCGCCGCGCTGTTGCACGAACCGGATATCCTGTTCCTCGACGAGGCGACGAGCGGCGCCGATCCCCTCGCCCGGCGCGAATTCTGGGGACGCATCACCGCGCTGTCGGAACAGGGTGTAACGGTCATCGTCACCACGCATTTCATGGAAGAAGCGGAATATTGCGACCGGATCATGATCATGGATGCCGGGCGCAATCTCGCCGAGGGAACGCCCGCCGACATCCGTGGCCATGCCAAACCGCAGGACGGGCGCGAGCCGAACATGGAGGATGCATTCATCGCCATTGTCGAGGAATCGCGCAGCGCCGCCGAAACAAGGGGCAAGGCCGCATGAGCACACCCGTCCCGATCCAGCATCATGGCAGCCTGCGGCGCATCCTGGCGCTGGTGCGCAAGGAATCCTGGCAGGTGATCCGCGATCCCAGCAGCATCGCCGTCGGCATCGTCATGCCGATGATGCTGCTGATCCTGTTCGGCTACGGCCTGTCGTTCGATCTGAAGAACCTGCCGGTCGCCCTCGTGATGGAAGAGAATTCCGCCGAAGCGCGCGGCGCGGTGTCGGGTTTCGAGCTTTCGGACTATTTCCAGACCCATCCGGTCAAGACCATGGCGGAGGCCGAGCGGCTGCTCAAGGACAAGACCGTCAGCGGCATCGTGCGCATTCCGCCGCAATTTGCCCGAAACGTTGCGCTGGGCAATGGCGATATCCAGATCGTCGTCAACGGCACCGATGCCAATACGGCGCGCATTTCGCTGGCCTATGCGCAAGGCGCCGTTGCCACGTGGCTGGCGCGGCAGGCGGCCGAAGGCAGGATCACAAGCAATGGCGCTTCCGTGGAGATACAGACGCGGCTCTGGTTCAACGAGGCCAATGAAAGCAGCTATTTCCTCGTGCCGGGGCTGATCGTGCTGGTCATGACGCTGATCGGCGCACTCCTGACCGCGCTCGTCATGGCGCGGGAATGGGAGCGCGGCACCTTCGAGGCCCTGTTCGTTACGCCGGTGCGGCCGGTTGAAATCCTGCTCGGCAAGATCATTCCCTATTTCGTTCTCGGCATGCTCGGGCTGGCATTGTCCGTTGTCGGCAGCCAGATCCTGTTCCATGTGCCGCTGCGCGGCTCGCTGTGGATACTCGTCATCGTCTCGATGCTCTATCTGATCGTGGCGCTCGGCATCGGCCTGCTGATTTCATCGGTCACCAAGAGCCAGTTCGTTGCCAGTCAGGTCACCCTCGTCGTCACCTTCCTGCCCGCGATGATGCTGTCCGGCTTCATGTTCGACATCCGCAGCATGCCGCTCGTCATCCAGTTCATCACCTATATTTTCCCCGGCCGCTATTTCGTCAGCGTGCTGCAGACCCTGTTTCTCGCCGGCGATATCTGGGGAGTGATCCTGCCCAATGCCGCGGTGCTCGCGGTGATGGCAACGGTGCTGATGGCCGCTTCCGTGCGGGCAACGCGCAAGAAACTCGGGTGAAGCCGTCATGATCCAGTCGCTCTTCCGCATCATCGCCCTTATCCGCAAGGAACTGCTGGCAATGCTGAAGGACCCCAAGAGCCGCATCGTACTGGTGGTGCCGCCGATCATGCAATGCCTGGTCTTCGGCTATGCCGCGAGCTACGACCTCAACAACGTGCCCTACGCCCTTCTCGATCACGATCACAGCGCCGCCTCGATGGCGCTGGCCGCACGGTTTGACGGTTCCGCGACGTTCACCCGTATCGCCACTCTGCAGCGGACAGGCGATATCGCCGGTTACATCAACAACAGGCGCGTTCTATTGGTGCTGGTCATCGACCAGGACTTTGAAAAGAACCTGATGGCCGGAAAGCCTGCCCAGTTGCAGGTTATCGCCGACGGGCGCAATTCCAATACGGCGGGCACGGCACAGGGGTATGTCAGCGCCATCGTGACGGATTTCACCCATCGCTGGCGTGCCGAGAACGACCAGGCCGCCAATACCGGAATCACGGTGACGACACGCGCCTGGTACAACCCGAGCCTGGAGACGCGCTGGAACATGATCCCGTCACTGATCGGCACCATCACCATGATGATGACGATGATGCTGACGGCCATGTCCGTGGCTCGCGAGCGGGAGGCGGGAACGCTCGACCAGCTGCTGGTCACGCCCTTCCGCCCCTCCGAAATCATGGTGGGCAAGGCCCTGCCGTCGATGATGGTGGGCACCACGCAGGCAACGCTCATCCTGCTCGTCGCGCAGCTGTGGTTCCAGATCCCCTTCGCCGGGTCCTACCTCATTCTTTATATGGGATTGATCCTGTTTCTGGCGGCGGCGGTCGGCATCGGGCTTTTCCTGTCGTCGCTGGCCGCGAACATGCAGCAGGCGATGATCTTTTCCTTCGTGCTCTTGATGCCGTTCATGCTGCTGTCAGGCCTGACGGCGCCCATCGGCAACATGCCGGATATCCTGCAATATTTCACACTGATCAATCCGCTGCGCTATGCCATCAGCATCACGCACCAGGTCTATCTGGAAGGCGCGGGCATTCGCCAGCTCCTGCCGGAAATGCTGGCGCTCATCGGCATTTCCGTGGTGACACTGCCGGTTTCATCCTGGCTGTTCCGTCACCGGCTGGTGTGAAAATCCTGGACGACCTGATTGCGTGGTGCGTGGTTCGACAAGCTCACCATGAGGGATGTTGTTGATGACAAAGCCAATCGGATATGTCGCAGAATATGGCTCCTTGCAATCTACTCCCTCCCTCATGGTGAGCTTGTCGAACCACGCACTGAAGGGAATGCCAGTCGTCCGTGATCAGCCCGGCCAGCAGCGCATGGCGATATCGATCAGCCTGTAAAGCTCTTCCCGCGCGGTTCCGCTCGATGCCTGTACCGCGGTACCCTGGGATACGGTCATGATAAACCGGGCGATATCTTCCGCATCGCACTCGGTTTTCAGGTCACCCTCGCGTTTCGCCCGGGCAAAACGCCGCGCCAGTGCCTTCTGGCCCATATTGCGCTTTTCGATGATGGTTTTCTGGATGGCGGCGGCGGCATCGCTGCAGCCCATGGCCGCATTGATTCCCATACACCCCGAAGGATTGCAGTCGCAGGTCTGCGCATCGGCAAAGCCGTGCAGAATATCCATGGCGACGGTGCGTGCGTCCGGCTGCTCCAGCGCTTTCCAGAAAAACGCCATGTAATTCTGCTCATAGCGCTCCAGCGCCATGCGGAACAGTTCTTCCTTGTTGCCGAAGGCGCCGTAAAGGCTTGGCTTGGTGATACCCATGCCGTCCGTCAGGTCAGTGATGGATGTGCCCTCGTAGCCCTTGCGCCAAAAAAGTTCGAGCGCAGTCTGCAGTGCCTCATCGGCATCAAATTCCCTCGGCCGTCCCATGGACAAGACTCCCTAGAAGAAATATACCGCTCGGTATAAAATCCAATTGACAGCCACCGTACCGCAGCCTTATATCTCGTTTTATACCGATCGGTATCGATCGTCAACGATCCAATTTCGTTTAGCCACTCCCAATGGCGATACAACTTTCAAAGCAGGATGACCACGATGTCAATCAGCACTTACAAAAGATCACTCTATGTCGGCGGCTTTATTGTGGCGCTGGCAGCCGTGGGTTCGACCCAACTGTTCGATCTTGGCAAGAGCCATGCCGAAACCAGCAAGCAGGCCGCGCCCGTGGCAACGCCCGTTTCCGTCGCTGTCGTCCAACCGAAGCTCATCACCCGGTGGAGCGAGTTCTCCGGCCGCCTCGAAGCCATCGACCATGTCGACCTTCGTTCGCGCGTCGCCGGGGCCATCCAGTCCGTCGCCTTCAAGGAAGGTGCGCTGGTCAAGCAGGGCGACCTCCTCGTCAAGATCGATCCGGCTCCCTATGAAGCCGAGGTCGCGCGGGCAAAGGCCGCCGTCAGCGCCGCCGAATCGAAACTGTCCCTCGCCAAGAACGAACTGGAACGCGGCAAGCGCCTGATCGATTCGCGCACGGTGTCCCAGAGCGACTATGACCAGCGCATCAACGTCCAGAGCGGCGCACAGGCCGATCTCGAAGCGGCACAGGCCGGGCTCAAGACCGCCATGCTCAATCTCGATTACACGGAAATCCGTGCGCCCATCAGCGGCCGCGTCGGCCGCATCGAAATCACCGCCGGCAATCTGATCGCCTCCGGTCCCAGCTCGCCGCTGCTGACCACCATCGTCTCGATCAGCCCGATCTATGCCAGCTTCGAGGCCAATGAGAACACCGTGGCACAGGCCCTCGCCGACCTGCCGCAGGGTCTCAACAGCCGCGATTTCTCCGACCGCATCCCCGTCGTGATGGACGTTTACGGCCAGAGTGACGTGAAGGGCAAGCTGCAGCTGATCAACAACAGCGTCGATGTCGCCAGCGGCACGGTCAAGGTACGGGCGGTGTTTGACAATGCGGACGGCAAGTTCATGCCGGGCCAGTTTGCCAAGCTGCGCATGGGCACGGCCAACGAAAAGCAGGAACTGCTGGTCGATGAAAAGGCTGTCGGCACCGACCAGAGCAAGAAGTTCGTCATGGTGGTCAACGACAAGAACATCGTCGAATACCGCGAGATTTCGCTCGGGGCACCGGCGGAAGGCCTGCGTATCGTCACCAGCGGCCTGCAGCCGGACGAAAAGATCGTCGTCAACGGCTTGCAGCGCATTCGTCCCGGCTCGCTCGTCGCTCCTGAAATGGTCGCCATGGGCGCTGCAGCGCACAATTTGCAGGCCTTGGCCACCGATCCAGCCAAGACACAACAGTAATCGCATCAAAGCCCCGCAACGGGCAGGCGGATAGTGACATGAATATCTCCAATTTCTTCATCGACCGCCCGGTCTTCGCGGGCGTTCTGTCTTTCGTGATTTTCCTCGGCGGCCTGATCGCCCTGACGGCCATGCCGGTATCGGAATATCCGGATGTCGTGCCGCCATCCATCGTGGTGCGCGCGCAATATCCGGGTGCCAACCCGAAGGTCATTGCCGAAACCGTGGCAACGCCGATCGAGGAACAGATCAACGGCGTTGAAGGCATGCTCTACATGGGCAGCCAGGCAACCACCGACGGCCAGATGACCCTGACCGTGACTTTCGCCATCGGCACCGACCCCGACAAGGCGCAGCAGCTGGTGCAGAACCGTGTATCGCAGGCCGAACCCCGCCTGCCGCAGGAGGTGCGCAGCCTCGGCATCACCACGGTGAAGAGCTCGCCGGACCTGATGCTGGTGGTCAACCTCATTTCGCCCAACAACCGCTATGACATCACCTATCTGCGCAACTACGCGCTGATCAACATCAAGGACCGGCTCGCCCGCATCAATGGTGTCGGCGACGTGCAGCTGTTCGGCTCGGGCGATTATTCCATGCGCGTATGGCTTGATCCGCAGAAGACGGCGGAGCTTGGTCTTTCGGCAACGGATGTTCTCAATGAAATCCGCGCGCAGAACGTCCAGGCCGCAGCGGGCGTCATCGGCGCCTCCCCCAGCCCCAACGGTGTTGACCTGCAATTGTCGGTGAACGCGCAGGGCCGGTTGCAAACCGAGGAAGAATTCGGTCAGATCATCGTCAAGACCGCCGCCAATGGCGCGATCACGCATCTGCGCGATATCGCCCGTATCGAGCTTGGCGCTGCCCAGTATTCGCTGCGCTCCCTGCTCGACAACAAGCCGGCCGTCGCCATCCCCGTTTTCCAGGCACCGGGCTCCAACGCCATCCAGATCGCCGATCAGGTGCGTGCGGTCATGGACGAGATGAAGCTGACCATGCCGGAAGGCGTCAGCTACGAGATCGTTTATGATACGACGCAGTTCGTCCGCGCCTCCATCGAAGCCGTTGTTCACACGCTGCTGGAAGCCGTTGTGCTCGTCGTTCTCGTGGTCATCCTGTTCCTGCAGACATGGCGCGCCTCGATCATCCCGCTGATTGCGGTTCCGATCTCGATCATCGGTACGTTCGCCGTCATGCACCTCTTCGGCTTCTCGGTGAATGCGCTGAGCCTGTTCGGCCTCGTGCTCGCCATCGGCATCGTGGTGGATGACGCGATCGTGGTGGTGGAAAACGTCGAACGCAACATCGAAAACGGTCTGGCGCCACGTGCGGCAACCGTTCAGGCGATGCGCGAAGTGTCGGGTCCGATCATCGCCATTGCGCTGGTGCTGGTTGCAGTTTTCGTGCCGCTTGCCTTCATCAGCGGCCTGACCGGACAGTTCTACCGCCAGTTCGCGCTGACCATTGCCATCTCGACCGTCATCTCCGCCTTCAACTCGCTGACCCTGTCGCCGGCCCTCGCCGCCCTGCTTCTGAAAGGCCATGACGAGCCGAAGGATGCGCTGACGCGGTTCATGGACAAGACGCTGGGCTGGCTGTTCCGCGGGTTCAATGCCGTGTTCACACGCGGCGCCAACGGCTACAGCCGCGGCGTCACCGCCGTCATCTCGCGCAAGACCGTGATGATGGGCATCTATGTCCTGCTGATCGGTGCGACGGCCTTCATGTTCAAGAGTGTTCCCGGCGGGTTCGTGCCGCCGCAGGACAAGCAGTATCTCGTCGGCTTCACCCAGCTGCCGGATGGTGCAACGCTTGACCGCACGGAGGCCGTCGTTCGCCGCATCGGTGACATCGCCCTGAAGATCCCGGGCGTGCAGAGCACCATTGCGTTCCCCGGCCTGTCGATCAACGGTTTCACCAACAGCTCCAATGCCGGTATCGTCTTCGTCTCGCTCAAGCCATTCGAGGAGCGCAAGACGCCTGACTTAAGTGCCGGAGCGATTGCCAAGGCGCTGAACATGCAGTTGTTCGGCATCAAGGAATCGTTCAGCGCCGTGTTCCCGCCTCCCCCTGTTCAGGGTTTGGGCGCCATCGGCGGCTTCAAGTTCCAGATCGAGGACCGCAACGGCCTGGGCTATCAGGCACTGGACGACGCCACCAAGGCGTTCCTTGCCAAGGCTGCCGCCGCTCCGGAACTCATCGGCCTGTTCTCCAGCTATCAGATCAACGTTCCCCAGCTTTACGCCGATGTGGACCGTGCCAAGGCACGCCAGCTCAATGTCTCGCTGCCGGAAATCTTCAACACGCTGCAGATCTATCTCGGCTCCGTCTATGTCAACGACTTCAACAAGTTCGGGCGGACCTATTCGGTCCGCATGCAGGCCGATTCCGGCTTCCGGGCGAAGGCGGAAGACATTGGCGACCTGAAGGTCCGCTCGGGTTCGGGTGAAATGATCCCGCTGTCGGCCCTGCTCAAGGTGCAGTCGAGTGCCGGACCCGACCGCGCCATGCGTTACAACGGCTTCCTCGCAGCCGATGTGAACGGCAACGCGGCGCCGGGCTTCTCTTCCGGGCAGGCGCGTGCTGCCGTCGAACGCATCGCCGCCGAGACCTTCCCGGCCGGCATCGGCTATGAATGGACGGAGCTTACCTATCAGGAGATCATCGCCGGCAATTCCGCCTACCTGATCTTCCCGCTGTCGATCCTGCTGGTGTTCCTGGTGCTGTCGGCCCAGTACGAAAGCCTGTCCCTGCCGCTGTCGATCATCATGATCGTCCCGCTCGGTTTGCTCGCCGCCCTCTTCGGCGTCTGGCTGACCGCCGGTGACAACAACGTCTTCACGCAGATCGGGCTGATCGTGCTGGTGGGTCTCTCAGCCAAGAATGCCATCCTGATCGTGGAGTTCGCGCGGGAACTGGAGTTTGCGGGATCAACGCCGTTCAAGGCGGTGATCGAAGCCAGCCGCCTGCGGCTGCGCCCGATCCTGATGACCTCGCTTGCCTTCATCATGGGCGTGGTTCCGCTCGTCACGTCAACGGGCGCCGGTTCGGAAATGCGCAGCGCCATGGGCGTGGCCGTGTTCTCCGGCATGATCGGCGTGACGCTGTTCGGCCTGTTCATGACACCGGTCTTCTACGTGCTCGTTCGTGCCATGACCGGCAACCGGCCGCTCAAGCATGCGAGTCAGGGAAGCCACTTCGACGGCGAATCAAGCCACAATTCGGCCATGGTTCATCCCGCCCCGGCTCCGGCCGAGTAAAAAACACGCGCGGTGCGCAGGTTTTTCCGCCTGTGCACCGCGCGAATCAAGTCACTGAAACCACATTGTTTTCTTCGGCATTGACAGGCAAAAGGCCCGCCGGACGGGCCGTTCACAAAGACGTTTGGGGCCTGAACGTGCTTTTTGGGGTGACAAAAAGTTTCAAACTGTTACAGTTGCGTGACCAAGCCGACTATCGGCACTGACGAGCATGACCGGGTTTCGCGTTCCGCGGAGGTCGTTTAAATCAGGAGCAGACTTTGACAAGCGTTGCACCAGCCAATGACAACAGAAAGATCAGCGACGGATTCTTCCCTCTGGTCTTGTTCCTTGTGGTCACAGAAATCGCGGCAACCGTGCTGCTGACTTTGCCAAATTGGTATTGAAACCCAAACAGGCGGAAGCCAGCATGTCGATCCTGCCCCTGCTGGCAGGAATGATCATTATCGTGATGCTTGCCGGCGTCCTCATCGTCTGACCGGACTTTATTTTCCAGGACATTTTTGCCTCTCCGGCAATTCCTCCATCCAATCAATCAATTGGGATAACACGAGCGGATGCTCTGTGATAATCTCGGCCTGTTGAACTGATTTGGCCGCCGTCTCGCGCAGGAGAACGGCGGCATGGAGAGCCCAATGAAACGTGCAACCTGTTCGGTGTTGCTACTCATTCTGTTCGTTGCCGGATGCCAGACCATCACCCCGGAAGAACGGCGCGCCATCGATGGCCGGACCTGTTCGTCCTATGGTTTCAAGCGGGGCACCGACGCCTTTGCCCGCTGCCTGCTCGACCTTGAACTGGACCGCCGTGCCACAAGCCGGGCTCAATTCGATGACATGCGATTCAATTCGCCGCCCCTGATTATCTATGGGGGCCGCCATTACCGCTGGTAAGTTATAAACAGGGGACAGCGATGTCCCTTGACGGGTTTTGAAACTTCACGAAAAGGTCGTGAACTCTTTTGGCACCCGTCAAAACACAGACGAATCAAGAAGGATAATATTGATGCGAAGCCTGTTTTTTGCCGTAGCGGTGGCTGCGGGACTTTTTGCTGCTGAAAGCCAGGCGCAAGGTATGCCCAATGCCGCTGCCCCCAGTGTCAATGCTCCCGGTGCCAATGCGCAAGCCACACGCGTTCGCCCTGAACAGGATGCCATGTCCGCACGCATCCGGAAGAACCGGCCGGCCAAACGGACCTATGCGCGCGAAGAAAGCCGGCGGCAGCTGACCGCGGAATATAATCGCCGCGCCCGGGTTTTCGGCCGGGCCAGCGCCGACCGCTGGCTGGCGACCCAGCGCCCCTGACCTATCCCTGCCATTGCCTTCCGTACATCTGCCGGTGACCCGTCGGCGGATTTTTTGCTGTTGCGGGCCCGTCTTGACAAAGACCCCTGGTTCGCACGACTATTGCCGGGCTGCGTAGGGCGCATCGACGTGCGGTCGAAAGGGCAATGCCCGCCTGCGTCAAATGACAACAGATGCGCCAATGCCGAACCTCGAAAACCTCAGAAAGCAAGCCAAGCAGTATCTGCGCTGGCATCGTGAACGGTACCATCCCGTTGCCGCCGAAATCCGGGCCGCCCTGCCGCGGTTCCGGCATCTCGATGACAAGGACGTGCTGGATGCGCCGTTCAGGCTCAGCGATGCGCAGGAACTTGTGGCACGCCAGCGCGGTTTCGAAGGGTGGCAGGCGCTCCTATCAGGAGCCTACACCATGAGCACCCCCATCCATCAACCCGCGCCGCGCGCCGTCCTCAGTTCCATTGCTGCCCAGCTTTTCGTCGCCGATATCCAGCGATCATGCGATTTCTACACCCGCAAACTCGGCTTTGCCGTTGATTTCCTCTATGGAGAGCCGCCGTTCTACGGACAACTCATCCGCGACCGGGCCAAGCTTGCCTTGCGGCTGGTCTGCGAGCCTGTCTTTGCCGGCGATATCCGCAGCCGGGAGCATCTGCTTTCCGCTTCAATCGCCGTCGACAGCGCGGCGGAGATCAAGCAGCTTTTCCTCGATTTCCAGGCGGCGGGCGTGTCCTTTCACCAGACGCTGAAGAAGGAGCCTTGGGGCGCGAGAAACTTCATCGTGCTCGATCCGGACGGCAATCTCATTCTGTTTGCCGGCCCGGCTGACTGAGCGGCCGGATTGCGCGCACCACACATCCCGGCATTTTCACGGCTTGTTGTCTTGTCACTGCCGGATTCCTGTGGATGTAAGGAGCCACGTGATCAGGGAAAGACAGCAGCGTGATCAAGTTTCCATGGAATGACCGCGCAGGAAAGCCGTCGGCCATCAAAATCGCAGCCCTCATTGCTGCCTTTGTCCCTCTGGTGTTCATCACCACGGGCTACAAGGTCAATATTCTCGGGCCGCGTCCGATCACGGAAGCCATTCACCAGACCGGCGACTGGGCGATCCGCTTCTTCCTGATCTCGCTCGCCATAACGCCGCTGCGCCATATCACCCGCTGGAACAGGCTTATCCTGATCCGGCGCATTCTCGGCCTCACCGCCCTCGCCTATGCCGCCCTGCACTTCTCGCTCTACATCGTTGACCAGAACGGCAACCTGCTGCGAGTGGCCAGCGAGATCTGGCTGCGCATCTATCTGCTGATCGGCTTCACCGCATTGCTTGGCCTGGTTGCGCTCGGCGTGACCTCCACCGATGGCATGATCCGGCGCATGGGCAGGAACTGGAACCGGCTGCACATGCTGGCCTATCCGCTGGCAGCGCTCGGCGTCCTGCACTTTTTCATGCAGTCGAAGGCCGATGTCACGCAGGCGACGCTGATGGCGGGTTTTCTCATCGCGCTGCTGCTCTACCGCTTTGCCCATGCGCGCGGCTTTGCCCTGTCTTCGCCGTGGACGCCGCTTGCCATTGCCGTGCTGGCGGCGCTTGGAACCGCCCTTGCCGAATATGCCTGGTTCGCGCTCGCCACCCGAATTCCGCCGATGCGGGTGCTGCTGGCCAACCTCTCCTTCGCCTATTCGATCCGCCCGATGTGGTGGGTGCTGGCGGCGGCGCTGCTTCCGGCCCTGTGGGTTGGCATAAAGCCGGCGGCCAACCGGCAAGGCCGCAAACTCAATCCTGTTACACCGAAATAAGAGACAGGTTTTGCTTTTCACCGCCGGAAAAAATGCTATCGCTGTGGCCATGGAACCGCAGCTTACCCCCCTGATTGAATCGCTCCCCTCCACCGTGCCCTTCGTCGGACCGGAAACACTGGAACGCCAACGCAACCGGCCATTTCGCGCCCGGCTTGGCGCCAACGAAAACGGGTTTGGACCGGCACCATCGGTGATCGCAGCCATGCGCGCCGCCGCGCCGGAGGTGTGGAAATATTGCGACCCGGAGAATTTCGACCTGAAGGCGGCGCTCGCCGCGCATCTCGCCGTCACGCCGCGCAATGTCGTGGTCGGCGAAGGCGTTGATACCCTGCTGGGGCTGACGGTTCGCCAATATGTGCGCGAGGGAACGCCGGTTGTCACCTCGCTCGGCGCCTATCCCACCTTCAACTTTCACGTGGCCGGGTTCGGCGGGCAGCTTGTCACTGTTCCCTACCGGGATGACCGGGAAGACCTTGATGCCCTGCTGGACGCCGTCATTCGCGAAAAGGCGCCACTGGTCTATTTCTCCAATCCCGACAACCCCATGGGGACATGGCACGAGGCAGCGGCGATCGAAGCCTTCGTCGCCGCCCTGCCCGAAACCACCCTGCTGATCCTCGACGAAGCCTATGGCGAGACCGCCCCGGCTTCCGCCCTGCCCGCCATCGACGTCTCGCGGCCCAACGTGCTGCGTATGCGCACTTTTTCCAAGGCCTATGGCCTGGCCGGCATGCGCTGCGGCTATGCCATTGGCGCGGAAAGCCAGATCACCGCCTTCGACAAGATTCGCAACCATTTCGGCATGAACCGCATGGTGCAGATCGCTGCGCTGGCCGCCCTTGCCGACCAACCCTATCTCAACACGGTGGTGGCGCGGATCATTGCCGGGCGCGACCGAATCGCAGCCATCGCCGCCAGGAACGGCCTTGCCGCCATCCCTTCGGCCACCAATTTCGTCACCATCGACTGCGGGCGCGATGGGACCTACGCCGCCAGCGTGCTGAGCGGTCTCATCGAGCGCGACATTTTCGTCCGCAAGCCCATGGCCCCCGTGCTTGACCGCTGTATTCGTGTCAGTGTCGGACTGGACGAGGAACTGGACCTGTTTGAGGAAAAGCTCGCCGAGACACTGGCTGCACTCAAGTAAATCTGGATAGCAGACTGCGAGAGCAGATCAGAACCGCACCGACATGGACTGGAACCGAACATGGCATTGAATGGCGACACCCACCTTGGTGATACCAACAGCGGCACCCTCCACCAGCACACGATCAATCGGACATTCGCCTGCCTCGGCGGCCTGATCGGCGCCGCTGGCATCGCCGCCTATGCAGCCGCCGCGCACAGCGCCAGTCCGCATATGGCAACGATTGCGCCCATCTTGTTCATCCACGCCCCGGCTTTCCTCGCGCTTGCGGTACTGGCGAAAATCAGCCGCGCGGCCTATGGCGGCGGCCTCGCGCTGTTGCTCGGCCTCCTCCTGTTCATCGGCGATCTCGCTTCCCGCGATATCACCGGTGACCGCCTGTTCCCCGGCGCCGCACCTGCAGGCGGTACACTGCTCATCCTTGGCTGGCTGCTCGTTGCCGCCACAGCCTTCCGCACATTCGATTTCAGGAAATAGCTGCCACGATACAGAGAGGCATCACGCCCTGCAGCCGGGACGATGAGATCAGCTTATTCCCTTCAGCTTGTTGTTGCACAGCTTGTAGTAACCACCGCCTTTCTCGATCCAACGCATGCCGCCCAGCGTATTGTTGTCCTTGTTGATGTGATAGTGCTCCAGACAGGTGTGCATGCGCGCCTTGGCCGGTTTCTCCGCCGCAAATTTGCTGGAAACGGCACTCGGAAACACGAGTGATTTCGGCACCCCGGCCGTCGGGGCGGCCTTTGGCGCAATCTCCGGTTTTGTCTCCGGTGACTCAGTTTCCGCCGCCGCAGACGCCGCTTTTGCGCATTCCTGTTTGCGGAATTCGTTCCAGCCCGTTGTGCTGCCTGCCGCTTGCGCAGCTTTGTACCTGGCACTGCAGTCCTTCATTGAAACGGCCTGCGCCGGCACACCCCCTGCCAGCAGAACAATTGCAGCGCCCAGCGCAGGCAACAGATGTTTGAATTCTCGACCAACCATGCTGTTCAACTCTCAGTCTTATGAAAAACGCTATTCAATCAAAGGCATATTGAAGACTGGCAATGAACTGAATCTACCCGATTTTGCGCCGTGGCACCATCGGGCGCCCCTTATCACTTCGTCTGAGAGCCTTCGTCCCGCAGTTGTGCAAACCAGTATCGAGGGTTGAATTTCTCCTTGAATGAATTGAACGTTCGTTTTATTAAAGCTGCATGGCTCGAACAATTGGCTCAGACGGCGAGAAGACCCAGGCAGCGATTCATGTCGCGGCACGGCGGCTGATCGCCAAGGTAGGCTATGAGGCCATGTCGATGCGCCAGTTGGCGGAACAGGTCGGCGTGCAGGCGGCGGCCCTCTACCGCTATCACCCGACCAAGCAGGAGCTGCTGTTCGCGGTGATGCGCGACCACATGGACCGGCTGCTGGCGGCCTGGCAGACCGAGAGCCAGACCCTGACCACGCCGTTCGAACGTCTTGCCGCCTTCATCCGTTTTCACATCCGTTACCATGTGGAGCGGCGGGACGATGTGCACATTGCCAATATGGAACTGCGCAGCCTGCAGGGTGACAAGCTCGCCATTCTGGTGGAATTGCGGGCGGTCTACGAGAACGAGCTGCGGCTGATCCTCGAAGCGGGCAGCGCATCCGGTCAATTCGATATCGACGACATTCCGCTGACGACCCGGGCCATCATTGCGATGACCACCGGCGTGAATGTCTGGTTTCGTCCGGACGACAGGCTTACTGTCACGCAGATTGCGGAAAAATACGTCACTATGGGATTGCGCCTCGTGGGCGCCAAGAATGTCACGACAAAGGACATGGGAGAGTAGCATGTATCAGTCAGGTCTGCGATTTGGACTTTCAGATGATCTCGAAGCGCTGCGCGAGACGGTGCACCGGTTCGCGCAGGAACGCATCGCACCGCTTGCCGCCGAAACGGACCGGTCCAACCAGTTCCCCATGCATCTCTGGCAGGAAATGGGCGCGCTCGGCCTGCTCGGAATGACGGCAAACCCGGATTTCGGCGGCTCGGGCCTCGGCTATCTCGCCCATGCCATTGCCGTGGAGGAGATTTCCCGGGCATCGGCGTCCGTCGGCCTGTCCTACGGCGCGCATTCCAACCTTTGCGTCAACCAGATCAACCGCTGGGGCACAGACGCGCAGAAGGCGAAATATCTGCCGAAGCTGTGTTCGGGCGAGCATGTGGGCTCACTCGCCATGTCCGAGCCCGGTGCCGGCTCCGACGTCGTGTCGATGAAACTGCGGGCCGACAAGAAGAATGACCGCTATGTGCTGAACGGCAACAAGATGTGGATCACCAATGGTCCCGATGCCGATACGCTGGTGGTCTACGCCAAGACCGACCCCGCCGCCGGGTCGCGTGGCGTGACGGCGTTTCTGGTTGAGAAAGGCGTCAAGGGTTTCAGCACGGCGCAAAAGCTCGACAAGCTCGGCATGCGCGGCTCCAACACCTGCGAACTGGTATTCGAGGATTGCGAGATCCCGTTCGAGAACGTGCTCGGCGAAGAGGGCAAGGGCGTGCGCATCCTCATGTCCGGCCTCGACTATGAACGGGTCGTGCTTGCCGGCGGCCCGCTCGGCATCATGGCTGCCTGCCTCGACGTGGTGGTGCCCTATGTGCATGAGCGCAAGCAGTTCGGCCAGCCGATCGGCGAATTCCAGCTGATGCAGGGCAAGCTTGCCGATATGTACACGACGATGAACGCCTCGCGTGCCTATGTCTACGCCGTGGCTGCCGCCTGCGACCGCGGCGAGACCACGCGCAAGGATGCCGCCGGCTGCATTCTCTATGCGGCGGAGAAGGCCACCTGGTGTGCTCTGGAAGCCATCCAGGCGCTGGGCGGTAACGGCTACATCAACGATTACCCGACGGGACGCCTGCTGCGCGACGCCAAGCTCTATGAAATCGGCGCTGGCACCAGTGAAATCCGCCGCATGCTGATCGGGCGCGAAATGTTCGGTGAGAGCGCCTGAATGGCATGAATTCTATTTTATGTCATTCTTTGGTAGAATTGCCATGTTTTATGAATGATGGCAGATTTCTTCCATTGTTCTCAAAGAGGTCTTTAACAATGGCACGCAAGAGGAATGAAGGTTTCCGTGAGGAACCACAAGCGTTTGAGCACGATGCAGACACCTCGTCGGCGCCGTTTTCCTGGGCTGTGACTGCTACGATAGGTGATGGCGGCCGCTTGGTTATTCCGGCCGAGATGCGCAAGCTCATGAACGTGAAGCCGGGCGACACCGTCGCCCTGCGCATGGTCGACGGTTATCTTCAGGTTGCCTCCCAGAGCGCGACGCTGAAAAAGATCTGGGAGAGCGCCGAAAAGCTCAAAAGGCCGGGTGTCAGTCTGGTGGACGAATTCATTGCGGACAGACTGGCCGAACAACGCGCGTCTGATGCGCGGTTTGACCGGCTGGCGCGCGAAGCAGCGGAAATCGCCAAGGCACCGAAGAAATGACCACGGTGGTCCTTGATGCCTCGGCGGTGCTGGCGGTTCTTCTGCAGGAGCCGGGGGCAGACCGTGCGCAGGCCTGCCTTTCCGGCGCGCTCTGCACGACTGTCAACCTGGCCGAGATCATGGCCGCCTGCGCCGACAAGGGTCTTTCCCTTGCCGTTCCCGATGCACTGATGACCGGATACAGTGTCCGGTATGTTGATTTCGACAAGGATCTCGCACTGACCGCCGCCTTGCTGCGCCCCGCAACCCGCCACAAGGGTCTTTCTCTCGGCGACCGCGCCTGCCTTGCTCTTGCCATACGGGAAGGCGCCACTGCCATTACCACCGACCGCGCCTGGGCCGACCTTGATGTCGGCTGCCACATCGAAGTGATCCGATAGGAGAATACATGAGCATACTTCAGTCCCAGATCACCACCACATCCGAAACCTTTGCCGCCAATACGGAGCGCATGCGCGCCCTTGTCGATGACATCAAGGCCAAGGCTGCGCTGGTGAGCAAGGGCGGGACCGACGAAGCACGCAAGCGCCACACCGCGCGCAACAAGCTGCTGCCGCGGGACCGGCTGGTACAGTTGCTTGATCCCGGTTCGCCCTTTCTGGAAATCGGACAGTTTGCCGCCTGGGACTTGTATGGCGACAATATCGCATCGGCGGGGCTGATCGCCGGTATCGGGCGCGTGTCCGGCAAGGAGGTGATGATTGTCGTCAACGACGCCACGGTCAAGGGCGGCACCTATTATCCGCTGACCGTGAAGAAGCATCTGCGTGCGCAGGAAATCGCGCTGCAGAACAACCTCCCTTGCATCTATCTCGTCGATTCCGGCGGCGCGAACCTGCCGAACCAGGACGAGGTTTTCCCGGACCGCGAGCATTTCGGGCGCATCTTCTACAACCAGGCGAACATGTCAGCGGCGGGTATTCCGCAGATCGCGGTGGTCATGGGCTCCTGTACGGCGGGCGGCGCCTACGTGCCGGCCATGTCTGAAGAAACCATCATGGTCAAAGGCCAGGCGACCATCTTTCTTGCCGGCCCGCCGCTGGTGAAGGCTGCGACCGGCGAGGACGTGACGGCGGAGGACCTTGGCGGTGCCGAGGTGCACACGCGCGAGTCCGGCGTTGCCGATCACTATGCCATGGACGATGCCCATGCCCTTGCCATCGCCCGGCGCATCGTCGGAAACCTGAATCGAAAGAAGGTGATAGGGCTCGACCTTCGCAAAGTGAGTCCGCCTCTTTACGATCCGCATGAACTCTACGGCATCGTGCCTACGGACCTGCGCCAGCCCTATGATGTGCGCGAAGTCATCGCCCGCGTGGTCGACGGTTCCGAATTCGATGAGTTCAAGCAGAATTACGGCACCAGCCTCGTCACCGGCTTTGCCCATCTCTACGGCATGCCGGTCGGCATCATCGCCAACAATGGCGTGCTGTTTTCCGAAAGCGCGCTGAAGGGCACGCACTTCATCGAGCTGTGCACCCAGCGCGGCATTCCGCTCGTCTTCCTGCAGAACATCACCGGCTTCATGGTGGGCCGTTCCTATGAAGCGGGCGGCATCGCCAAGGACGGCGCCAAGCTGGTGACGGCGGTTGCCACGGCGCGCGTGCCCAAGGTGACGATGATCATCGGCGGATCGTTTGGCGCGGGCAATTACGGCATGTGCGGCCGCGCCTTCTCGCCGCGCTTCCTGTGGATGTGGCCCAATGCCCGCATTTCCGTCATGGGCGGCGAACAGGCGGCAACGGTGCTGGCGCTGGTCAAGCGCGAGGGAATCGAACGCAAGGGCGGTGATTGGCCCGCAGCCGAAGAGGCGGCCTTTCGTGCGCCGATCCTGGAAAAATACGAGCGCGAGGGCCACCCGCTCTACTCTTCGGCGCGCCTGTGGGACGACGGCATCATCGACCCGGCCAAAACCCGCGAGGTTCTCGCCCTTTCACTTTCCGCAGCCCTGAATGCACCCGTGGAGGATACCACATTCGGTATCTTCAGGATGTAAGGAGAAAAACCATGACAAAAATGTTCTCCAGAATCCTCATTGCCAATCGCGGTGAAATTGCCTGCCGGGTCATCCGCACAGCGCAGAAGATGGGTATCGGCACCGTTGCCGTCTATTCCGACGCCGATGCCGATGCGCTGCATGTGGCAATGGCCGACGAGGCCGTGCATATCGGCGGCTCCTCGGTCTCGGAAAGCTATCTGCGTGCCGACCGCATCATTCAGGCGGCCATCGATACGGGCGCCGAAGCCATTCATCCCGGCTACGGGTTCCTGTCGGAAAACCCCGGCTTTGTAGATGCCGTGGTCAAGGCCGGCCTCGTCTTCATCGGCCCCTCGGCCGATTCCATCCGCGCCATGGGCCTGAAGGACGCCGCCAAGCGGCTGATGGAAAAAGCGGGCGTGCCTGTCGTTCCCGGCTATCACGGTGAAGCACAGGAACTGGTCGTGCTTGCCTCCAAGGCGCGCGAGATCGGCTATCCCGTGCTGATCAAGGCGCGCGCCGGCGGTGGCGGCAAGGGCATGCGCAAGGTCGACAGCCCTGATGATTTCGCCGAAGCGCTGGGCAGCGCGCGGCGCGAAGCCAAGAGCGCCTTCGGCGATGACCGCGTGCTGGTGGAAAAATACGTCTCCAAACCGCGCCATATCGAAGTGCAGGTGTTCGGCGACAATCACGGCAATGCCGTGCATCTCTACGAGCGCGACTGTTCGCTGCAGCGCCGCCACCAGAAGGTGATCGAGGAAGCCCCTGCTCCCGACATCACGCCGGAGATGCGCGCGGCGATGACCGACGCCGCCGTGAAGGCGGCCAAAGCCATCAACTATTCCGGCGCGGGCACGATCGAATTCATCGTCGATGCCAGCCAGGGCCTACGACCGGACGGCTTCTGGTTCATGGAAATGAACACGCGGCTGCAGGTCGAGCATCCCGTGACCGAAATGATCACCGGGCTTGACCTGGTGGAATGGCAATTGCGCGTGGCGGCGGGCGAAGCCCTGCCGCTCACCCAGGCGCAAATCCCGCTGAATGGCCATGCCGTGGAAGCGCGGCTTTATGCGGAAGACCCGGCCAAGGGCTTTCTGCCAGCCATCGGCACGCTGCATCACCTCGCCTTTCCCGCTGCCGTCAGGGAAGGCACGGTGCGGATTGAGACCGGCGTGCGCCCTGGCGACACCATTTCCCCCTATTACGATCCGATGATTGCCAAGATCGTCGTTCACGCCAAAGATCGCGCGACCGCGCTGCAAGCGATGGAAGACGCCCTTCTGAACACGGAGATTGCGGGAACGGTAACCAATGCGGCATTTCTCGCCGCATTGGCGCGACATCCGGGTTTTGCCGCCGGTGATGTCGATACCGGCCTGATTGACCGGGATCTTCACAGTCTGGTCGTTCCCGTGGCCATGCCGGCGGGCGCAAAGGAGTTGGCCGTGCTCTATGCCAGCGGCCTGCTGACAAAGATCACCTCCGACGATCCCTGGACGGCACTGCGCGGCTACAGCCATCTGGCGCCGCCGCAATACCCGGTCACGCTGGGCGAGCCCGGCCATACGCTTCGCTATGGCATTACGGTTCTGGATGACGATCGTTTCGAGGTCGCCGCAGCCGACGCCACCCTTGACCTGCGGGTGCGGCGCGATGGCAGCGGCTGGCACATCACCGGCAAAGGCATCAACCTGCGGGCGAAGACCGCGGCAATACCGCAAGGCATTGCGGTCATCGCCAGGGGCGTGGTGGCAATTTTTGCCGTGCCTGATCCCCTGCAGCAGGCCGACGAGGCCGGAGGAGCGGGTGACCGGCTGACCGCGCCGATGCCGGGTCTGGTGAAATCCGTCCGGGTCTCTGCCGGCGATCTCGTCAGGAAGGGGCAGGTTCTCCTGGTGCTGGAGGCCATGAAGATGGAACATTCCATCACCGCTCCGCATGACGGAAAAATTGCCGAGATCGTCAACGAAGGGGCTCAAGTTAAGGAGAAGACCGCCCTTGTGCGCTTCGAAGAGGCGGAAGTCGCCGCGTTGACCAAGATTTGAAGCAGAAATGACAAACAGTCGTGCTAGTCGTATATCTGTGACGAGCACCACTTGCCTACTCAAGTCGTAAGAATTTCCCATTCACAGCAGAGGAGATCGACCCATGGCTACCAAATCATTGCAGACGATCAAACGCGCGCCCACCGCAACGCCCACCGATCTCGGCGCGGACGCGACCCGCGATATCGCAGCCGCCGTCAACGCGCTGCTCGCCGATACCTTCGCGCTCTACATGAAAACGAAAAACTTCCATTGGCATATGAGCGGGCCGCATTTTCGCGATTATCACCTGATGCTGGATGAACAGGGCGCCCAGATTTTTGACATGACCGACGTTCTGGCGGAGCGCGTGCGCAAGATCGGCGGCACAACATTGCGCTCCATCGGGCAGATTTCCGCCCAGCAGCGCCTGCTCGACAACGACGCCAATTTCGTGACGCCGGAGGACATGCTGGCCGAACTGCGCGATGACACGAAGAGCTTTATCGGCTATCTGCGGCAGGTGCATGAGCTTTGCAGCGAATACCATGACAGTGCCACCACGAGCATCATCGAGAATTACATCGATGAATCCGAGCGCCGCCACTGGTTCCTGTTCGAGGCAACCCGCACCGGTCCTGCCAGCGTCTGATGTGCTGACAACGGTTTCATCGACAGAACGGCATGAACAGCGCCTCTATCGGCAACGGGTGTTCATGCCGTTCAATGCTTTTAATCGTTTGCCTTGGTCATTTTCGCGCGTTTGTCGCGGTTCTGCGTATCGGCAATCAGGGCTTCCACGGCGGAAATGTTCAACGCCAGTGTGGCTATCCGTTTCAAGGTGTTATTGTCAGGAAAAGCATTGGTCTTTGCAGTCAAAATTATCAACTCTTTTTGAGCGTGGCTCAACCTTGATAATAATGCCCCAAGCTCGTCCTGCATAACTTCCCCGTCTTCTTTAAGAATCAAAAATTCCATAAACCGTTTACTTAGCTGATATCCCAGTGTTCGCAACCCCTAAGAGTTGCGAAAGTCTCACTAAAAAACCACATTAAATCGAATTAACTATCATAATTCTAATGATAGGTTTAATCATAGCCTCTCACAAAAATTCATAACACAAAGACAAAACAACATAGAAAATGAGCATTATTATCAAATCAATTCTAAATCGATAAAAATATATCTGATTTAAAACTTTATACTACACATCGTTTAGAAGAAAATATTTGCATTACTGTGACAATCTAAAGCATCTTGCTCCAGATTCTCCCGAATGTGCAGCCCCCTTGAAATCGGGCCGGTAACTCAGACCTGCCGGATCGCAGCGGCGCTCCCACGAGAACAATGGCCCCTTAGCATGATGCCATCTAACGGCTAGGTTGCAATCGCAACAATAATCTCGTCCTGATTGCGTCAATAATGTGGAATTGCCGAAGAAGAGTGTTCAGCGTCAAACCGGCAGCCATGTCAATGGCGGGGCTGGTTCCCGTGCCGCAGGAGTACCCGCAGCCGCTTCAGACGATAGCAGCAGGCGATCCCGGCTGCGTCCTGGCGCGTGATACCGGCATCGCGCAGCAAATGTTCACCCGGCTTGCGCGACAATACCGCGAGTTGGCGAGCCTCGCGATCAGCGATCTGCAAACCCTTCCAAAGATTTGAAAACAAGCAGAAAACAGACATGGAGATGATCTCGAATGGTGAATAATCACCATGCTTGCCGCAAGCATTGACATACATCAAACGAATAGAAATTATGCCTGTCATTCGAATTTTTAATTGCAGGGAACACCATGAACCCGCCGCTCGACAGCGATCTGCTCCGCACGTTCCTGGCCGTGGCAACGGCCGGCAATGTCACCCGCGCGGCGGAAAGGATCGGGCGCACGCAATCGGCCGTGAGCGTCCAGATCAAACGGCTTGAGGAGGTTCTGGGAGAAAGCGTTTTTGCCCGCGGCTCGCGCGGCGTTGCGCTGACCGCCCAGGGCGAAGCACTGCTCGTCAACGCGCAGCGCATCGTCGCGCTGCTCGATGAAACCATGGCGACGATCCGGGCCAAGCCGCTTGGCGGCCCCGTGCGGATCGGCCTTCCCGAAGAATATGGCTACACGATCCTGCCGCGCGCCCTCGCCGCCTTTGCCAGCCAGCATCCGCAAGTGGAGGTAACGGTCAAATGCGGATATTCGGCGCAGCAACTGGCCGCACTGGATGCGGACGAGCTTGATCTTGCCGTCATATTCAACTGGGAGCCGCCGGCAACCGGCGAGGTTCTGTTTATCGACCCGACCGTCTGGGTCACCTCGGAGGTGCATTGCGTGCATGAAATCACGCCCGTTCCCATCGCGATCTACGAGCGCTCGGACTGGTGCAGGAAATTCGCCATGGGATCGCTGGAGCGCAACAGGATCGATTATCGCGTGGCCTACAGCTGCGATACGGGCGGAGGCTTGAAAATAGCAGCGGTTTCCGGCCTTGCCATCGCCCCGCTCGCGCGCAGCAACATCCCGCCGGGCTGCCGCGAACTGACGGAAGCAGAGGGATTTCCGGTCATTGATTCATCGAATGTCGTGCTGCGGCGCAATCCGCGGATGATGAGCCCTGCGATTGACGGCATGGCCAAGGTGATCCGCGATGCGTTCCAGCCGATGGGCTGAGCCATTGTTGTCTCGTGCCGCTGTGGCTTGAGCGCTCATGCGTGGTTCGACAAGCTCACCATGAGGGAGAGTGAGGATTGCAGGGAGTTAGGTTCTGCAACGTTTGTGATTAACCTTGCACCAACCCACTTCCCTCATGGTGAGCTTGTCGAACCACGCACCAGGCATCTGCAGTTCAGTGTGTGGTCATCCATTCGCGGGCTTCGCGCATGGCCGTTGCCAGATCGGCCTTGGACATGGTTTTCACCAGTTCGGCGCGCAGTTCCGCAGCCCGGTCGCTGCCTTTGATGGCCGCAATGTTGAACCATTTATGCGCGGCGACATGATCAACGGCACAGTCACGGCCCGTGGCATACATGATGCCCATTTCAAAGAGGATGTCCGTTTCTGCGGTGCCGCCGACATGTCCGGCATCGATATTCTGAAGATCAAAGCGTGCCATTTTACCGAGTCCCTGTTTAAACCGATAAGCCCTGTTAGACTTCTGAGAACCGCCTGATTTGTTTGTTTTGGCGTGCTCTTTCGATGTTTTCGAGAATGCCACACAGCCCTCAAATTGCTGTTAAGGGGCATGATTAACTGGAGCCAAACAAAACAAAAACAACTGGTAAACTTCGGAATTCATTAAATATATCGCCCCAGCAATTGCAGGCATTTGGATCAAATTCGCTTAAAATGCCAATGTCCGATTTCAAGCCTTTGCTAACCAAGGCACAGCTTCTTTTTGCCGGGCTTGGAGCCATTCACACAGAAATCTCCTCTCCGTTCCGCAACGCCTGCCTGCAAAAAAGCCCGGCTGCGAGCACGCATAAGGCTTCCTTTCAGGGTTTTTTTGAATTACGTTTACGTAAGGGACATGCAAATGGACGCGGAGAGACCCCATTTGCCGCACAACCCTTATCGGGAGGAACATATGAATCGCAAACTCTTATTGGCATGCGCCGGCGTTGTATTGATGGCAGGTCCGGCACTGGCCGAGGAACCGATCGTCGGCACGTGGAAGCGGCCGACAGGTACGCTCATCCAGTACTCGTCCTGCGGCGCCGACAAGTATTGCGGCACGGTCTTGACCGGCGAATACAAGGGCAAATCCATCGGCGAGATGTCCGGCAAGGGCGGGTCCTACAAGGGACAGGTCAACAAGCTTGACGAGGGCAAGACTTATAATGGTAAGGCCAGCGTCAGTGGCAACACCCTGTCCCTGTCCGGTTGCGTGCTGGGCGGGCTCATCTGCAAGAGCGAAAGCCTGACACGCCAGTAATTTTCAGACGGCATGCCAAACCCCGTGAAAGCGTAGAGCTCTCGCGGGGTTTTTGTTTGCTTGCGCCAGATATGGCCGGCCCGTCCGGGTTGCGCCTTCTTGCGATGCGCTTACCGCTGCCCGTACCGTGCGCCGAAACCCCAAGGCGTGCACCGCTTGCCCTCTCCAGGTCTTTGAACGCGGCTTCGATATCCCGCTCCTTCGCTGCGCCCGCCGGTCTGATCGACAGCGACAGGGCCGGAACAACCGGCATGGACCCAACACGTGCAGCGCGGCGTGTAATATGACCTGACATGTCTCATCTGCGTCTCCGGCATCGTGAATCGCAAGGCGGTCCTTGCCGGAGCGGAAACTGATGCCGGATGTGGCGCTTTCCAAGGAAAATGTGTGACGCAAAAAAGTACGCCCCGGCAATGTTGACGTTGGCAAAATCAGAGTGTATTAAACCAAAAGGTTATTTAACCTATGAGTTAGGTAATATCCGTTCGGAATGGGAAGGAAGAGGAACCATGACCGCAGCGCTGGCCCGCAGGGACAATGATCGCGAACTGACAATCGTCCGAATCGTCGATGCGCCGGTGGCGCTCGTTTTCAAGGTCTGGTCACAGCCGGAGCATGTCGTGCGCTGGTGGGGGCCGAAGAATTTCACCTGCCCGAACTGCCAGATCGATTTCAGGGAGGGCGGTGCCTATCGCTCGTCCATCCGCTCTCCCGATGGCGAGGATGCCTGGATGGTCGGCCGTTACACGCGGATCGTCGAGCCGGAGCGGATCGTCTTCACCTTTGCCTGGGAGGATAGCGATGGCCTGCGCGGGCCGCAGACATTGGTAACCGTCACCATGAGCGCGCAGGGACAGCGCACGCGGCTCGTCTTCCATCAGGCACCGTTCGATTCCGCCGGCGACCGGGATTCGCATGAGAATGGCTGGACCGAATGCATGGAACGGCTGGAGGCCTATGTCGAGCCGCTGGGCCGCCTTCACTGAGGAGCGCATGCCCTCGCTTATGGACTGATTATCGCTTGAGCCAATATCAAGGAGGAAACGATGAACACCCATGCACACCCTGACGACCGCAAGGTTGTTTCCCGCGCCGAGTGGGACGAGGCCAGAAAAGCCTTTCTGCTGAAGGAAAAGGCCTTCACCAAACAGCGCGATGCCCTGAACCGTGAGCGCCGTGCGCTTCCGATGGTCCGGATCGACAAGGATTATGTTTTCGAGGGGCCGAAGGGCAAACTCGGCCTGTCCGATTTGTTCGAGGGGCGCCGCCAGTTGATCGTCTATCATTTCATGCTGGGACCGGGCGAAGGCGAAGGCTGCCCCGGATGCTCCTTCCTTGCCGACAGTATCGGCAATCTGGCACATCTGCACGCCCGCGACACCACGCTGGTCGCCGTCTCGCGCGCACCTGTCGCCGAAATCGAAGCTTACAGAAGACGCATGGGCTGGACCTTCCCGTGGATGTCGTCGCATGACAGCGATTTCAACTATGATTTTCACGTGACATTGGACGAGGCCGTCATGCCGCCCGTCTACAATTACACCACGGCCGAGGAATATGAGCGCAAGGGCATGCCCTGGTTCATGCGGGGCGAACAGCCGGGAACCAGTGTCTTCCTGCGCGACGGCGATACGGTCTACCACACCTATTCAAGCTATGGACGCGGCGGCGACCTGCAGCTGGGCACCTACAACTATCTCGACCTGACGCCGCTCGGCCGGCAGGAGGGCTGGGACGGCACGCCCGATCTTGGCGGTCTCGGCAAGAACTGGGTCAAGCGCCATGACGAATATGCCGGCACCGCCAAATCCGCCGACGATAGCTGCTGTCACTGATTTCGATCATTCCCCGCGGAGATATCCGATGAAAAAAACCTATCATGGCAGCTGTCATTGCCAGGCCGTCCGTTTCGAATGCACGATCGATCTCGATGCCGGTACGAGCAAATGTAATTGCTCGTTCTGTGCCAAGCTGCGGTTCTGGAAAGCCTTTACCAGCGGTGATGCGGTACAGATCCTCGCAGGCGCTGACAATCTCACGCAATACCAGTTCGGCAGCAAGACGATCACGCATTCCTTCTGCAGGACCTGCGGCGTCAAGCCGTTCGGACAGGGCAATCTGGAGGTGATGGGCGGGCCCTTCTATGCCGTCAACCTGTCCGTTCTCGATGACCTTTCACTGGAAGAACTGCTGGCGGCCCCTGTGCAATATCAGGATGGCTTGCACGACAACTGGGCAGAGGCGCCGCCGGAGGCGCGGCACCTGTAGAGGGCTGATCCTGCTCCCGACGATGGCTCGCCTGTCAGCGCGCCCGTTGGCCGAACAGGATTTTCTGCGCGTCCTTGTCGTCGGCAAGATTGCGGCGCGCTTCCTTGCCCAGATCCCTGCCCCGCTGAACGGCAGGGCGGGCGCTTATGGCTTCAAACCAGCGCTTGAGATTGGGAAAATCATTGAGATCCTGCCCCTGATTGGCGTGGGAGACAATCCAGCCGAACGACGCCATATCGGCGATGGAATAGTCATCGGCAAGATAGTCCCGGCCTTCCAGACGCCGGTTCATCACACCATAAAGACGGTTGACCTCGTTGGTGTAGCGGTTGATGCCGTATTCGATCTTTTCCGGTGCATATTGCCGGAAATGATGCGCCTGCCCGGCCATGGGCCCGAGGCCACCCACCTGCCAGAACAGCCACTCCTCCACGGCGACGCGCTTGCGCTCGCCCTGCGGATAGAACTTGCCGAACTTGCGGCCGAGATATTGCAGGATGGCACCGGATTCGAACACGGAGATCGGTTCGCCGCCCGGCCCTTCCGGATCAATGATCGCGGGCATGCGGTTGTTGGGCGCGATCCTGAGGAATGACGGTTCGAATTGTTCGCCCTTGCCGATATTGACCAATTTGAGATCGTATGGAACCCCAAGCTCTTCCAGCATGATGGAAATTTTCCAGCCGTTGGGTGTCGGCCAGTAGTAAAGTTCAATCGGCTTGGTCTGCGTCGTCATATCGATCTCCTGGGAGCTTACTCTATCCGGTCAAACATAAGTGCCCGATGCCCGATCGCAATAGCCGGCGACCGATTTCCGGCCGGCTTTGGCGGGCAGCCTGAACCGAATTGAAATTTCAGGCTTTTTGCCATCTCCCAACTGACATCCGATTTCACTATATTAGGAGCATGAACAATCGAATCGGAACAAAGAAACCCGTCGCCATCAGCATGCCGCCCCATGTTGAACCCGAAGAATTCACCGACGCGAAAGCCGCCGTGCAGGCGCTGATCGCCTTGTACGAGCGGAACACGCAGTTTCTGCGCGATGGCTTCGACAAGGTCGCCAAGGGCAAAGTGGAAAACAACACGCATTTCCGAGCCTTCTATCCGGAAGTGCGTCTGTCCACATCAAGCTATGCGCAGATCGACTCCCGCCTCGCCTTCGGCCATGTGTCGGCGCCCGGCCAGTATTCGGCCAACATCACCCGGCCCGATCTTTTCGAAAGCTACCTGGAAGAACAGATCAGGCTGCTGATCCGCAATCATGGCGGCCCGGTCACGGTGCAGGAATCAACGACACCGATCCCCATCCACTTTGCCTTCCTTGAAGGCACCTATGTGGAATCCTCGGTTGCCGATGCGTTCCAGCGCCCGCTGCGCGATCTCTTCGATGTTCCCGATCTCAACGCCACGGATGACCGGATCGTCAATGGCGAATATGAGACCGACGATATTGACGGGATCATGCCGCTGTCGCCATTCACGGCGCAACGCGTGGATTATTCCCTGCACCGCCTGTCGCACTATACCGCGACCCGTCCCGTGCATTTCCAGAACTATGTTCTCTTCACCAACTATCAGTTCTACATCGATGAGTTCTGCGCGCTGGCGCGGCGGCTGATGGCCGAGGGTGGCGGCGGCTACGAGCGGTTCATCGAACCGGGTAACCTGATCACCGAAGCCGGTGACGACGCGCCGACTTCGGGCGTGCCGATTGGACGGCTGCCGCAGATGCCCGCCTATCATCTGGCGAAGAAAGACAATGCCGGCATCACCATGGTCAATATCGGCGTCGGCCCCTCCAACGCCAAGACCATCACGGACCACATCGCGGTTCTGCGCCCGCATGCGTGGCTGATGCTCGGCCACTGCGCTGGACTGCGCAACACGCAGGCGCTCGGCGACTATGTGCTGGCCCATGCCTATGTGCGCGAGGATCACGTGCTTGATGACGACCTGCCGGTCTGGGTGCCGATCCCGGCGCTGGCCGAAGTGCAGGTGGCGCTCGAACAGGCGGTCGCCGAAGTCACGGGACTTGAGGGCTATGACCTGAAGCGCATCATGCGCACGGGCACGGTTGCCACCATCGACAACCGCAACTGGGAACTGCGCGACCAGCGCGGACCGGTGAAGCGCCTGTCGCAATCGCGCGCCATTGCGCTCGACATGGAGTCGGCGACCATTGCTGCCAACGGCTTCCGCTTCCGCGTGCCCTATGGAACGCTGCTGTGCGTCTCCGACAAGCCGCTGCATGGCGAATTGAAGCTGCCGGGCATGGCAACGGAGTTCTACAAGCGTCAGGTCGCCCAGCATCTGCAGATCGGCATCCGAGCGCTGGAGAAACTGGCGGAAATGCCGCCGGAAAAACTGCACTCGCGCAAGTTGCGCAGCTTCTTCGAAATGGCCTTCCAGTAGAATTAAGGGCTTTATATCGGCAAACTGGCGCCCAAAGTCAGCAAATCCTGCTTGGAAACAAGGACAAATTGCCGTATTCTTCTGGAGTGGAGATGGGCTTTCGCCCACCTCCTTTTTCTAGATAGTGAATTGAACCCGGAGGATCAGTGACCAGCTGCTCCGGGTTTTTTTCATCTCCAGTGTGATGCTCAGCGGCAGATACCACATCGCGTCACCTCCAGTTTTGAGAGCAAGGCCATTGCCATGGTCGGGAGGCCCATCCTCCCGATGCACCGGCTGGCTCGATGCATACTGCTTCGCTCTCAAATGCCTGAGTGATGGACACCTTTGCAAATCCCGCGAAAACAGCAACGAATGCAGAGTTGAATGTTGAAGACGGTCTGCATTTCGAGGTTGCGGCGATGGCTCATCGCTGAATGAGCGGAGAACGCGATCTGACATTCCGCATCTTGATTGCGTCGCAATTGACCGTTTAATGCGTGACCATGACAACAACGACAAAATCATCCTGGGTGAAGCTCGCGGCCGTGCTTGTACCGGTCCTGCTGTCGGTACCGCTGGTGCTCGGATTTTTCGGTTCCGTGCATCCGGCTTTCGATGCATTCGCGCACTTCCGCATGCACCTCGCCGCGCTCATGATCCTCACGGCACTGCCAGCCCTTTTCATGGGGTTGTGGCGGGAAAGCCTGATGACCATCATTCTGGCGGTCATGGCCCTGTCGACCGTGCTGGCCCCAGCTCCCGCGCCCGCATCAGCCGGAACGCCGCTAGCCGCCACGCCATCCGGCCAACCGCAATATACGCTGCTGCAGTTGAACCTCCGCTTTGACAATGCCGACCAGACGGAGGTTATCCGACTGATTGCGCAGCAGAGCCCCGACGTCATCACCCTGCAGGAGGTTTCGGACAGCTGGCGGGCGAAGCTCGCGGCGATTGAAGCGCGGTATCCCTACAATCTCTACTGCCCCAGCAGCAAACGCATCGGCGGCGTGGCGATCCTCTCCCGCCGCCCCTTTGCGCTGGGCACGACGCCGCAATGCATCGGCAACGCTCTTGCCGGCCTCGCCCGGATTGATTTCGGCGGCCGCACCGCACTGGTTGCCGCCCTGCACCTGGACTGGCCTTGGCCGTTTGCGCAACCTGACAATGTTGAGGAAATGCGTGCCTATTTCGAACGGCTGCAGGGGCCGATGATTGTCGCCGGTGACTTCAATGCCGCGCCATGGAGCCAAACCGTTCGCCAGATCGCGGCGGCAAGCAAAACCATGCCGGTGGATGGATTGCGCCCGAGCTGGCTGATCAACGGCACGCTGGCAAAAGCGGCCAGATGGATCGGCCTGCCGCTTGATCATATTCTCGTCTCAAGCCGCATATCGGGCGCAAGCGTCGAAACGCTCGGGCCCGTCGGCTCGGATCACCTGCCGCTGCTCCTGCGGTTTGCAATCGATGCGGCAGCCGATGATGGTCCGGATCTGCAGACCGTGATGCTGACGCAGTGATTATTCGAATACCGGCCTCAGGAAACTGCGCTCGTAGCTGACGATGCTGCGATTGTGTTTTTCCATTTCAAACACCGCCTGGCATTCGGGGTCTTTTGCCATGCGCTGCCGGTATGTTTCATAGTCAGCAAGACTGGGAAAGCTGAACATCGCATAGGCGATGTTGCTTGCCCCTTCGCTCGGCAGGAAATAGCCGTGATGGTTTCCGCCCAGCCGATTGACGAGCGCGATCCAGCGGCGACCATAGTCCTCGAATTCGGCAAGCTTGTAGGGATCGATGACATATTTGAGATAGCAGGTGATCACGGGCAAACTCCGGTACAGGTCGGTTGATCGACAAAAGACGCGAGCTTTCACCCGGGCCTCAATCGGAAAAAAGCCCGGATCAACCGGGCTTTTCATCACATGCTGGTATAGACCGGCCCCTCGCCGCCCTGCGGCGGCACCCAGTTGATGTTCTGGTTCGGATCCTTGATATCGCAGGTCTTGCAGTGAACGCAGTTCTGGGCATTGATCACGAATTTCGGTCCGGTGCTTTCCTCGACCCATTCATAAACGCCCGCCGGGCAATAGCGTGTCGATGGCCCCGCAAAGACATCGTGTTCCGACGATTTCTGCAGTGCCGGATCCTTGACGATGAGGTGGACCGGTTCGTTTTCCTCGTGGTTGGTGTTCGACAGGAACACCGAGGACAGGCGGTCGAAGGTCAAGACGCCATCGGGCTTGGGATAGGCGATCGGCTTGTGCTTGGCCGCCGGTTCCAGCGACGCCGCGTCGGACTTGCCATGCTTCCACGTGCCGAAGGGCGACCAGCCGCCGAAAATCGTGTTCAGCCACATATCGATGCCGCCAAGCACCACGCCGCCGACGGTGCCCAGTTTCGACCACATCGGCTTGACGTTGCGCACCCGCTTCAGGTCCTTGCCGATCTCGCTGGTGCGCCAGGCGTTTTCGTAGGAGATGAGTTCGTCATTGGCGCGTCCCGCAGCCAGTGCCGCCGCCGCATGTTCCGCCGCCAGCATGCCCGAGAGCATGGCATTGTGCGATCCCTTGATGCGCGGCACGTTGACGAAGCCCGCCGAACACCCGATCAGCACGCCGCCGGGGAAGGACAGTTTCGGCACCGACTGCCAGCCGCCTTCGGTAATGGCGCGCGCACCATAGCCAAGGCGCTTGCCGCCCTCGAACGTGCCGCGAATGGCCGGATGCGTCTTGAAGCGCTGGAATTCCTCGAACGGCGACAGATAGGGGTTCTTGTAGTTGAGGTGCATGACGAAGCCGACGGCCACCGTATTGTCCTCGAGGTGATAGAGGAACGAACCGCCGCCCGTCTTCAGGTCGAGCGGCCAGCCGAAGGAATGTTGCACCAGGCCCAGCTTGTGCTTGGCCGGATCGATCTGCCAGAGCTCTTTCAGGCCGATACCGAATTTGGCCGGTTCCTTGCCTTCATCAAGCTTGAACTTGCCGATGAGTTGTTTGGCGAGCGAGCCGCGCGCGCCTTCGGCAATGAGTGTATATTTGCCGAGCAGCGCCATGCCGCGCGTATAGGCCGGACCGTGCGAACCGTCCTTTTCGATGCCCATGTCGCCGGTAGCCACACCGATGACCGCACCGCTATCGTCATAGAGAACTTCGGAACCGGCAAATCCAGGATAAATCTCGACGCCCAGCTCTTCCGCCTTGGTGCCGAGCCAGCGGCAGACATTCCCCAGCGAAACAATGAAATTGCCGTGATTGTTCATCAGCGGCGGCATGGCGAAATTCGGCAGGCGGACGGAGCCTGCCGGCCCCAGAACCAGAAAGTGATCCGCTGTCACCGGTGTCTTGAAGGGGTGTCCCTCCTCGTCCCGCCAGCCGGGCAAGAGCTTGTCGACACCGATGGGATCGACCACCGCGCCGGAAAGAATATGGGCACCGACCTCGCCGCCCTTTTCCAGCACGACGACCGACAGTTCAGGATTGATCTGCTTGAGCCTGATCGCCGCTGACAGGCCCGATGGGCCGCCGCCGACAATCACGACATCAAACTCCATGCTCTCCCGCTCTGGAAGTTCGTTTGTCTCGCTCATGAAGTCCTCCTGAATGCTATGCCCCGCAAACACTTCGCCTGTGTTTTTCCCATTTGTAACGCAACAATAGCCGTATGACAGAGGCTAGCATCCATTCAAGATGCGGCCAATTGCCCTCATCCTACGACCATTTCCACAATTTATAATTTACCTTAACGTAAACGTCAATAATTTGGCCCTGTGTGTCGCGGAATTTCCAAAGCGCGGGAACAGGATGACGGCTGTGACATCAAGGGCGTTTGCCGGTGTTTCTCGGGCGAAGTTGCAGGGCCATTGTGTGTGGTTCGACACGCTCACCATGAGGGAGAGTGAGAGTTGCAGGGAGCCACAATCTGCGACATCGCAGATGCGCCCTGCAATCAAACCACCTTCCTCATGGTGAGCGTGTCGAACCACGCACCGCGCACCATGCCATCCGCTGGCAGGTCAACCCAGTTGCGCCTTTGCGCATTTCGTTCATACTCGTCTCCATTGACATGTCTCGCATAAAAAACTGCTGGTGGATCGGGGATAACCAACAAGCGGGGACGGGATGAGATCACTCTGGATGATCTGGACAATGGGCAGTGTTCTGGCTGTCACCATGATTTTTACCCATTCTGCAGCGCAGGAGCAGAAGAAATGGACCGTTGGGCCCTATAGTTTTTCCGATGAAATGGGCGGGTTCAGTATCCGCTCGGTCAGCGGGACCGGCACAACCGAAGATCCGATCGTCATCACCGAAGAGCTGAATGATATCGTTCCGGTCACGCTCGTCATTCGCAACTCCAGCGTGGGAAAGCCAGGATTCGTGCCCCAGGGTTTTGGCCTGCTGTTCCATCTGCAGATCCGGGCCATTAATGGCAGCGGCCGCCCGTGGCAGGAGTTTTTCTTCGAATTGCAGTCATTGCTCGGGGAACCGAGCGACTATAGTGACGGGCTGTCCTTCTGCCAGCCCTGCGATGTGACCGGGATGATCCATTCCAATCTGTTTGCCGCCTACGACGACGATTTCGAGCCCTATGACCGCATGCTGTTTCATGATGGCAAGGTAGATCCAAAGGCAAATGTGAGCATGGATTTCCCGATCGGCGATTTTACGCCCAAGCGCATCTTTTATCTGGTGCAGGAGCCGCGCATTCCCTCCACCTGACCTTGCAATCACGCGCGCAATTTGCGACTTGAAGGAGAGACCCGCTCCAATCCGGGTTCAAGGATCAGCCATTGCCCGACCTGCGTGAACTCTTGCACTTTTATGCCGAAGCCGGTGCCGACACACCGCTTGAGGACGCGCCGGTCGACCGCTTTACCGCAGTGGAGCCCGCACGCAAGCCTGTTCAGCCGCCCGCAGCAACGCGCCAGGCAGTACCGCAGGCCGAGCGGCCGCGACCGGAGCCGCAACCGGTGGCAGCGCCGGCATTGAACAAGACCTCCGTCCCCGACGACACCAAGATTGCGCTGGCGCGGCAGCTCGCCTCGAGCGCCACCACGCTTGAACAGTTGCGCGAGCAGCTTGCATCCTTCGATGGCTGCAATCTGAAATTCACTGCCAAGAACCTGGTCTTTGCCGACGGCAATCCGCACGCCCCCATCATGTTCGTCGGCGAGGCACCGGGACGCGAAGAGGATCTGGAAGGTGTGCCGTTCATCGGCCGTTCCGGGCAGTTGCTCGACCGGATGCTCAGCGCCATCGGCCTTGACCGCACCGGCGTCTACATCGCCAACACCATTCCCTGGCGCCCGCCGGGCAACCGCACACCGACGCCGCTGGAAACCGAGATCTGCCGCCCCTTCTTTGAACGGCAGATCGAACTTGCCGGCCCCAAACTGCTGGTTGCCCTTGGTGGCCCTGCTGCCAAGGCGTTGACGCATGCGCCGGAAGGCATTTTGCGGCTGCGCGGCAACTGGAAAACCCACCGCACGGCGGCGGGGATCGACATCCCGGTCATGCCGACGCTGCATCCGGCCTATCTCCTGCGCAATTCAGCCCAGAAGCGCTTTGCCTGGCGTGATTTCATTGCCGCCAAAATACAGTTGCGCGCCCTCACGCAATAATTCATATGCCATGGCGCAAAACTGGAATGACAGTGTCGTAATTTCCGGCTCTGAAGCCCGGTGAAACCTGTACTTTCCGGTGCAGAAACGCAGGGTCCCCATATGTTTCGCCAGCTCTTGCCGATTGCGGCACTGTTGACCAGCACCTTCCTGATGCTGACCGCCGGCGGTTTGGCAGGCATTCTGCTGCCGTTGCGCGCGGGAATAGAAGGCTGGTCGCCGACCACGGTCGGCTGGCTTGGCACGGGCTATGCCCTCGCCTTCACCGGTGGCTGCATTGTCGTTCCGCGTCTGGTGCGCCGCGTCGGCCATGTCCGCGTCTTTGCCGTTCTCCTGACCCTGCTCAGCATGTCGATGCTGCTGCACGGGCTCATCATCGACCCGTGGGCCTGGACCCTGTTCCGGGCGCTTGCCGGTTTCTCGCTGGCCGGCAGCTACATGGTGATTGAAAGCTGGCTGAACGAGCGCGTGACCAACGCCACGCGCGGCATGGTGTTTTCAATCTACATGATCGTATCGATGATCGGCCTGCTGGTCGGGCAATACATCCTGCCGTTCGGCAATCCGGCGACACAGGCGCTGTTCATGATCGGTGCACTGATCTATGCCGCAGCCCTCGTGCCAACCGGGCTTTCCAATGCCCAGTCGCCGCGCCCGCTGACCGAGGTTTCGCTCGACCTGCCCGGCCTCTACCGCAAATCGCCCGCTGCGATGATCGGCTCGCTGATTGCCGGTATCATAGCGGGCGCGTGGAATTTCCTCTCGGCGATCTATGGCCGCGAAATCGGCCTTTCCACCTTCGACATCGCCACGATGATTGCCAGCGCCATGATCGGCGGCGCCATCTTCCAGTACCCCATCGGGCGCATCTCCGACTTTGTCGACCGGCGCTATGTGATGGTGGTGGCCGGTATTGTCGGCGTCCTGTTGTCCGTGACGATGATCATCGTGCAGCCTGTTACCCCCTGGGTCATCTATTCCCTGATGTTCGCCTTCGGCACGGTGCTGTTTCCGATCTATTCGCTCAACGTCGCCCATGCCAATGATTTTGCCGAGCCGAGCGAATTCGTCAAAGTCTCGAGCGGGCTGCTGATCGTCTACGGCATCGGCAGCATGATCGGCCCGCAGATTGCCGGGCGGCTGATGGATGTCACTGGCCCCGCCGGGTTCTTCATGACCATGGCGGGCTGCTATGCGGCCTACGGTTCCTACGCCTTCTGGCGCAGCCTGCGCCGGGCCCGGCAGGTGCCGTCGGAACGGCCGGACTTCGTCTACCGCGCGCCGGACAGGCCGCAGACGCCGGAAACGCTGCAGCTCAATCCGGCTATCAGCGCGGCCAAGGACGACTAGGGTCAGCCCTGTGGCGTCGAGGCCTTGCGCGCCCGTGCCCGGGCAAGCCCGAGCTGGCGCTCGCGATAGATGATGAAGATGCCGGCGCTGATGACGATGACCGCACCCGTCATCATTTCGCTGGACGGAATATCGCCGAACAGCATGTAGCCGATGACCAGGCCGAGCAGCATCGACGTATATTCAAACGGTGCGATGGTCGACATGTCAGCGTGCCGGTAGCTCTCGGTCAGAAGGATTTGCGCCACGCCGCCGGCAATACCGGCCATGACCAGGAAAGTCGCCTGCATCGGCGTGGGCCAGACCCAGCCGAAAGGCAGGCTGACCAGCGCGATGACGCTCGAGGCAATCGAGAAGTAGACGACGATGGTCGGGGTGCGCTCGGTCTGGACCAGCCGCCGCACCAGCAGCATGGCGATGGCCGCAAGCCCCGCCCCGCAAAGGGTGGCCAGCGCGCCGATTGCCTCTTCACCACCAAATTCGCTTTGACCGGTGAAGAAGGTCATGCGCGGCCAGAGAATGATCAGCACGCCGATGAGCCCGACAAACACAGCGCTCCAACGGTAAAGCCGCACGGTCTCGCGCAGGAACACCGCGCTGCACAACACGGTCAGCAGGGGCGTGGCATAGCTGAGGGCAATCGCTTCCGGCAAAGGCAGCTTGGTAAGGCCGTAGAAACTGGCGCTCATGGCGCTGACGCCGACAAAACCGCGCCAGAAGTGGCTGAAGGGTTCGTTGGTCTTGAATGCGACATTCAGCTGGCCCTGCCACGCGATGAACACGATAACCGGAAAGATGGCGAAGAAGGAGCGGAAGAACACCAGCTGTCCTGCGGGGATGCCATCCGACGCTTTCAGCAGGCTGGACATGCAGACGAAGACGCAGACCGAAGCGACCTTGAGGCCAATTCCGAGCATGACATTGGTGCTGCGCACCTTATCCGTGAGGGGCGGTCCACCGTCTTTCTGGTGAACGATAGTTGTCACGACTGGTATTCCTTGAGGGAGCGAACGGAGAGAAACAGAATTGATATATCTGTATAGGTTACTTTGACGAATCCTTCCAGATACCAATGCGATCACGTTGCATGTTCCAAGCACATACGGAAGTGAACAAAAGCAACGGCATACGCGGAAAAAACCGGCTGCTTTGTTGTATGCCGGGGCAAACACGGCTACGGTCCGGCACCACAAAAAGGACAGTTTCCCAATGCGTACCGATACCGGCCAGATCTTTCATCTTGAAGATTACAAGCCAACCGATTTTCTTATTCCTGAAACCCACCTTGAATTCTCGCTCCATCCCGAGCGCACCATCGTCAAGTCGATACTGCATATCGAACGCCGGCCGGGCGTTGCCGCCGATGCACCGCTTGTCCTTGACGGCGACGAACTCACACTCATCGACATCAGCATCGACGGCGTCGCATTGGGCGACAATGCCTATGTCGCCACGCCCGATCGCCTTGAAATCAGCGCCCTGCCCGACAGCGGCACGTTCAAGCTGCAGATCACCACGGAAGTCAATCCGACCACCAACCGCCAGTTGACCGGCCTCTACCGGTCCAGCGGCGTCTACTGCACCCAGTGCGAAGCGGAAGGTTTTCGCCGCATCACCTATTTCTACGACCGCCCTGACCTTCTGTCTGTCTATACGGTCCGCGTCGAAGCCGATGCCGTGGAAGCGCCGCTGCTTCTGGCCAACGGCAATCCGGGCGAAAAGGGTGTCCTGGCCGATGGCCGGCATTTTGCCGTCTGGCACGATCCCCATCCCAAGCCTGCCTACCTCTTTGCGCTCGTGGCGGGCGATCTCGGGGTCATCACCGACAGTTTCACCACCGCGTCCGGCCGCCCCGTCGATCTCGGCATCTATGTCGAGCACGGCAAGGAGCCCCGCGCGCTCTATGCCATGGATGCGCTGAAGCGTTCGATGAAATGGGACGAGGATGTTTTCGGCCGCGAATATGATCTCGACGTCTTCAACGTCGTTGCCGTCTCCGATTTCAACATGGGCGCGATGGAGAACAAGGGGCTCAACGTCTTCAACGACAAATATGTGCTTGCCGACCACGAGACCGCGACCGACATCGACTATGCCGGCATCGAGGCGGTGATCGCCCACGAATATTTCCACAACTGGACGGGCAACCGCATCACCTGCCGCGACTGGTTCCAGCTGTGCCTGAAGGAAGGCCTGACGGTTTTCCGCGATCACGAGTTTTCCGCCGACATGCGCTCGCGCGCCGTCAAGCGCATCGCCGAGGTCAAGGGTCTCAAAGCCCACCAGTTCCCGGAAGATGCCGGCCCCCTCGCCCATCCCGTGCGCCCGCGCCAGTTCCGCGAGATCAACAATTTCTACACGGCAACCGTCTATGAAAAGGGCTCGGAAGTCGTGCGCATGATCCGCACCATTCTCGGCGCCGACCTGTTCCGCAAGGGGATGGATCTGTATTTCGAGCGTCATGACGGCGATGCGGCGACAATCGAGGACTTCATCAAGGTGTTTGAGGAGGCGTCCGGCGAGGATTTGAGCCAGTTTGCCCTCTGGTACGACCAGGCCGGTACGCCCAACCTCGCCATCACCTATGATTACGATCAGGCGACGCAGACCTTCGAAATCGAGATCGAACAATCGCTGAAGGCCACCCCCGGACAATCGTCGAAAAAGCCCATGCACATTCCCGTGCAGTTTGCCCTGCTGGGCGCCAAGGGGCGTGAGCTGAGGCCGAAATCCGTCAAGGGCGGAACGGTCAAGGGCGATGTCATCCACCTGTTCAAGCGCAAGGAACGGCTGAGCTTTTCCGGCATCACCGAACGGCCGGTGCCCTCCCTCTTGCGCGGTTTCTCCGCTCCGGTCACCATGACCAGCGAACTCACCCGCTCCGATCTGACGTTCCTTGCCCGTCACGACGGCGATGCCGTCAACCGCTGGCAGGCACTGACGCAGCTGCTGACGGCGAAACTGACCAGCAATGCCAAGCGCGTGCGCGGCGGCAAATCCGCCACCATTGAAAGCTCGTCGATCAAGCTTCTCGGAGAAATCGCCTTCAACAGCAATCTGGACGAAGCCTTCCGGGCGCTGTGCCTCGGCCTGCCGTCGGAAAGCGATATCGCCCGGGAACTCGGCAGCAATATCGACCCCGATGCGATTCTGGGCAGCCGCGAGGCGTTCATTCTTGCCGTTGCCGAAGCGCATGTCGCCAAATTCGATCAGCTGTATGACGATCTCGACCACAGCGGCCCGTTCAAGCCCGATGCGACAGGCGCCGGACGGCGCGCCTTGCGCAATGTGCTGCTCGATTATCTCAGCGCTGCCGACGGCAGCCCGAAACGCGCGGCGGCCCAGTTCAGCCATGCGGACAACATGACGGACCGCGTCGCGGCACTGGCGGTGCTCGTGCAGCGGTTCGGCGACAGCAGCCAGACGAAGAATGCGCTCAAGGCGTTCGAAGACCGCTTCGGCAATGATGCCCTCGTCATGGACAAATGGTTCATCGTCCAGGCGACCCAGCCGGGCGAAGGCGCTCTGGCCAGGGTGCGCTATCTGATGACTCACAAGCTTTTCTCGCTCGACAACCCCAACCGGACACGCGGCCTGATCGGCGCCTTCTCCAGCGGCAACCAGACCGGGTTCAACCGTGCCGATGGCGAGGGTTACAGGTTCTTCGCCGAGACCATCCTGACCGTCGACAAGAAGAACCCGCAGCTTGCGGCGCGGCTCCTGACAGCCATGCGTTCCTGGCGCTCGTTCGAGGCGGTGCGGCGCGAGCATGCGCGCGAGGCCCTGGCCTCCATCGCCGTGGTCAAGGACCTCTCCGCCGACGTCAGCGACATCGTTCAAAGGACGCTTGCCTGAGCCTGCTTCGCACCGGTTTTGCCTGAAGATTCGGCTGTCTCTTCCCCGTTTTGATGCCCCGGCCGGTTATCCACCGGCCGGGGCATCGTTTTACCCCTCGCCGGCCTTTTCCGGACGTGGAGTCTTTTCAAAGGCTTAGTCGAATCGGCTGCAAAACTGATTCATGGCTGCCACAATGATTGCTAAATATTTAACAAAAGGACTGGACACACCGAATCAGTTTTGATTCACTACAGGTGCTTCGGATGTGCGGCGTGGCGAAGCAAATCACTGATTATACAGGCAATTGAGGGGGCCATTCGATGGCAAATGCGGACGCGTATCGCGCGCCGACGGGGAAGGATTATGCCGGAAAGCGGGAGACTGCGCGGGGGCGCACCCGTCTTTCCGGTCATATCAAACTTCTCGCTGACCCTGCCTACGGCAAGCTGCTGGCTGCCGAGCCTTACCTGCGCCGTGCCATTCCGCCGCTGATCATTATTTTCCTCATCATCCTCGCAACAGCCCGCGCGATGTCGCTCCTGTCCTGGCGCGACGATACGGAGCGGACGGCCCGCGCCACGCTGGCGCTGGCCGCGAACCACATGGCGAGCATCATCGACAACCGGATGAAGGCCGGCCAGAAACTCGACAGCGGCGAGCTGCAGAACATCATCGCCGAGATGCGCTCCAACGACCTCATCCCGCACGGCATGTGGATCGCCATCGCCTCGGGTGAATCGAAGATCGTCGCCTCGTCGGATGGCGGCGACCGCTGGCGTGACAAGAATCTGGAAAGTTTTGTCACCGACGGCCAGCCGCTGTTCCTGTTCGGCGAGCGCGCCGGGGTGATGGAAGTGCGCATGAACGGCACGACGGGCCTTGCCGCGTTCAGCCGGACCGGCAGCGGCGGCTATTCCGTCTTCGTCATGCATCCGGTCGATGCGATCTTTGCCGAATGGCGGCGGATGATATCCGTCAATGTTACCCTGTTCGCCGGAACCGCCGCGATCATGCTGGTGGTCCTCTACGCCTATTTCAGCCAGTCGGCGCGGGCGCAGGATGCCGATGCGCTCTACCAGCACACCCAGGCGCGGGTGGATACGGCGCTGGCACGCGGACGCTGCGGCCTGTGGGATTGGGACATGGCGCGCGGCCGGGTCTACTGGTCGCGGTCCATGTATGAAATGCTCGGCTATGAAGCCTATGACGCGATCCTGTCGCTCGGCGATATCTCGTCCATCATCCACGAGGATGATGACAAGCTTTACGGTCTGGCCGCGCAGGTGGCGGCGGGCGAGATCAGCCAGATCGACCGGGTGTTCCGCATGCGCCACGCCGAGGGTCACTGGGTCTGGATGCGGGTACGCGCGCAGGTTGCCGATGCCACCGTCGGCGACACCCATCTCGTCGGCGTCGCCGTCGATGTCAGCGAGCAGCACCGCTTTGCCCAACAGACCGCACAGGCCGACCAGCGCATCCGCGAAGCCATCGAGAGCATTTCCGAAACCTTCGTTCTCTGGGACGCGGACAATCGCCTCGTCATGTCCAACAGCAAGTTCAACGAATATTCCGGCCTCGCCAATGAATGCCTGCTTCCCGGCATCGGCAGGGATGAACTGGAGCCGCGCATCCGCGCCGTTGCGTTTGAAAAGCGCATGGCCAATGAACATGGCCGTGCCGGCGCGCTGACCTTCGAACGGCAGCTGGCCGACGGTCGCTGGCTGCAGGTCAATGAACGGCGCACGCAGGATGGCGGGCTCGTTTCGGTGGGCACGGACATTACCCAATTGAAGGTGCACGAAGAGCGGCTGGTCGACAGCGAGCGCCGCTTGATGGCGACCATTCACGATCTCAGCCTTGCGCGCAAATCCGAAGTCGAGCGCACGCTCGAACTCACCGAACTCAACAGCAAATATGCGGTGGAGAAGGAACGCGCCGAGGCGGCCAACCGGGCCAAATCCGAATTCCTCGCCAACATGTCGCACGAACTGCGCACGCCGCTCAACGCCATCATCGGCTTTTCCGAAATCATGCATTCCGGCACATTCGGGCCGCTCGGTTCCGACCGCTACGAGGAATATGTGCACGACATCCACACCAGCGGCAATTACCTGCTCAACGTGATCAATGACATTCTCGACATGTCGAAGATCGAGGCCGGTCACTTCTCGCTCGACCGTGAAGAGATCGACCTTTGCCCGCTGATCAACGAGACGGTGCGCGTCGTCTCGCTGCAGGCGCTGAACAAGGACGTGAAGGTGGAAACAAAAATCGCCGACAGCGTCACGCTCAATGCCGACCGGCGGGCGATCAAGCAGATCCTGATCAACCTTCTGTCGAACGCCGTGAAATTCACCGATACGGGCGGACGCATCTCGGTGCGGGCGCGCAAGGTGTCGGGCGCGCTGGTGTTCACCATCGAGGATACGGGCTGCGGCATTCCGAAATCGGCGCTGAAGAAGATCGGCCAGCCGTTCGAACAGGTGGAAAACCAGTTCACCAAGACCCATACGGGTTCGGGCCTCGGGCTTGCCATTTCCCGCTCGCTGACCGAGCTGCATGGCGGCGCGCTGAAAATCCGCTCGACCGAGGGCGTCGGCACCATCGTCTCCGTGCGCATCCCCACCCGGACCATCGGCCCGGTGCGGGAGGAATGGCGGGTTTAGAACGCTCTATTTTCCATTGGACTTACTCGCCCGGGCGTCGCGCAGCACCGCATTGAATGTCTTGCGGACCGCTTTGGCCGTGTCTTCCAGATGGGTTTCCACCCGCCCGAGATCGGGCAGATCGCAGGCGCGGCACAGGAGATCGCCGAGGCCGGGCGGAAAATCCTCGCGCCGGGTGTCGCTGTTCAGGCACAGCCGGATGATCTGCGTCAGCTCCGTATAGAGATTGGCCGCGCCCACCAGCTGATCCGTCACGACAGGTTCGGCAAAACCGGCCTTGAGTTTTGTCAGCACTTCGGCTGTCGAATGGGCAATGATCGGACCCTCGACATTGCCGGTGAGCACGGCAAACTGGGCAATGAATTCGAGATCGATGATGCCGCCGGGAACCAGCTTCATGTCCCAGGCATCGCGCGGCGGCTTCTCCGTTTCCAGCAGTGTTCGCATTTCGGCCACGTCCTTGGCGATCCTTGCCGGATCACGCGGCAGGCTGAGAATCTCGCTGATATCCGTCTCGATCTCGCCGAAGAGCGCGGTATCGCCCGCCACGGGCCGCGCCCGGGTCAACGCCATGTGTTCCCAGGTCCAGGCTTCCGTGCGTTGATACTTACGGAAGGAATCGATATGCGTCGCCACCGGCCCCTTGTTGCCGGAGGGGCGCAGGCGGAAATCCACCTCGTAGAGAACGCCCTCCGCCGTAGGGGCGGAAAGCGCCGCAATCAGACGCTGGGTCAGCCGCATATAGTATTGCGATGGCGCCAGCTGCTTTTCGCCATCGGATTCCTCTGCATCCGCATCATGGTCATAGAGCAGGATGAGATCGATGTCGGAGCCTGCGGTCAGCTCGCGGCTGCCAAGCTTGCCCATGCCGAGAATGGCGATGCGCCCGCCAGACACGGTGCCGTGCTTGCTGGCG
Source organism: Todiramphus chloris collaris (assembly GCA_025345505.1). Taxonomy (NCBI): domain Eukaryota; kingdom Metazoa; phylum Chordata; class Aves; order Coraciiformes; family Alcedinidae; genus Todiramphus; species Todiramphus chloris. The sequence goes on along the minus strand of JANVCC010009742.1, from coordinate 2,821,815 downwards.
AATTCGTCGATCACCGCCTGCAAGGCCCGGTCGATGACCAGATCGGCGAGATCGGAAAAGGCCTTGCCCGCCCGGATGCCGTCGATGGCGCCGGTCAGAAGCCGGATGCCGATGAGAAAGCGATGCTCGGCTGCGAAAATCCGCAGGCGGTCGAGAATGTCCTCATAGACCTGGGCGGGCCCGAGAAAGTTTTCCAGCCGCTCGGCCAGATAGGCGCGGGTCGGAATATCGGCGAAGATCGCCGGATCGAGCATGCCGTCGAAGACATGCGGCTTGCGGGTGATGATGTCGGCAAGGCGCGGCGCCGCGCCCATGATCAGGACGAGCAGATCAAGCAGCCGCGGGTTGGACTGCAAAAGGCTGAACAGCTGGATGCCGGCTGGCAGGCCCTTGATCATCTCATCGAAACGCATCAGCGCTTCGTCGGCCCGGCTTGTCGCGCCGAAGGCCTTGAGCAGCACGGGCGTGAGTTCAGTCAGGCGCTCGCGCGATTCCGCCGATTGGGTGGCGCGGTAACGGCCGAAATGCCAGGTGCGGATGACGCGGCAGATATCGCTCGGGCGTTCGAAGCCGAATTTCGCCAGGGTTTCCAATGTATCGGGATCGTCGACATCGCCGGTGAACACCAGATTGCCAGCCTCGCCCGCCAGTTCCTGCGCCTGTTCGAACAGCGCCGCATAGTGCGTTTCGACGGTTTTCAGCGACTGGCGGAAATCGGCGGCAAAGGCGTCACCGTCGCGATAGCCCATCATGTGGGCCACCCGCAGGAAATTCTCGTCGTCTTCCGGCAGCATGTGGGTCTGCTCGTCGGCGATCATCTGGATGCGGTGCTCCACATCGCGCAGAAAACCGTATTTCTCTACCAGCGTGTCGCGTGCCTCCGCACTGATCCAGCCAAGGCCGTTGAGCGCCGCCAGCATGTCCACCGTGCGCGAGCCGCGCAGCTGCGGAAAACGGCCACCGGCAATCAGTTGCTGGGTCTGCACGAAGAACTCGATTTCGCGAATGCCGCCCCGGCCAAGCTTGACGTTGTGCCCGCGTACGGCAATTTCGCCATGGCCCTTATGGGCATGGATTTGCCGCTTGATCGAATGCACGTCGGCAATGGCGGCATAGTCGAGATATTTGCGCCAGACATAGGGCGCAAGCTCCGCCAGCACCTGCCTGCCCGCAGCGATATCGCCGGCGACGGGCCGCGCCTTGATCATGGCGGCACGTTCCCAGTTCTGGCCGCGCCCCTCATAATAGTTGAGCGCAGCGCCGACGGGAATTGCCAGCGGGGTTGATCCTGGATCCGGGCGCAGGCGCAGATCGGTGCGGAAGACATAGCCGTCGGCGGTGCGGTCCTGCAGGATGCGCACGAGGCGCCGTGTCAGCCGCGAGAAAGTCTCGACGCATTCATAGGGGTCGGGAATGGCCGGGCTGTGCTCGTCGATGAAGACGATCAGGTCGATATCGGAGGAATAGTTCAGTTCGAACGCGCCGAACTTGCCCATGGCGAGGATGATCCAGCCGCACTGCTTTTCCGGGTGTTCCGGGTCCGGAAGCTTGAGTTTGCCGGACTCGTGCGCATCGCGCAGCAGGAACCGCACGGCCGCCCGCACGCTTTCTTCCGCCAGCCGCGACAGCCAGCGGGTTGTTTCTGCCGTATCGAACACGCCGGAAAGATCGCCCAGCGCGATCAGCACATGCCCCTCCAGCTTCAGCTGGCGCAGGACAGCCATAATGCCGGTTTCGGTGATGTTTTCGGCTTCCGAGCTTGCCGCCACGCTCTGCATGAGCGCGTCAAGACGCTGTGCCAGCGGCATGGCGAACAGCGGTTCCAGGATGCCAGGGCGGCGAATGAAGACCGTGCGCAGATAGGGCGAGAGGTCGAGGACAGCCGCGAGGAAGGCTGCCGCTTGTCCATGGCCCTTCACGCCAGCGGTGACAGGGCATTCCTTCCCGGCGGCGCTGTCGGCAAGCTCGGCCAGAAAGGCGGCGCCCGCCTTCTTGTCCAGCGGTGTCAGCGGGCGCAGATCGCGGGCGAAAAACGCTGCATCATCAAGGCCGGATGCCCTGGTCCTGACATTCATTTGGTCTCCTCCCCCACCGGGAAAGCGAGCACAGCGCGCAGCCCCGGAGCATTGTCCTGCAATTCCAGAGTGCCACCGTGCAATTTCATCACCGCCTTGGCAAGACTGAGACCCAGTCCTGACCCCGGTTGCGAACGGCTTTCCTCCAGGCGCACGAAACGCTCCGTGGCCCGATCCACCTGATCGGGCGGGATGCCCGGGCCATTGTCCGTGACAATCACCCGGATCGTGTGATCCTGCTTTTCCACAGCGAGGGATATTTCCACCGGCTTTTCACCGCCGCCGGCATATTTGATGGCATTGTCGACCAGATTGGAGATGGTCTGCCCAACCAGTTCGCGGTTGATGCGGACCGGCGTTGCATCCTCCGCGCCGAGCACGAAACGGATGCCCGCCTCTTCGGCCGTTGGCTCGTACAGCTCATAGACGTCCTGCACGACCGTCGACAGCGGCAACAGCTCCATCGTCTCGGAGGAATAACCGGATTCCAGCCGCGAAATCATCAAAATGGCATTGAAGGTGCGGATCAGCTGGTCGGAATCGGCAATCATTCCGTCCAGCGCCGCCCGATAGGCCTTGGTGGTCGTGGCATTGGCAAGGGCGGATTCCGCCCGGTTGTGCATGCGGGTCAGCGGTGTCTTGAGGTCATGCGCGATATTGTCGGAGACGTGGCGCACCCCTTCGTTCAATTCCTGGATGCGCGCCAGCATGCCGTTGAGATTGGCGGCCAGACGGTCGAACTCATCGCCTGACCCGCTGACCGGCAGGCGTCCGGCGAGATCGCCGCCCATGATGCGCTGCGACGCGGCGGAAACCTCATCGATCCGGTGCAATGCGCGCCGCCCGACGAAAAACCAGATCAGAAACGCACCGATGCCCATGATGCCCAGCGCCGCGCCGAGCGAACGCCGGACCACGAGCCGGATCTTTTCCGGCTCGCCCAGATCGCGGCCGACCATGACGCGGATGCCATTGGGCATGACGATCACCCGCGCGATGGCGGTATGCACCTGCGGATCGCTGCTGGTTTCGCCGTAGCGTTCATAGGCAATCGGCCGCTCGATCCAGCCGTCGGTCTGCAGAACACCCGCCTCGATGCTCTGCACATTGCCGGCGACGATGCGCCCGGCGGGATCGGCGACGAGATAGAGATAGGCGCCGGGCTGACGGCTGCGCCGGTCAACCGAACGCACAAGACCGGCAATGCCCGCACGCTGATAGGACTGGCCGACGCTTTCGACCTCCTCGTTGACAGCGGCTTCAGTCTGGGATGTGAGAAGGTTGACGGAAAGACTGGTCATGTAGAAGACCAGCACGATGGCGCATACGGTAAAAAGCAGAAGATACAGCGCTGACAGCCGGACGGCTGTCATTTTCATCATGGCAAAAAATCGGCTCATGCATCGAGTCCGCCAGCCTTGAGCATGTAGCCGGCGCCGCGCACCGTGTGCAGCAGGGGCGTGTCGAAACCCTTCTCGATCTTGCCGCGCAGGCGCGAGACATGCACGTCGATCACATTGGTCTGCGGGTCGAAATGATAATCCCAGACATGCTCGAGCAGCATGGTGCGGGTCACCACCTGACCGGAGTGACGCATCAGATATTCCAGCAGGCGGAATTCACGCGGCTGCAGGACAATGGCCTGCCCGGCGCGCTTGGCCGTGTGGGACAGGCGGTCGAGTTCCAGATCGCCGACCCGGTACATGGTTTCCGCCTCTTTCGGGCTGGAACGGCGCTGCAGCACTTCGATGCGCGCCAGCAATTCCGAGAATGCATAGGGTTTGGTGAGATAATCATCGCCGCCGGCGCGCAGGCCGGTCACCCGGTCATCCACCTGCCCCAACGCGGAAAGAATGAGCGCCGGCGTATCGATGCCCTGGGCGCGCAGGGCGGCGACAACGGACAGGCCGTCACGGCGCGGCAGCATGCGGTCAACGATCAGCGCATCATAGCTGCCCTGCTCCGCCAGGGTATAGCCGGTCTCGCCATCGCCTGCCAGATCGGCGGAGTGCCCAGCCTCGGCAAAGGCCTTTTCCAGATAACGGGCCGCTTCACGGTCATCTTCAATAACGAGAATCTTCATGACGTTCATTCTAAGCCGGTTTTGAGACAGAGGTAAGCACCATAGCAATGGCACCCTTTACGGCGGCGGGCAGCAGATCTGTCGACAATCTGCTGCCCTTTGCTTTGGCGCTAACGGGGGGACAGGTGCAGCGCCGCTGCAATCCTATCCGGACCGCTTAGCCCTGGTTGATGGGCAGGGCCACGAACCGCGACTGGTCGTTGGTCTGCACCTGCAGGAGAACGGCCTTGCGTCCGCTCTTCGTCGCTTCGGCAATCGCCGCATCGATGTCAGAGCCGCTCTTGACCGGCTTGTTGTTGACCGAGACGATGATGTCGCCGGTCGTGATGCCCTTGTCGGCGGCATCGCCGGAGCGATCCACATCGGTCACCACGACACCCTTGCCATCGTCGGAAGGAACAACCGTCAGGCCGTAATCATCCAGCACCGAAGCCGGATCCTGATGCTTGCCGCCGCTGTCCTTGTTCGATGCCTGCTTGTCATCGCCGGGCATCGACTTGATCGACACGTTGAGCGACTTGGCCTCGCCCTTGCGCCAGACGGTCAGCTCGGCATCCTTGCCCGGATTGATCGCGGCAATCTTCTTGGCCAGATCACGCGGATCGGAGACCGTCTCGCCATTGACGGCGGTGATCACGTCGCCCGACTGGATACCAGCCTTGGCAGCGGGCCCATCGGACTGCGGTTCGGCGACCAGCGCACCCTTCTCTTCGGAAAGGCCAAGCGATTCGGCGATTTCCTTGCTGACCGGCTGTATCTGCACACCGATCCAGCCACGGGAGACGGTGCCGGTCTTGATCAGCTGGTCGACGACCATCTTGGCCGTCGTCGACGGGATGGCGAAGGCGATGCCGACGCTGCCGCCGGACGGCGAATAGATCGCGGTGTTGATGCCGACGACTTCACCGTTCAGGTTGAAAGCCGGACCGCCGGAATTGCCCTTGTTGACGGCCGCATCGATCTGCAGGAAGTCGTCATAGGGACCGGCGCCGATATCGCGGCCGCGGGCCGAAATGATACCGGCCGTCACCGTGCCGCCGAGACCGAAGGGATTGCCGACCGCAACGACCCACTGGCCGACACGCATCTTGTTGTCATCGCCGAAGGACACGTAGGTGAACTTGCGCTTGTCGTCGACCTTCAGAACGGCGAGATCGGTGCGCTTGTCCTTGCCGATCAGCTTTGCATCGAGTTCGGTGCCGTCATTGAGCACAACGGTGTAGGTGCTGCCGTCTTCGACCACATGGTCATTGGTGACGAGATAGCCATCCTCCGAAATGAAGAAGCCGGAGCCCTGGGCGGTGGGACGCATGCGGTCCGGACGGTTCTGGTGATCGCGCTGACCTTTGCGCGGCTGCATGCCACGCTGACCGTTCGGGCCGCCGAATTCATAGAAGAAGCGCTTGAGCGGATGATTGTCGGGAAGCTGGTCGAAGCCGGGAATGCCCGAACCGTCATCGGCGGTCTGCTGGACGGAGCTCTTCACCCTGACACTGACAACAGCGGGGCTCACCTTTTCAACGACATCGGCAAAGCCAGGCTGCTGCGCGCCGTCTACACGCACGGCTTCAGCCTGCGCAGGCACAACGGCAGCGAGCGGGCCTGTGGCCAGCAGTCCCCCGGCGAGCGCCGAGGCGAGCAGCGCGGCAGCAATGCCCTTGCGGTATGTGGAGGACGTACGATTGTTAGACATAAAACTTTCTCCTTGGACGCCCGATCGGAAATCCGACCGTTTAATAACCAACAGTGATACAGATAAGAACGTTACGCCGCCATTTCCGCAACATGACAAATTTGTAAGATAATTTTCTGGCGCTGCGATTCGTCAGCCACTGGAGGATAGCCCATATGCCATCAATGCCGCCGCTCGGATCCACAATGCGTACGCACCAGCCCTATCCGGGCGTTTATGCATTTTACGATGGCAGGATAGACGGCGCGCGCGCCTATTCCGCCGATCCGAACTGGCTGGATGACGGAGCCTATACGCTTGGCCTGTGTTCCTACGCCATCGTTTCCGGCGAGGAAGCTCTTGTTTATGACACCAGTATTTCAAACCAGCATGCGGCGCTGATCCGCAACACGCTGCAGGAGGCAGGCGTGCGGCACATCCGCGTGGTGCTCAGCCATTGGCATGTGGATCATGTGGCGGGCAATGCGGTGTTTGCCGATTGCGAGATCATCGCCAATGACCTGACGGCCAAGGCGCTCACCGACAACAGGGAACGGCTGGAGAACGGCACGCCGCCCATCCGGCCGCTGGTCATGCCCAACAGCATCTTCACGGGCGAGCGCGACCTGAAGATCGGCGACATCGCGGTGCAGCTGCGCCACGTGGATATTCACAGCCACGACGGCACGGTGATGATCCTGCCGCATCTGAAGTTGCTGTTTGCCGGTGACACGCTGGAAGAGCCGATCACCTATGTGGCGGAACCGAACCGGCTGGAAAACCACCTGCTCGATCTGGAACGGATTTCAACCTGGGATATCGAAAAAATCCTGCCCAATCACGGCGCGGAGAATGTGATCGTGGCCGGCGGCTACGGGCCGGAGCTGATTGCCGCCACGGGGCGCTATGTCAGCAAGCTGATGCGCCTGCGCAACGAGCCGGAACTGGCTGGCGATGACCTGCAGGCGTTTACCGCGGACGATTTCCGTTCGGGCGTGCTGACCTATTACGCACCCTACGAGCCGGTCCACAGGCAGAATGTGGAATCGGTCATCGGCGCGCATCGCACATAGCGGTTGCGGATCAATCGTTGGAAGCAGCCAGGAGTTTCTTGAGCTGCTTCTTTTCGCTGTCGGACAGCGGCGGCGTTTCCAGAGGAGAACGGCGGCGGCGGCGAATCGAAACCACGATGGCGATTGCACCGGCAACCAGTGCCGCAACGGGAAAACCCCACAGCAGGATCGTGCTCAGCATCAGGCGCGGCTTCAGGAGGACGAATTCGCCGTAGCGGGCGACGATGAAATCAAGCACCTGCTCGTCCGTATCGCCTGCCGTCAGCCGTTCACGCACCAGCACGCGCAAATCCCTGGCCAGGTCCGCGTTGGAATCATCGATCGACTGGTTCTGGCACACCATGCAGCGCAGCTCGGTGGAGAGGGTGCGCGCCCGTGTCTCCAGTGCCGGGTTGGCCAGCATCTCGTCGGGCGAGACGGCGCGTGCGCCGGTCGCCGCGAAGCTCAGGGCCGTCAGCAACAGCAAAACCGCGGCGAGCGCGCGCCTCATGCCACGGCTCCCCTCGCCCGCTGCGGCTTGGCAGCTTTTGCCTTGCCGGGTGCGCCGACCCGCAGGCGCCGGTCAGCCAGGGACATGGCACCGCCGGCCATCATCACCAGCGCGCCGAGCCAGATCAGCGTGACATAGGGTTTCCACCAGACGCGCACGACCATGCCGCCATCCGGCGTGGCGTCACCCAGCGAGACATAGAGCTGGCTGAAGAGGAATGTCTTAATGCCCGCCTCGGTGGTCTGCATCTTGCGCACGGGGTAGAAGCGCTTGGACGACATCATCGTGTCCACCTCCCGCGCCGCGCTGTCGAGGATGGTGAACTTGCCCTGATCCTCGGTGAAATTCGAATCCTTGACCGGATCGATGCGGTCAAAGCGCAGCGTGTAATCGGCGACCCGGACGGTCTGGCCCGGCTTCATCACCGTCACATCTTCCGTGGCAAACGTCGAGACGACAACGATGCCCAGGAGGGTGACGCCAAGGCCGAAATGGGCGAAGGCGGTGCCGAACACCGATTTCGGCAGGCCGGCGAGCCGCCGCAGCATGACGCTGACGGGCGCCTTGCCAAAACCGGCTTTCAGGGAAAGATCGGTAAGTGCGCCCAGCATCAACCAGAACGCCAGGCCGATGCCGAACGCCGAGAAGACCGCCGTGCCCGAGGTCTTGTAGAGAACCACGGCCACCACCAGCAGGGCGAGGAAGAATGCCATCATCAGCCGCTGGGCGACGCCAAGGATATCACCGCGCTTCCATGCCAGCAGCGGTCCGAACGGCACGGCGGCGAGCAGCGGGATCATCAGCGGACCAAAGGTCATGTTGAAAAACGGCGGCCCGACGGAAATCTTTTCGCCGGTCAATGTTTCCAGGAGCAGCGGATAGAGCGTGCCGATCAGTACCGTTGCGGTCGCCGTCGTCAGGAAGAGGTTGTTGAACACCAGCGCCCCTTCCCGTGAGATCGGCTGGAACAGCCCGCCCGGCGCGAGCGTCTGGGCACGGCGCGCGAACAGCGCCAGCGATCCGCCGATAAAAAGCACGAGAATGGCAAGAATGAACAGGCCGCGGCCCGGATCGGTGGCGAAGGTATGCACCGAAGTGAGGACACCAGAGCGGACGAGGAAGGTGCCGAGCAGCGACAGGGAGAAGGTCAGGATGGCGAGCAGCACCGTCCAGATTTTCAGGGCAGAGCGCTTTTCCATCACCAGGGCCGAGTGCAGCAGCGCCGTTCCCGCCAGCCACGGCATGAACGAGGCGTTTTCAACCGGGTCCCAGAACCACCAGCCGCCCCAGCCAAGCTCGTAATAGGCCCAGTAGGAACCCATGGCGATGCCGCCGGTCAGGAACATCCAGGCCGTCAGCGTCCATGGGCGCACCCAGCGCGCCCAGGCGGCGTCGATACGCCCGTCGATGAGCGCCGCCACGGCAAAGGAGAAACAGACGGAAAAGCCGACATAGCCGAGGTAAAGCAGCGGCGGATGGATGGCGAGACCAATGTCCTGCAGGATCGGGTTGAGGTCCTGCCCTTCGATCGGTGCAGGACTGGTACGTGTGAACGGATTGGATGTGGCAACGATGAACAGCAGGAAGGCCGAGCCGATCCAGGCCTGCACACCCAGCACATTGGCTTTGAGCGAAGGCGGCAGATTGTTGCCGAAAAAGGCAACCAGCGCGCTGAAGAACGTCAGGATGAGTACCCACAGCAGCATGGAGCCTTCATGATTGCCCCAGACGCCGGTGATCTTGTACAGCATCGGCTTTTGCGAATGCGAGTTCTCCCAGACATTCTGCAGGGAGAAATCCGACACGACGTAGGCGGATGTCAGTGCGACAAAGGCAAGTGCGATCAGGGCAAAGACCGTGAAGGCAGCGGGAACGGCAACGGCCATCATGCGGTCATCATTACGCCGCGCACCCCACACGGGCACCACAGCCTGCACGATGGACAGGGCGAGCGCCAGAACCAGTGCGAAATGTCCGAGCTCAACGGTCATGGCTGCTTGTTCTCCCCCTGCCAGACGCCCTTGGCCTTCAGACTGTCGGCAACTTCCTTGGGCATATAGTTTTCATCATGCTTGGCAAGCACGCTGTCCGCCTGAAACGCACCGCCCGGCGCAAACGTGCCCTCGATCACCACGCCCTGATCCTCACGGAAGAGATCGGGAAGGATACCGTCATAGGTCACGGGAACGCTCTTGATGTGATCGGTGACGGCAAAGGTGATCCGTGTGCCCGTGCCGCGCACCACGCTGCCCTTTTCAACCAGGCCGCCCAGCCGGAACCGCGATTCCGACTGCAGGTCCGCAGCGGCGATATCCGACGGCATGCGGAAAAACGCGATCCGCTGCTGCAGCGCAAACAGCACCAGGCCGGCCGCGCAGGCCAGCACCACCAGGGCGCCGCCGATCACCGAAAGCCGTTTCTGCTTGCGCGTCATTATTTCTTCTCCCGCGGCGTGTCGCCGGGCTGTTCCACCAGGCCCAGATCATCGGCGACTGCGTCGAGACGCGCAACCTTGTCGGCGCTCAACACTTTGCGAGCATTCGCCAGCGCTTCCAGCGCATCGTTGGGGCGGTTGAGAACCACATAGGATCGGACCAGCTTTTCCCAGCCCTCGACATCGTCGGGCGATTGCTTGAGTTTTTCGGCAAGGCTGGAGACCATGCCCTCAATCATGGCGGCGCGATCCTGCACATTCATCCCGGCCGCCGCCTCGACCTGCGACGCATCGGGACCTGTCGCCCTGTCGATGTCGCTGACATCGGGCGCATCGCCGGCGATCTCCTTGTCGAGCCGTGTCAACGCCGCCTGTGCCTCGTCGCGCCACGGCACGTCGCTGGGCGCATCGACCAGCAGCTTGCGGATCAGGTCGCGCGATTCAACCAGCTTGCCCTGCTGCATCCAGCCGTTGATGATGAAGAACTGCGGGCGCATATCGCCGGGATTGAGCGTGAGCGCCCGGTTGAAACTGGCTTCCGCCTCGGGCGTCATCGTGCCGCCCGCTACGGCGCTCAACGCTTCACCCAGACCCATTTGGCGCGGACCGCTGTCGCCGTTCAGGCGGATGGCATTGCGGTAGGCGGTCACCGCATCGGCGGGGCGTCCCGTGCGCAGGTAGATCGGCGCCAGCACTTCCCATCCCTGCCCGTCATCGGGATTGAGGGTGAGATGCGCTTCGGCACGGGCAATCAGTTCGGCAGGTGTCGCCTGATCCGCCGGACGGGACAGGCGCTCGGCCAGAGGCTGCGCAGGCAGATCCGGCGAGCCGGTCTTGGCATAAATGCTCCAGGAAAGCAGCGGGATGGCCAGCACGGTCACCAGCGTCAGCCATTCGCGGGTGGCGCTCTTCTGCGGGCGATAGACCGTTTTGTCGGCTTCGGCGGCGGCAGCCGACTTCAGCAGACGCCGGCTGATTTCAGCGCGCGCCTGTTCGCTGCTGGCAGCATCGATGATGCCGCGCTTCTCATCAGCCTCCAGCTCCCGCAACTGGTCACGGTAAACCTCGACATCATATGTGTTGTCCGACACGCTTGTTTTGACGCGGCGTGTCAGCGGCAATAGCACCACGAGCGTTGCGATAACGGTCAACAGTGCGGCAGAAATCCAGAAAACCATGCGTTGAGACATAGTCTGCAAGCGCCGTAAAATCCAAATGGATTTCACGGCTAGGGCAATTCGCCGCAAAGCGGGCAAATGATCGGGCTATGGAAGCGTCAGATCAGCGGCGTCCAGCTGCCGTCTTCGTTGCGGCAGGCCGTCCCGCGTGACGTCTGCGGCGTTCCGTCGATGCGGATGGTGTGGGTATACTGGCGGCAGTTCTGCGAGCCGACTTGGTATGGCTGCGCCGCCACTACTTCGCCGCTGCGGCTACCCGAACTGTTCTTCCAGTCGACAGCCTTGCCGGCAGGCGAATATTCCAGCGCCTGATATTCGGCCTGAAGCGCGCTCTTGCGGTCAGCCGGATCGAGCGAAGCCGCCAGGCGGCTGCCGAGCAGGCCATTGCCGAGCGGCGCAAGCACGCCCGAGGTCGCCGGCTGGGACGATTTGCCGGTCAGGCGGGCAAAGGTGCCTCCACCCTTGGCGCCGGACGTGGTCGAGCACGCGGAGAGAAGAAGAACGGCAATAAGCGAAAGAGCAATCTGGGATTTCATCATGGGTCCGTTTTTACGGGGCCTCGCAACAAAGGCAATAGCTGGCAATTACTTATGACCCGATTGGGTGTGCCGTTGCAAGCGCCATTCAGTCGCCGGCCACCGGAAGCGTGATCCGCGCGCGCAAACCGCCGAGGTCCTCGCTGCGTTCCAGGCGCAGCGTTCCGCCGTATTCGCGCACGGTGTCATGGACGATGGACAGCCCGAGGCCGGTTCCCGGCTTGCTCTCATCCAGGCGTTTTCCGCGTGTCAGTGCGTCCTTGATCTGGCCGGGCGCGAGACCCGGACCGTCATCTTCGACGCTGATATCGAATGCATTGTCCATGGTTTCCCGATTGGCGGCCGACACTGTAAGCCGGATGGCGCTGCGTCCCCATTTCCCGGCATTTTCCAGAAGATTGCCGACGATTTCCTCAAGGTCTTCCTGCTCGCCCGCAAACACGGCATCGGGCATCCTGTTGTCGAAGCGCATATCCATGCCCGGATTGAGCTTGGCGGTGACACGCACCAGACGCGTCAGGATCGGGGTGACGGACGCGCGAAAGACCACGCTGTCGCGCTGCGCCGCCACGCGGGCCCGCTGCAGATAGTGCTGAATCTGCACCTGCATGGCCGCGCTTTGTTCGGCGACGATCTTGCCCTTTACGCCGCCAATCGTCCGGCTTTCATTGGCCAGAACCGACAGGGGCGTTTTCAGGGAATGGGCGAGATTGCCCACCTGCGTGCGCGAGCGCTCCATGATGCGCCGGTTGTTTTCGATCAGCGCATTCATTTCACGCGCAAGCGGCGCAATCTCGATGGGCAGATCCTCGTCAAGCCGCGAAACCTTGCCCTCACGGATATCGGCGAGCGAACGGCGCACGCGGTCAAGCGGGCGCAAGCCGAACAGGATGACAGCCGCATTGATCAGCGTTCCGGCAATGCCGAAAACGCCGAGATAGAAATAAAGCGTGTTGCGGAAATCGGCGATTTCGCCTTCCAGCTCGCTCAGATTGCCCATCACACGAAACCGGGCGACGCGGTTTTCCGCATCCAGCACCACTTCCGTTTCGACGATGGAGAGCTGTTCGCCCTTCAGGCCGGGCTCCGTATAGGAGCGCTGGAACGATGTATCGAAGGGAACCATCAGGGTTGACGGGGAATCGATGCTCTTTCCGCCCAGCGAGATCGACCGCAGCGACCCCTTGAGATTGTCCGCGACCGGATCGACGGACCAGTACCAGCCGGAAAACGGGCTGGAATAGCGCACTTCGCCGGGGTCCGGCCGTCCGACCAGCGTGCCGTCATTCACGCTGACGGAAGCGATGACGCTGAACAGATGCGCCGAAAGCAGCTGCTGGAAGCTGTGCTGGCGCGCTTCGCCATAGAGCGCCGAAATGATGGTGGCGATGGCAACGAAGGATACGATGGTCCACAGCGTCGAGAAGAGGATGACGCGCAGGGAAAGTGACCGGACATTGGGGAGGTAGCGGGTCAGCCGTATGATCACGCGTGTGCCCTGCTCCTGCCCGTCAGGCCTTGTTGTCCTGGGATTTGATACGATAGCCCATGCCGCGGATGGTTTCGATCAGATCGATACCCATTTTCTTGCGCAGACGCCCGACAAACACTTCAATCGTGTTCGAATCGCGGTCGAAATCCTGATCGTAGAGGTGCTCCACCAGTTCGGTGCGCGAAACGACCTCGTCCATGTGGTGCATGAGATAGGACAACAGGCGGAATTCGTGCGAGGTCAGCTTCAGCGTTGTGCCGTTAACCGCCGCCTTCGACGTCTTGGTATCAAGGCGTAGCGGACCGCAGGTGATTTCCGACGAGGCATGCCCCGCCGCCCGGCGAATCAGCGCGCGCAGGCGCGCCAGCACTTCCTCGATGTGAAACGGCTTGGCGACGTAGTCATCGGCCCCGGCATCGATGCCGGCCACCTTGTCGCTCCAGCGGTCGCGTGCCGTCAGCAACAGCACGGGCATAATGCGCCCGTCGCGCCGCCACTTCTCGAGCACAGTCAGCCCGTCCATCTGCGGCAGGCCGATATCGAGGATCACCGCGTCGTAGGGTTCCGTATCGCCGAGAAAATGCCCCTCTTCGCCGTCGAAAGCGTGATCCACCACATAGCCGGCTTCGGTCGTTGCCTCGACCAGCTGGCGATTCAGATCACGGTCATCTTCAACGATGAGTATTCTCATGCACAACTTTCCCCGCCGGACAGGCTGAACAACAGATCAAACGGCATCCGGTTCAGTTCGCTGGAACCGCAACCTCGACGCGGCGCGGACGTTCACCATCCTTGCCGGGAATGAGCACCACGACCACGCAAACCTCGCGGCCGTTCTGCGTCTGCGAGGTGGCGCGCGCCAGGGTGCCTCCCTGGGACTGGGCCACCTGCTGGCCGACCTGCGAGCAGTCGGCCGCAGCCAGCTGAAGCAACGCACCGTTCTGCGATGCATCGGGTGCAATCGGAACAGCCCCGGCATGAAGCACGCCGGATGCTGAAATCAGGGCCGCTAGGGGCAAGGAGAAAAGTGTGTGTTTCATCATGGCGCTATTATTATCAATCGCAGTCTGAACGATGCATGAACAGTTGGACGTGGCGTGAGCCTTTGATAACAGGTTTGCCACAGGTCACGTCTTTTAACATCATATTTCTTTACGTGAAATGAGCGCCGTTGCACTCAACCGGCCAAAAAGCGCGGCGATGCCGCTGAGCGCCGTCAGAAACTGCATGATGGTATCGGCAAGCCGGGCCTCGAGGTCATGATCCAGCGACACGTTGAAGAAGCTTGAACAGGACAGGACGATCGTTGCGATTGCTGCCCAGACGGTCTTTGACAGGTACCATTGTTTTTCATTGGTCATAATCAATTCCTTTTGAAACAGTTTGATTTTAAAGGACTTTTGTCGACGTATCAAAAATGGCCCGGGCGTATCTGCCCGCACCGGCAGCACTGGAAATCATGGCAACGCTGAAATCGACTGCGCTTGCAAGACTGCCGAAATCCGCCAGGCGCAGCGCCGCCGGATAAAGCCATTCCGGTCGCGCAACCTCGGCCGACCGGATCAATTTGCCGCTGCTCCGTATTTCGATCCGATAGGCCTCGCGCTCCTCACCCAACGGAATTTCCGCAGCCAGCCAGCTGTCCGCATCGATGCGCCCGCGCCGTATCCAGGCAATATGCAGATTGCCCTGCTCATCTGCCCTGCCGCTGAGGTGGACAGGTTCGAGCGGCTCGAGCGCCCGGATGCCTCCGGTCATTGTCACCGTGCTGAAATAGCGGTCGGAAAAATCCTGGCCCGCCGCACCAATGCGCCAGCGCAGGGCCAAGCCCGTTTCCCGGGCTTTCAATCCCGCCGGCATCACCGCACCGTCCAGAAGGATGAACGGCGCACCCTTTTCCCGTGGCTGCAGCGCCTCCCGTTCGGTTCCGCATTGCCCGCGCAGCAGGCCGGACAGACGCCACCGGTCGGCAGCAACCTCCTCGGCGTGGAGGAATTGCAGGATTTCCCATTGACCGTCGGGGGATGCCAGAAGGGCTGAATTCGCCCCGTTGAAGAGCTGTGGCAGCGTGGTGGAACGCAGCTCGCCAAAGTCAAGATCGACCTCCAGACCGGCATTGCCGAGCAGGCGGCCGCTGACACCGCCCGGCAGCGTTTGCGCCAGCCTGCCCATCACCGCCCGCTCCGGCAGCGCGGCCCGCGCCTCAAAACCGGTGTCTTCCGGCGAGGCGTGAACGGATGCGCCCGCCCATGGCCTGGCAAAGGCGGCAACCCGCAATTGATCAAGCGGATTTTCAGCACCCGGCCACATCGGCAGATCGCACAGATGAAAACGCGGACGGCCGAACACCGTCGTTGCCACCCCCGTTGAAGCGGGCAATCCCGCCCGGTCCGCGTGCCGCACATGCCGGGGCAAGCCTTTTGCCTCGACCCGGCGGGTTGCACCGTCTTCAATGGAGGTGACGAGATAATCCTTGACTGGCATGGAGCCATCCAGCCGTATGCGGCTGCCCACCTTCAATGCGGCATGTTTCCATGGCAATTCGAACGATATGGTCCGCCGGGCGGCACGGCGTGCCTGCAGCCAGTCCTCCGCCAAGCCTTTGACCTGACCGGCCTCAAGCATGGCCGCAACGGCGAGATTTTCCGTTCCCTTGCCGTCCGGCCTGCCGGCGGATGCCATCGCCACCTGATAGTCGAGCATCGGATCGCGATAGGCGATTTCGACCCGGGCGGGCTGCTCCATGATTTCATGCAGCTTTCGCTGCACCGGCCCCCTGTCATCGGGCTCGACGCATTCATCGATCAGCGCGGTTTGCGCGGGAACACGCGCCGCGCTTTGAAACACCAGCGTCGCACCGTCTTCGAAGGCGTTGATACCAAACACCTCCAGCAGCGGCTCAAGGACCGACCGGGCATGTGCGGGCTCTTCGACGATCAAACCGCTGACAAAGCCATCGGCCGCACTCGCATCCACCCCGGCAAGACCGAAATCGGCGAGAACAGCGCCAATCAGCTCATCGAGCGCAACCCCGGAAAGCCTGCCGTTCAGCCAATGCCCCGAGGTCCAGTTGTCGCCATCGGACCAGAGCTTGCGGTTGAGGGGAAATTCAGGAAACGGCCTCGTATCCCAGGCCCAGACATAGACGCGGCTCGTGTTCAGCATGGCGCCGCCATGGCTGCGCCAATGGTCTAGATGGGCACGCAGAAAACGGTTCTGCGCGAGGTCGCTGCGGCCGTGATCGGAAAAATACGGAAACGCCCCCTCGGAGGATTTGGCATCGGGAAAGACATTGGGCTGATTGGGGCCCTTGTCGACCGCCGGACAGCCCAGTTCCGTCTGCCAGACCGGCTTACCCATTGGCTGCCACGCCGTGGCATTGGCGCTCTCGACGCCGCCCTTGCGGTTGTAATGCGGGTTTTTCCACCAGGCCTCGATGTCCTTGTAGCGGTAGACCCAAGGCTTGCCCGAGCCGTCGGTGATCGGCGTGCGCCGCCGCGCGGTTCGATCCGCATCTGTTGCATAGTACCAGTCAAAGCCCTCGCCGGCGGCAATCTGGCTTTGCAGCGCCGCTAGGTCATAGGGGCCGGAAAAACCGTTGGCGCCCGAGGCGCTGTAGTCCTCGTCGCGCCAGTCGCTGAGCGGCATGTAATTGTCGATCCCGACCGCACCGATGGCCGGATGCGCCCAGAGCGGATCAAGATGGAAAAAGGCGTCGTTCGATCCGTCCTGCGGGTGATGACCGAAATATTCGGTCCAGTCCGCGCCGTAGGTCAAAATACAGCCACTGCCGAGCACGGTGCGGACATCGTCCGCCAGCGTGCACAGGCCGGAGACAAAGGGAAAACTGTCACCCGTTCCCCTGATACCCGTCAGACCGCACAGCTCCGAGCCGAGAAGAAACGCATCCACACCGCCGGCGCAAACGGCAAGATGCGCCAGATGCAGGATGAAACGCCGATACCCCCAGTCATCGCCCTCACCGTGATAGATCACCGATCCGTCATCGGTTCCGAACGAGCGGATTTCGGCGGCCCCCAGGAAAGCGGCGACCTCGGCGGCCGCCGCAGCCGTGCCGTTGCTGCTGCCCGGCCGATAGGGCGCGGGGTGACAACTGATGCGGCCGCGCCACGGATAGGCCGCCTGCCGGGCGCCGCCATGGGGATCGGGCAATGTGTTATCGGCGGCGATATCAAGCATCAGGAACGGATAAAGCGTCACTTTCAGGCCCCGCGCCTTCGCCGCGCGGATCGCCTCGGTCACGCTGCGATCCGACGGCGTACCGCCATAGGCAGCACAATCGCCGCTGCGCGACATCAGATGGGCCTCGTCGCGGGCGACATCGCCGGCACGCCATGCCTCGCTTTCGTCATAGCCCTCGCGGTCCATCACGCCCGGCCGGATGCGGCAATGGCCAGCGCGCAGATCCGTGCCGAACCACGGCACGACAATGGCAACGTTTTCCAGGCTCGGACAAAGCGCCTGCAGTTCGTCGAGCGAAGCCTGCCAGTCGGTTGCGCCGCGCAGGCAATTGCGGTTCAGGCCGCGCGTTTCGCCGGCTGCGGGCTCGCAGGTGACCGGCGTCGGTGACAGGCCGAATTCGGTGGCCCCTGGAATGAGCGCGACCGCCTTGAGATCGCGGGCAAGCGTACCGATGGCGCGCACCACCTCGAACTGGAATTGCGGTATGCGGTTGCCATACATCTCAAGCGGAAACCGTTCGAACACCACATAGGCGGTGTTGCGATAGGCCGGCGCGTTGCCGGTTCCCTGTTTCGCCTCGATCAGCGGGTCGGACAATTGTGACGCACCGCCCTTGTGAACGCGCAGGGTCAATGCATTCTGGTCCACTTCCCTGCCGTCGGCCCAGATCCGCCTGACAAGGCTGATTTCGCCCTCCGCCAGGGCAATGGCAAAATTGCCGACATAGGAATACTCCGTCACCTTCGGTCCGCCCTTGGCACCGGTCCGGCGCCTGGACTTCACCTCCTCGAAGCGGGTCGCCCAGATCAGGGTGCCGGTCAACCGCACCGAGCCGTAGACTTTCGGCAAGGCGGCCCCTTCCTCGGCGGTCATCGGCTTCATGGCAGCCAGCCGGGGACCCTCGATTGGCTTTGTGCCGGAGAAAGCCCGATCAATCAGATAGGCGCCCAGCGAAGTTACGGCACTGCCGATATAGGCTCCGACTCCTTGAAGAATAAGCGTGGCCATGCCGGGTGGTTCCTATCTGCGGAGGGGAAAGGCGAAGACCGCCGCGATGCGTTTTCGCCATTGCGGCACCAGCGCCGATTCCATGATCCTGTGCCCCTCATAGGCGTGAATGAAGTGTTCCTCGCCCGTCAAAATGCCGAGATGCTTGGCTGCCATGCCGTCCCGCCAGCGGAAGAGGATGAGATCGCCCGCGTCCACACCCTGCACGGCCTTCTCGGCCATGTGACGTCTCGCTGCCTGGACGAGCGGATCGCCGTGTCCTGCTTCCGCCCAGTCAGCGGAATAGACGGGAATCTCTTCCGGTTCGCATCCGTAAAGCGTGCGCCAGATGCCACGCACCAGCCCAAGGCAATCGCAGCCGACGTGGAGCGTGGAGCCGCCATGCCGGTATGGCGTACCAATCCAGCGACGTGCTTCGGCGACAACGTCGATTGCGATGGTCATGGCACCAGCACGCCGCCGTCGAAATTGCCCGATCCGTCGGCATAATTATAGGCGGCGTCATTGCCAGGCAGATGCGGAAATCCGCGAAAATTGGCTGTATTGCTGAACTTTGTCTTGCAGGTGCCAAAGCTCTTGTCGCAGCCTGGCAGCAGCGAAAATGTATCGCCCGCCTGCATGTCCGGCACCGGCGCATCGCGCAGATCGAGCCGGATGTCATTCCCCGCCATCTCCTGCCCGGTCACCACGTTGGTGCGGCCGGCTTTGCCGCCGGAAGTCCAGGTGAGCACGCCATTGCGGAACCAGTTCGCGGCGGCGGCGTGCAGGCCGCTCGCCAGAAAGGCGCGGTCGGATATCACGCCGGAAACGCTGCCCTTCTCGTCATCGCTGCGATAGCCGCAGCGCGCATCACCGAGCTCCGCATCGCACAGCCGCGTGATCCGCCGTCCCTTCACCTTGTCGAGGTCGACGGCGCTGCTTTTCAGCTCCGCCACGAAACGGTTGCCGCTGCGGGTAACGGTGCCTATCCTTGCCCGCCGCAAAAGGACCCGCTGCTGCGGTGCCGCCCAATTGACGATAAATGTCTCGACAAGGGCGTCGTCGAATGCACCGGATTCCACGCCGCTATCGGTAATGCCGAGGGATGACAGGGCACCCTCGACTTCCGCGCCATCAACAGCGAGCCCCAGCGCACTTGTCGCCTCGCTGGCCGTCAGACCCGTCTGCGGTTCACAGCGCACGTCCTCGATGCTCAATAGCCGGTCATGGTCGGTGAAACCGAGGAGGACGCCATCCTTTCGACGGATGATCCAGCAAAAGCAATGGGTTGTCACATCACCTGCAAGATGTGATTCAAGCTCGGGAGAAAGGGGGTTCATGCCTTCACCTCGATGATCGGAATGGTCGGGATTTCACCCGCGTTGAACGATTTGACGCTGATGGTCAGCCGGTCCGTATCGAAGCGGACGGGAACGTCAAAGGCAAAGCCGGCGGTCACAGACGTTCCTGCGGGTGGTATGCGGTCTGGTTTGAACACGATTTGGCCCGTCAGCACATCGACCGTAAAATCAGCCGGCTCCTGCTTTTCAATGCCGCCCACCGCAACCCGCACGGAGCCTTGTACCGGCTTGGAGATGATGCGCCGATAATCGCCATAGCGTTTCTGCAGCTGGAACGCCGCCTGCTTTCCGTCACCTTGTCCCAACACCTGATCCGTCGCGGCAATCGGCTTGCCCGCCGCGCAGGACTGATGGTCGAAAGGATCGCGGAACCGGAACGCAAGCAGCGAACCGCACCGCGCCTCGAAGAAGCTCAGGACCTCTTCCAGATCGGCCAGTGACCGTACGCCGGTTCCTGCGTCGTAGTGATGGCGTGATGACGCCCAGCGCGCATTGCGCTGTTCGTGTCCCGAGGTCAGCGCCACAATTTCGTTCTTCCATTCCGGGCCGCCCGTTGCGCCAAAGGATATGCCGAGCGGAAACCGGACATCATGGAAAGGCTGCATCGCGTTGTTTCCTATAGGGTGCGCGTGCCGCGGTGCACGGCGCGCGCCAGCATCCCCGTCAACTGGGCTTCCGATTTGCGGAATGAGGCTGCATCGGGCGTATTCACGTGCAGGACCACCTGCACCGGCGAACCGCCTCCATGCGCAGCAATACCCAGCCTGCCATCCGCTCCGCGGGCCAGAGGCATGATGGCCTCCGCACCCGCTTCGCCCATCAGCCCGAGCGATCCGCCCGCACCAAAGTAAGTCGGGCTGGAAACCACGCCACCCTTCGCATGCGGTTTTGCCGCGCCCAGCAAGCTTGAAAACATCGACGCGCTCCAATCTTCGAGCGATTTCATACCGGTGGTCAGCGCCATGCCAGCCATGTCCCGCCCCAACTGCCGCAGCACGTCACCGAGGTCGTTGCCGCTCATCACGGCGCTTTTCAACGACCCGGTCAGGACACGGCCGAATTGCTCGGACTGCGCCTTCAGGTCAGACAATGCCTTCTCGAAACCCGATGTATCGGCGTCGATCGCCACCGTCATTTTGTCGTTCATGGCTATTCCTCGCTCAAAGCCGGTGCATCGGGAAACGCCTGCATCAATTGTTCGAACCGCGGCCGGGAGAAGGCTGCCTGTCCCGGCGGCTCCGCGAAAGCCGCGCAGATTTCCCGTGGCGTCATTGCCCAGAAGTCATATGTGGAAAGCCGCAGCAGACCAAAGCCTGCGCCCATGAGGACCGCCCACGGAAAGACGAGGCCGGAATCTGCTGCGGCATTCAAGGGTTTGCGCTGGATTGCTCCGTTTTTGATTCACCGAAGGTCGCCGCCAGCAGTTCACTGACGATGCGGGCAAAGCCCGTTGCCCCGCCCTCCGCCCGCATCTGCGCTGCTTCCTCCGGCGTTATGCTGTTGCCGCCGCCCTTCAGCCCGGCAGCAATGATCTTTGCCGCGTCACGGGCGGAAAGCGTACCGCCGGAAAAGCGCTGCAACAGCATACCCATGTCGGCCGCCATGAAGGCGTCCTCCAAT
This sequence comes from Todiramphus chloris collaris, assembly GCA_025345505.1. Classification (NCBI taxonomy): domain Eukaryota; kingdom Metazoa; phylum Chordata; class Aves; order Coraciiformes; family Alcedinidae; genus Todiramphus; species Todiramphus chloris. Next base: position 2,800,611 of record JANVCC010009742.1, on the reverse strand, counting down.
TCGGCCAATGCGCCCAGCGTCAGGCACAGCGTCCATTCGCGCCCGTCCAGGACGGCGCTGATTTCACCGCGATGCCGGTTTGCCATCAGGCCGCCTCGGTGAAACGGATGAGGCCGGCGGATTCCAGGGCGATGTCAAAGGTCACCTCGGCATCGTGCTTGCCGCCATATTCGAGCGCCGTGATCTGGAAAGGTCCCTGCAGGGAACCGAAATCCGGCAGGATGATCTGCCATGCCAGGATATCGCCTGCAAAAAATGCCCGCCGGATCAGCGCGTCCGATTGCGCATCCTTGAACAGACCTGAACCGCTGATCGACGCGCGCTGCACGCCGCTGCCGCCCAGGAGTTCGCGCCACCGCCCCGCCGCATCGGCGTCGGTCACATCGATGGTTTCGGTGTTGAAGGCGATCCGGTTGGACCGCAGCCCCGCGCAGGTGACGAACTTGCCGCCCGCATCCTGCAGTTTGAGCAGGATATCCTTGCCTCTCTGGGCGCCCATTGTTTGAAGTCCTCCATGCAAAAGGGCACCCGGCCGGTGCCCTGGCTCGTTTGAAGTCTACGGCTGAAACTCTTCCGTCACCGCCCGGTACCGCATGACACCGGCGAAGCTGCCGCGGTTGTCGGCCAGCGCCGTCTGCGCGTATTCGAGGCGGATGCTGACGAGTTTGTGCCCTTCCAGAGGTAGCGTCACTGACAGCAGGAGCTGCTCGATCCGATCCATAATGTCGAAAACCGTTTTTCGGCTGGCCCGATGTGTCCACACAAGCAGCGTCAGCAAATGCTCGCCGCCGCGTTCGGTAGACGTGCTCCAGTCATAGGTGCTGGCCGTCCCGAAGGTGATGTAGGGAAAGTCGGCCTGCTGCGGCACATGATCGAAAACCCGCCGGTTCACCCATTCATTGAGACCCGCATCCGCCTTGAGTACCTGCAACAGTGCCTTTTGCAGTTGAAGCCCGGCGCTGGTCATCGCACGGGCTTTCGTTTGTCCGGCGCTTCCTGTTCGTACCCGGCCGGCCTTGACGCGTCCGTCATCTCTTCGCGCAGCTCAATCGCGCGCCAGCGCAGTGTCCGGATGAGGTCCGCTACCGTTATTTGCAGGCTCAGTTTCATAGCCCCTCCACCCGTGCCCGGCAGACGAGATATCGCCCGGTTTCATCGGGATCGTGAATTGTCACCAGCCGGAAAATGCGGGCTCCCTTGCGCAGGCGCATGCCGCTTTTCACATCACCCCGTCCCCGCAGCGTGATGCGATGCGTGATTTCGGCCAGGCTCTGCCCGCCGTAAAACACCATGCCTGCACCCGCCGGCTCGATATGCGCCCAGACGGTGGCTATTTCCTGCCATTGTTCGACGCTGCCGTTCACGGCATCATCGGCAAGAACCGCCCGTTCCAGCTGCAGTTCATGCGCCAGTTTGCCGGGATCAATGAACAGCGTCGGCATCAGAGCGAGACCCTTCGCCAGAGATTGACAACACGCTCGAATGCCGGCGTCAGGGCGGCGGGATGGTCGGCCGGGCTATAGGTCCCGCGAAACTCATACCAGTGGGCAACCAGGGTCATCAGTGCGTGTTTGAGCGCATCCGGCACATCCACCCCCGTTTCGCCGAAACCGGCTATGACATCGATCTCCAATCCGCCCAGCCCATGGGCCGGAGATTGCAGGTGCAGCCGTGCAGGACGGCTTGCGGCCTCCAGATGCATCGCCACGGTCGGGAGAACGACCGGCACCCCGTCAGGCTCGTAGGCCGTCACGGCAGCGACGGACTGCACGGGATAGCGATCAATTCTTATCAGGCCGTCATTCGGCCAGCGGTCGGTGTAAAACCGCAGCTGCTGTTTGATCAGCACCAGTCCGGTCAGGGTCTCCAGTGTTTCGCGTGCCGCCTTCAGCAACCCGGAAAGCAGTGCATCCTCGCCGGTTCCGCTCAGCCGCAGGAACTGACGCAGATCCGCCAGAGCCACCGGCTCCACAGCCGGCGGCCTTACTACCGTGATGGTCATGGACATTCCTGCATTGGTTGAGAAGCGTTCGGCTGGATAAGTGTCGTGCAGCCGATCCCTGTTTGACTACGCCGCGAATTTCAGCAGCTTGATCGCATCGAAGTCCTGCACGCCGCCGCCCACGCGCTTGGTCGTGTAGAACAGCACGTAGGGTTTGGCGGAATAGGGATCACGCAGGACCCGCACCCCGGTGCGATCCACCACCAGGTAGCCGCGGGCGAAATCGCCGAAGGCAATGGCAGCGCCGCCGGTTGTCATCGGTGGCATCGCCTCTGCTTCGGTCAGCCGGAAGCCCAGCAGCGAGGCCTGCTGGCCAGGTGCTGCGGGCGGCGTCCAGAGATAGTTGCCGTCATTGTCCTTGAGCTTGCGCACGGCTGCCTGCGTCTTGCGGTTCATCACCCAGCTGGCATTCTGCCGGTATCCGGCCTTCAGCGTGTAAACCGTATCAAACAGGATGTCCGAGGCGTTCGAGGCTGCAAACCCACCGGCAATGCCGGTCGAGACGCTGCCCAGCTTGCCCCAGCTCCAGATCGCATCGGCAATGCTGTCATAGGTCAGGAAACCCTTGGGTTGGCTGGTGCCGTTGCCGTTTATGAAGGCCTGCCCCTCCTGTTCGGCGAAAGCGGTCTCGACCTCGGAGGATATCCACTGTTCCACATCGACGGCCGCGTCATCCAGCAGCGACGAGGATGCCGCCGGCATGGCGTAAAGTTCCATGGTGGGAAATTGCAGTTCCGCCAGTTTGGAGGCTTCCGTCTGCGGGCGGGCGTCGGTTTCCCCGACCCAGCCCACAGCCGGTCCCTTCACCGCAAACGGCTTTTTCAGCACGGAGCCGGATACCTGCCGCACCGTTGCGAGGGCACGGATGGGCGAGAGCGCGGCCAGCCGCATGCCGATATCGCGCTCAAGTTCCGGCGGCACGAGATAGCCGCCATCGGGCGCGGAGCCGATGGAGAGAGCCTTGGCTTCGATGGTGCGCACGCCATGCTCGTCGCCGCGCCGGATATAACTGTCGAAGGCGGTCTTGTGCTCCAGCGACAGCAACGGGCTCATCCCTGTTTCCAGAGTGGGCCGCGCCTTTTTCAGCAGCATATGGTCGATCACGCGCTTCTGTTCATCCAGCGCGTGATTGATGCGTTCGACCTTTTCATCGGTCAGAACATCGGCGCTGGCACGTTTTTCAATTTGCCTGATCCGGTCGTCATTGTTCTGGCGGAACTCATCGAAAGCCTGCATGAAATCATTGAATGCTTCGGCTACATTCTGTGTGCCCGCATTCTTGGCTTCGGGTGCCGGAGTGGAAAATTGTTCGGTCATTTCAAATCCTTTGTGTGTGAAATGGAGAGAATGATTCAAGCGCGGAGCCGCCGGGCGGCCGCCCGCAGGGTTGCAGCCAGCGCCGCATGAACGTCTGCCGGCTGCGCCTTGACCTGCCCGACCCGAGCCGAGGGCAGCATCGGAAACGTCACCACGGAAATTTCCCAGAGGTCCGCCTCGAGGATACGCCGATTGCCGAGGCCATCCGTCTTGGCCTTGACGGTGCGAAAACCAATGGACAGCCCGTCGATTGCCCCGGAGCGCATGAGTTCCAGCACGTCGCGCCCGCGGGTAACACCGGTCGTCAAACGGCCCTCGACATAGAGCCCGCGCCTGTCCTCGACGATCCGGGTCCAGACGCCGATGGGCTCATTGGGATCGTGCTGCCAAAGCATGCGAATGCCCGCGGCACCACGCTTGCGAATGGACGCGGCAAAGGCCCCGGGCGCGATGACATCCTTGCCAAGGTCGACCTCGCCGAACAGGCTGGCATAGCCGGAAAAACTGCCGTCGAGCTCAACCCGTTCGATGGCCACTCCAGCGAACTTTTTCTCAATTCTCTTATTTCTCAGCATTGGCGATATCCCTTTTGCCGGAAGGACTTGGATGATCCTGCGGAGGTTTTGATTCACCGATGCGCGCCGTCAGACGGGAAAAAATGCCAAGGGCGGTCCAGGCCGCAAGACTGGCAGCGGCAGCGCCCATCAGCATCAGTTCGCCATCGCCGAGCTGGCCGCGAATGTCGAGTTCGGATGCAATCTTCACACCGGCCAGCCCGCCAAAGGCCAGGCCGCAGACGATGCCGACGATAAAGCGGATGGCTGCCTCGCTCTTGTCCCTCGGCAGCATGTAGGCAAGTGAGACAGCGGAGCCTGCAACGGCACCGGCTGCCTTTGCCGCCAGAATCCAGGCGGCATCGGACCAGTTTGTCATGATCATTCTCCGGAAAATTCGTGCGGCCTGCGGGCATATCCCACGGCCTCTCTCTTCTCGTCATCACTGAGGAATGGCGCTGCCGATACGCGCTGCCACAGCGCGTCCCGTTCCATCGACAATCCGTCGATACGATCGAAATCCGGCTCCAGCCGCAACCCGGTGCCATAAACCGGACCCAGCCAGTTGCCGATGGCCTTGGCGGTGCGGGTGATCAGCGGGATCACCGTCAGGCGATAGAATGCGCGATTGGCTTCGGCATAATTGGCATAGGTGTTGTCGCCGGGGATACCGAGCAGCATGGGCGGAACACCAAACGCCAGCGCAATATCGCGGCTGGCAGCATTCTTGGCGGCGATGAAATCCATGTCGCGCGGCGACAAGCCCATGGATTTCCAGTCGAGGCCGCCTTCCAGCAGCAGCGGCCGCCCTGCCTTGGCCGCGCCGGTGTATCCCTCTTCCAGTTCGGTCTTCAGCCGCTCGAACTGCGCTTCGGTCAGCCGTGCCGTATCGGCAGGCGCATAGACGAGCGCGCCGGATGGCCGTGCCGAATTATCGAGCAGCGCCTTGTTCCAGACGCCGGACGCATTGTGAATATCGAGGGCCATCAAAGCCGCTTCGAGCGGTGCAAATCCATAGTGGTCATCCAGCGGATGAAACAGTTTGAGATGCAGTGCCTGCCCGTCATCGAGTGGGATGGTGCGCTTGCTCGCGCCAACGCCATAGCAGAGCGCCAGCGGCCATCCGTTGTCACCCGTGACCACGCGTATCCGGTCCGGGCGCAGAAGGTGCAGTTCGCTGGCACCGTTGCCGCTGCTGACCCTTTCCACATAGGCGTTACCGGACAAAAGGAGATGACCGTAGAGCGTTTCGAACAGGCTGGCCCCGTCGGCGCCGCGATGCGGATTTGACAAGAGGTCAAGCAGCGGATGCTGCGTGTGTTCGGTCCGCCTCTCGTAGAGCAGCCAGGGCGTGGCGGCAGCGGCTTCCGCCAGCAGACGCACGCAGCGGTAGACAACGGGATTACGCATGAATCCCTGCCGGGACAGTCCGGTGTAACCGCCCTGCGACCAGCGCGCTTCGCGGTCGAACTGCAGGGCGACAAACCCTTGCGCTGCCTTGGTCTGCAGAGGCGGGTTTTCGTTCGCGGCGCGACGGCGCCACGGCCAATGACGTGCCATGGGACATGTTCTCTTTGTTGGGTGAAACGGATCAGCTCGCCGGGACAACCGCACGCCGCATATCGCACCGGCGATTCAACCCTGCATTCGTTGAAGCTTCTGCAAAATCCGGCAATGTGTTGAAGCGGAACAGGTTTTGAGAGCGAAGCAGAACGCACCGAGCCAGCCGGTGTATCGGGAAGATGGGCCTCCCGGCCTCGGCAAGGGCCTTGCTCTCAAACTTGGAGGTGGAAGTGTGGTACCTACCACTTAGCATCACCTTGGAAATGAAAAGGACCCGGACGTGCTTGCAACTAACGATCCGGATCCAATTCATTTTCTAAGAAAATGGGCGCGGGCGAAAGCTCGCGTCCCACTCCAAGACAATACAATAACTCCGCCGCCTTTCCAAGCAACCCGGGGTTTAGCCGACCACGCGAACACGCGGGATGGCCCCTCGCTCCGATAACAACCGCACGCCGCATATCGCAGCGACGATTCAACCCTGCATTCGTTGAAGCTTCTGCAAAACCCGGCAATGTATTGAAGCGGAATAGGTTTTGAGAGCGAAGCAGCACGCACCGAGCCAGCAGGTGCACCGGGACGATGGGCCTCCCGGCCTCGGCAAAGGCCTTGCTCTCAAACTTGGAGGTGAACGTGTGGTATCTGCCACTTAGCATCACCTTAGAAGTGAAAAGGACCCGAACGAGCTGGCAACTCACCATCCGGGTCCAATTCACTTACTAAGAAAAGGGGCGCGGGCGAAAGCTCGCGTCCCACTCCAAGACAATACAATAATTCCGCCGCCTTTCCAAGCAACCCGGGGTTTAGCCAACCACGCGAACACGCGGGATGACCTCTCGTTTCAGCATCAGCTCGCTCAGGGCCCAGACCAGCGCATCGACGCGATCCGGCGAGCGGCCATTCGACAAGCCCGCATGGGTGAAATCGCACATCTCATCTTCCAGCGCGGCAAACCGGCCCGCATGTCGGACCCTGCCCTGTTCGTACAGGGCGGCAATGGGCTCGGCACGCAGTGCCTTGCCGCGATTGGCCCGCACGCCGCGCACCGGCACCCTATCGTCCTGCGCGGCAATCACCGCAGCCACCATATCGCCGCCCTGATTGATTTCCGCGATGATCAGGTCAGCCTCCAGCCGGTGAAACAGCGCAACCGCGCGCCGTGCCCATTGGATGGGCTTGGCCGGTGCAAAACTCTCATCCGCGAGTACCCAGCCCGTCCCCGCCGCATCACGTCCGGCAGCAACAATGCCGCAGGCATCGGATTTCCGCGTGGCGCTGGCCGGGGGATCAATGGCAACGACAATCCGTTGCATCTCGGGCACATCATTGCTGTAAATCTCATCCACCATCGACCGGGACCACAGGGCATCGCGCCGCTCCTCAATCAGCTCGCCGTCAAGCTCCTGACGGCCAAGCCGGGTTCCGCCATAAAGCCTGTTCACATGTGTCAGAAAGCTTTGGGCAAGATTGGCTTCGTTCTCCGCCGTTCGCATGCGGTTCACCAGAACAGCATTATCATTCATCAATGTCTTGAGCAGCGCGATGGGTTTCGGCGTGGTTGTCACCACCTGCTTGGGATTTTCCCCGAGGCGCAGACCGAATTGCAGCATGTCCCAGGTTTCCTGCGCGTGTTTCCACTTTGCCAGTTCGTCGCTCCAGGCTGCATCGAATTGAGGCCCGCGCAGGCTGTCGGGATCCTCCGAGGAGAACATTGCCGCCGTCGCGCCATTGGCCCAGACGAGCCGCCGTCGCGTCACCTCGAAACGCGGCCGCTCGGCCCGCGATACTGCCATGATCCCGGACGGGCCGTCGACCATGACCTCGCGCACATCGGCAAGCGTTTCGCCCACCAGCGCGATGCTGAGGGATGATCGCGGCCGGAAGGGTGGAAAGCCCTGCACGATACTGTTCACCCACTCGGCCCCGGCGCGGGTCTTGCCGGAACCGCGCCCGCCAAGGATCAGCCATGTCCGCCAATCCCTATGCGGCGGTTGCTGGTTCGCCCGCCCCTGGAACACCCATTCGTTGATCAGTGCCTGCATCTGCACAGGGCTGAGATTGTCGCTGCACCAGTTCGTCGGCGCGGCAGAGGGCAAGTTCATGGATTCTTCCGTCGATGCGCACCAGCGCTTCGCGCAATTCTTCCGGGCTCAGCATGAGCACGGACCGCTGCTGTTCAACGCGCTTCTCCTGCATGTCGCTGAGGCGATCCATGGTGCGGGCAAGCTGCGCGAGAGCATCCAGCCGTGTCTTTGCCGTCACCGTCTCGTCTCCCAGTTGCAGTTGCTCCAACTCCCCACGCAAAAGCGCCATGAGATCGTGAATGAGGGTAATTTCCGTGTTCTGGCATTCCAGATATGCAAGCGTCAGCCCGTCATCGCGGACGCGCTGTTCGAACTCCGTCCGGCCGATGCCGAACACCGGCGCCATTGCGTCGGCGGAAATCCCGTAGTGCCGGCAGAGATCATAGGCGTGCCGGCGGCACAGCGCGCTCTCGCCGCGCCCCATCATTGTCATGGCCAATTCCTGGAAGATCAGATCGCCCGCCACCGGAGTGATCCGGGCACATTTCTGACGATAACCAGACCCTACAGAAGTTCCGTCACGCAGTCAAGGACTATTTTCCTAAATATGATTATTTTCTTTCAATACACCCGCCGTCAGGCGGAAGCCTTCCTCCAGCCGAGCGCCAGCAGCCCTGCCCCGATCATCAGCGAACCGCCGGTGCGGTTGACCGCGCGCTGCACCCTCGGCTTGCGGATGGTCTGGCGCGCCATGGAGGCCATCAGCGCATAGGTTCCGGCGTTGAGCGTTGCCAGCACCAGGAACGTCGTTTCAAAGATCACCATCTGGGTAAAAACAGGCTGCGAGGTGTCGAGAAACTGCGGCAGGAACGCCACGAAAAAGATGATGCTCTTGGGGTTCAGCGCCGTCACCACATAGGTGTGCAGGAAGATGCGCAGCGCGCTTCCATCGCTCTCCTGCGCTTCGCCTGCGGCGGCATTGTCCGCCACCGGGGCGCGCCACAGCTTGATGCCGAGATAGATCAGATAGGCTGCGCCGATCCATTTGAGCACGGTGAAGATCGCGGCGGAGGCGGCAAGCAAGGCGCCGAGCCCCAGCATCGATGCCGTCATGGCAGTGAAATCGCCCAGCGCCACACCCGCCACGGTTGCAGCGGCAAAGCGACGGCCATGGCCGAGCGCATAGGAAATGACCAGCAGGATGGTCGGACCGGGAATGGCCAGAAGGATTGCCGATGCCGCAACAAATGCCAGCCAGTGTTCGATGGACATGCTCTTTCTCTCCCGCCAAAAAACCACAGCAATCCATCACCGGAACACAATTGCAAGTGGAATTTTAACCGCCCCGGACTCCATCAAATCTCGGTGTTGGCGGCTGCGCCCCTTGTCGCCTGATCAGAAAAAGAGTTAAATTTTTCCTTGAGATAGAAAGGGACGAAACGGACTGCCGCGGTCTTATAACGGCCATCATAAGAAGCTGTTAAGCGTAATCGGCTACATCATATCTTCGCGCGCGATGTGGCTGACGACAGGCAGACAAGAGATTGGCATGATGAACGAGCCTCGGGCCAAAAACACTCTGACCGAGAAGAAACGCAAGCGATTCAAGGTCTCGCCTCTGCTTGGACTTGATGCCTGGATCGATTCGTCGCTGTACGAGCTGCGTTTCCGCCTCGCCGAATTCTGGGAAGACACCACCATCTTCTTCCGCCGTTTCCATGTATCGGGCTGGCGGCGCGGCGTCGTCGAACTCCTCAGCGAAGGCTTCACCTGGGGCACCGCCGGTTCCGTGGTCATGCTGACGCTCGCCATCCCAGCCTTCCACGACACGGAAAAGAACTGGCGCACGCGCGACGATTTCGCCGTCACCTTCCTCGACCGCTACGGCAACGAGATCGGCCAGCGCGGCATCCTGCACCGCAGCGCCGTGCCCATCGACGAATTGCCCGACCATGTGATCAAGGCGGTGCTGGCCACGGAAGACCGCCGCTTCTTCGACCATTTCGGCATTGATTTCCTTGGTCTTTCCCGCGCCATGACGGAAAACCTGCGCGCCAATTCCGTGGTCCAGGGCGGCTCCACCATCACCCAGCAGCTGGCGAAAAACCTGTTCCTGACCAATGAGCGCAGCCTCGACCGCAAGATCAAGGAGGCGTTCCTGGCGCTGTGGCTGGAATCCAACCTGTCGAAAAAGGAAATCCTGCAGACCTATCTCGACCGCGCCTATATGGGCGGCGGCACGTTCGGCATCGCCGCGGCCTCGGAATTCTATTTCGGCAAGAGCGTCAAGGATGTGAACCTCGCCGAAGCGGCCATGCTCGCCGGCCTGTTCAAGGCACCGGCCAAATATGCGCCGCACGTCAACCTGCCTGCCGCCCGCGCCCGCGCCAATGTGGTGTTGAGCAATCTCGTGCAGGGCGGACTGATGACCGAGGGCCAGGTGGTCGGCGCCCGCCGCAATCCCGCAACGGTTGTGGACCGCGCCCGCTCCGAAAGCCCGGATTACTTCCTCGACTGGGCCTTTGACGAGATCCGCCGCGTCGGCCAGAAACTGCCCTCGCACACCCTCGTCGTGCGCACCACGCTCGATACCGGCATCCAGAAGGCGGCGGAGGAATCGGCGGAATATCACCTGCGCCAGTTCGGCAAGGAATACCATGTGACGCAGGCGGCCATCGTCGTCCTGGAAACCAACGGCGCGGTGCGCGCCATCGTCGGCGGGCGCGACTATGGCGAAAGCCAGTTCAACCGCGCCACGGCGGCGCTGCGCCAGGCCGGTTCCTCGTTCAAGCCCTATGTCTATGCCGCCGCCATGGAAAAGGGCATGACGCCAAAAACCATGATTTCGGGCGGCGCCGTGTCCTGGGGCAACTGGTCGCCGCAGAACTATTCGCGGCAATATCTCGGCCAGATCGACCTGACGACGGCCCTCGTCAAATCCATCAACACGGTGCCGGTGCGCCTTGCCAAGGATTATCTGACGACGGCGCCCATCGTGGCGCTGGCGAAAGCCATGGGCGTGGAATCGGTGATCAGTTCGCACAAGACCATGGTGCTCGGCACCTCGGGCATGACGGTCATGGATCAGGCGACGGGCTACAACACCTTCGCCACCGGCGGCCTTGCCGGCGTGCGCCATGCCTTCACCCAGGTGAGCGACCAGAACGGCAAGCTCCTGTGGGACTGGAAGACCGACGGGAACAAGCCGCACCGGGCGCTCACCGAAAAGGCGGCGTTCAACATGAACATCATGCTCAGCCAGGTGCCGGAATGGGGCACAGGACGGCGCGCCGCCCTGCCGATGACGCGCGTGGCGGGCAAGACAGGCACGACCCAGAGTTACCGCGATGCCTGGTTCGTCGGCTTCACCGGCAACTACACCGCGGCCGTCTGGTTCGGCAACGACAACTTCACCCCGACCAAGGAGCTGACCGGCGGCATCCTGCCGGCGATGACCTGGCAGCGTTTCATGAACTACGCCCACCAGAACATCGATCTGAAGCCCATTCCCGGCATCGATCCGGCGATGCCGAAACAGGACAAGGTGGCCGCCGCCAAACCGGCCACGGCGGACGAGGAAGCGTTGAAGGCAGCCGAGCGCCCGCGCGTGCTCTCCAATGCCACCGTCACCTCGCTGCGTGAAATCGGTCAGGCGCTGAAGGAAGCACCGGCACTGAAACTGCCCGATGTGCCGACGAAAATCTCCGCCCGCTGACGCCGTTTGCCGCGATGCTGTGCGTGGTTCGACAAGCTCACCATGAGGGAGGACGGTTGATTGCAGGGATCTGAAATCTGCAAGGTCGACGGCTGGCTTGAAACTCGCTCACCATGAGGAAGGTGGGGGATTGCAGGGAGTTAGTTTTTGCAACGGTTGTGATCAACCGTGCACCAGACCACCTCCCTCATGGTGAGCTTTTCGAACCACGCACCTCATGGTGAGCTTGCTGAGCTTTTTGAAGGGTGAACCACGCACGAACAACCGCGCATAACACTGATTCGCCATGCCCCGCGCGCAGCGGAAATGCGGGCCAGGTTGTGCTTGCAGCGATCACCTGCCGCCGCACGGCGACATATTCAAGGTTGAATCTAAGGTTGATTTCAAGCATTTAATACAATCTATAGTAGGTTAAATACACGATATACTATACTAAAGTATCACGAATAACTTGAAATTTACGGGTTGAAATCCTGTCTCTTCTGGTTATCGTTGAACCGGCAACTATACTACTGCGTGAGTAACGTTGTACTCAGCAGCCATTTTCAGACATTGATTTTTGAACAATCCCTTTAGGAGAAATGATGAAAGTTTTCGTCCCCATTATCGCCATATCCGCCCTCCTCACCTCCACCGTTGCCGGCTGGTCCGCCGAAACGCCTCCTAAGTCAAGGACGGCGACCGGCACTCTGCAGGTTAAGCTGACGATCAACGAGGAATGCAAGGTCAATCCCGACGGTGAGGCCACTCTTAATTTCGGAACGCCGGCTATTCTGGCTCAAGATGCCGATAGCGTGGGCACCATCAAGGTCCTGTGCACCAAAGGCACCACTTACAGTATTGGGCTGAACGCCGGTAACAATCCCTCCAATCCGGGTGATGTTGCCACCCGCCGGATGAAGGGCACTGGCGCCAATAACTACGTCGGCTATCAATTGTATTCGGACGAGGGCCGCAAGAACGTTTGGGGAAATACTAAAGAAAAAGATACCGTTGACTCTAAAATCGCAGACGGCACCGCGCAGCCTTATTCGGTCTACGGCCGTGTGTCGAAGTTGACAACAGGCGTTGCTACCGGCGAATACACAGATGCGGTGACAGTGACGGTTAGTTTCTGATTATCCCGGACATTTTAAGGCTCTCTTGTGGCGAGAGCGTGCAAAGAATGCACGCTCTCCAGCAGCGAATTTGAAACATACCTTTAGGAGCGACAATGAAAATTGTTATCCCCATCATTGCTCTGTCCGCGCTGATTGCATCCGGCGTTTCCGCCTGGTCAGGCTCGACCGGCGGCAGCCTGCAAATCAAGATGAAAATTGACAAGGAGTGCAAGGTTAGCGATGCCCTTCTGGATTTCGGAACGACTACTGTTGGATCTTTTGGTCGCGTCATCGAAGGGTTCATCAAAGCCCAGTGCACCAAGGGCATCCAGTACAATATCGCCCTGGGCCCTGGCATGAATCCGGTGAATAGTGAGCCGCCTCAACCGTTTTACCGCCGCCTTATATTGCCAAACGATCCAAGCAGTGGTGACGCTTCTAAATCACGCTATAAAGATTTCATCCCTTATTATTTATACTCAGACGCGTCCCACTCTACACTTTGGGGTGATGGTAGCCGGTCTGGCATGCCTGCCCTCCCGAGAGAAGCAGATGGTACGGTTCAGTCGATCGCGGTCTACGGCAAAATCGAAAGTGTTGGCCTAATGCGCGATCTTCCCGGCACCTACACGGACACGGTGACGGTGACGGTTCAATTCTGATCGATGTCCTGGTCGGCGGCGGCAATGTCGCCGATCCGGTCGTGTTGCTCATACGCAACACCATTCTCCGCCCGTCCGGCCGAAAATCAGGCAAGCGCTATTTGAACGATTTTGAACGATAATGATTTACATACATTTATTTTGATTTTTCAAATATTTAGACTGGATTTTTTATGACTTTATCCCATTCCGCGAAGCTGTTCTTCGCCGTAACCTCCTTTGCCTCCATGCTGGCTTTCAACAACACCGCCCTCGCAGCGCCGCTGCAGGTCTCGCCCATCTCCGTCGATCTGACGGCCCCCGGTCAGACGTCCACCGTCAACCTGCGCAATGAGGGTGACCGTCCCGTCAATGTCCAGGTTCGGGTGTTTTCCTGGACCCAGGTGAACGGCGAAGACAAGCTCACGCCAAGCCGCGATGTGGTCGCCAGCCCGCCCGCCGCGACGCTGCAACCCGGCACCACCTATACGATCCGCATTGCCCGCATCGCCCCGCCGCTGAAATCCGGCGAGGAAACCTACCGGCTGCTCGTCGACCAGCTGCCAGAGGTCAATATCCGCCGCCCGGCTGCTTCGGTGGATATGCTGCTGCGCTATTCCATCCCGGTTTTCTTCACCGAAAGAGCCGCCGGTGCCGAGCTCAAATGGAATATCAGCCGCTCCGGCAAGACCCTGATTGCCGAGGCCACCAATGTGGGCAATCGCCATGCCAAGATCGCCGGTCTCGCGGTCGCCTCCAAAGCCGGGACGGTTTCCTTCGGTGAAGGGCTCAACGGCTATGTCCTGCCCGGCTCGACCCGGCGCTGGACCGTCAGTGCGGGTGCGCAGCGCATCCAGCCTGGCGCCAGCGTCAATGTCACGGCCAAGGGGGATGACTATGCGGTCAATCAGACAGTTGTCGTCACGCCTTGATCTGCGGCTTGCCTGCATGGGGCTTTGTCTGGCGGGCGCCCTGTCACCCGCCCTGGCCGAGGAGGCACCGCCGATCACACCGGAACTGCCCGCATCCGGGCAGGAGCTGCTGCTTGGCGTCAAGGTCAATGACCATGCCTCGCGCGTGCTTGCCCGTTTCCGGCATCTGCCCGACGGCAGGCTGGCGGCGACGCCGGACGAATTGCGCAAGGCCGGTTTCCGCGCGGAGCGCGGTGTCGCGGGCAAGGATGGTTTCATCCCGCTCGACAGCCTGCCCGGTGTGGCCTGGGAATATAATGATGTGGACCAGATGATCGCCTTCACCGCGCCGGATCGGGCGCGCGAGCCGACGACTGTCGATCTCGGCGGCGAGAGCGAGCCCATCGATTATTCCGCGGTCCGTTCGGATTTCGGGCTGGTGACGAATTACACCCTCTATGCCACATCAGGTTCCAACTGGCATGGCGACAATCTTGACGGCAGCCTGAGCGGCAGTGCCGAGTCACGGCTGCTCACGCCTTTCGGCACACTGTCGACAAGCGGCCTCGGCCGGATGAACCCCTTCGATGCGGGACGCTATGACATCGCCCGGCTGGACAGCAACTGGCGCTATGTCGATCCGAAGCGCATGCTGACCTACCAGATCGGCGATACCGTTTCCGGCGCGCTGTCGTGGAGTTCGTCCTATCGGCTGGGCGGCCTGCAGATCAGGCGCAATTTCGGTATCCGCCCGGATCTGGTCACCACGCCCGTCCCCAGTCTCAGCGGCAGCGCCTCGGTGCCCTCGACGCTCGATCTCTATCTCAACAATATGAAGGTCTATTCCGGCGAGGTTCCGTCGGGGCCGTTCGATTTCAGCGGCCTGCCCTTCCTTGGCGGCGGCGGCGATGCGCGCATTGTCATGAAGGACGCGCTCGACCGCGAATCCGTGATCCAGCGCTCCTATTTCTTTGCCCCCGGCATGCTGCGCAAGGGCTATGTGGATTATTCCGCCGAAATCGGCTTTCCGCGCCTTGGCTACGGCTATACCTCGTTCGACTATGTCAGCGATATCGCCGCCTCCGCCAGCATCCGCTATGGGCTTGCCAACTGGCTGACCCTGGAGGGGCATGCGGAAGGCATCCGCAGCCTGGTCAACGCAGGCGCGGGTTTTGTCGCAAGCCTCGGCCCCTATGGCTCCGTCAATGCCTCGGTGGCGGCAAGCCGTTACGAGGGCGATGTCGGCGAGAAGATTTCCGCCTATTATCAGGTCTCCCGCAACGGCTATTCCTTCTATATCGGCGGCGACCGCATGATCGGCGGTTATAATGATGTCGGTCTGGTGGCGGACCGGCGCAACAATTACGAGACACCGGTTTCCGCCCGCAGCCGCCAGGTCGATCGCGTCGGCCTCTCCTTCCCGCTCGGTTTCGATCCCTCCTCGCTCAGCCTCGGCTTCTCCCGCATTCATGGCGCCGGGCGCGACAGCGATTCCAGCCTGGTCAGCGCGTCCTGGTCGCGCACGGTCTTCGACAAGGTCTCGCTCTATGTCACCGGCTATGGCGATCTCAGCCGCGGCGGGGATTTCGGCGTCTATGCCGGTCTGTCCATGCCCATCGGCAAGGACATGACCGCCTCGGCCAGCCTGTCGCGCAATGGCGATCACATCGGCGTCGATACCAGCCTGTCGCGATCCTCCGGGCTCGAGGAAGGCGCTGTCGGCTGGACCATACGGGATCGTGAGGGCGGTGGCGGCAACGGTGCCCGCTCGGTCAGCGCCAATTACCGCACGCGGCTGGCGCAGCTTTCGGGCTCCGTCGAGCAATCCGGCGATCAGGGCCGCGTCACCGGCACCATCGAGGGCTCCGTCGTTGCCGCCGGCGGCGGCGTATTCCTCGCCAATCGGGTCGACGATGCCTTTGCCGTGGTCAAGGCGGGCGGTCCGAATGTCGATGTCTCGGTCAACAGCCGCCGCGTCGCCAAGACGAATTCCCGCGGGCGTGCCCTCGTCCCATCGCTGGAGTCCTACCGCAACAACCGCATTTCCATCGATCCGGCCAATCTGTCCTTCGATCTGCAGCCGGACCAGACGCAGGCGATTGTCGTGCCTGCCGACCGTTCCGGCGCCGTCGTCGATTTTGGGGTCAGCAAAGTCGATGCCGCCATCGTCAACCTGACCGGGCCGGACGGCAAGCCTTTGCCGCTCGGCGCCGCGGTGCAGCTTGACGGGTCCAGCCAGCCCACCGTCGCCGGTTATGACGGCCGCACCTACCTCACCGGGCTTTCCAGCCGCAACAGCATCACCGTCACCCTGCCCGAAAACGCCGGCACCTGCCATGCCACGTTCGACTACGCGGCAAAGCCCGGCGCGCAGCCGGAAATCGGGCCGATCCCATGCCGCTAGAAAGAGGAAGTGCAATGCCCAGTCCAAGCCCTGCCCGCCGCGAGCCTGCGATTCTGGCGAGAGCCTTGAAGATCATAATCCTGCGCCGATGGTTTCTCGCCCTGTCGGTCCTGACCGTCCTGCTGTCGATATCACCTGCATCGGCGCAGGTCTGCAGTGTGAAAAGTATGGAATCGCTTGGAACCGTAAAAATAGCAGATTTGATATCAAATGCCTCGACTTCCGCCTCCACCACGGCCAAAATCATCTATGAATGCCCTCAGGACGTCGTTGATATGGGGGGCGTGATTTGCGCCTATATCGAAGACAACAACGGCAATGTGTTTTACCAGGGACAGCCCCAGAAGGATTCCAGCCTCGCATGGGAGGGGAAATTCAAGTCGCCCGACTCCAATCAAGATAACGTAGGAGCGGTGAAATTAAAGAAAGGCTCACGCATTCTCGAGGGCCGCATGGATTTGACGGCCACCTACTTGCCCCGTGCAAACCAAAGTAGAGTACGGGCAGGCACATATACGTCGACGTATAGCCTCGTCAGCGTTACCTACAATGACAATACGGGGGAGCCAGACTGTTATGACCTGTCAAAGATTAAGGCCCACTCGAGGCGCGTTACGACACCATTCCAGTTGCAAGCCGAAGTCCTGACAACCTGCCAGCTCGAGAACAAGGGCGAAAAGGATACGTTCGATCCGATTGATTTCGGCACAAGAGGCGCCCTTTCCGCAGCAGATGCCGGCGCCGGGGCGATCCGCGCAACGACCAATATCGATGTGCGCTGCACCTATGAAACGCCCTACACGCTTGATCTCGGCGATGGTGAAAATTTTAAAGATGGCACGCGGCGCATGAAAAACGGTGACAATTTCCTGGCCTATCAGCTGTTCAACAAGACCGCGTCGGGCGAATCCTCGCCCTGGAGCAAGCTTTCGGGGATTGGCAACACGGTCAATACGGTCAACAAACACACGGTCGAAGGCCGATTGACCACACCCATCGCCGTTGCTCCCGCTAAGGGCACATACGAAGACAGGATTGTCGTGACGCTGACATTCTAGGACATCGGGTACAATCGTAATTGTCCCGCACCACCTTGCCTCACCGCACATTTCGCGTGTAGTCATCGTTCATGCTTCGAAATGTGCTTCTTGCCCTCATCGCTCTTGTCATTGCCGTCGGCGGCGGCACGCTGAGTGCATGGTATGCCGTGAACCGCTTCGACGGTTTCGGCACGCTGACCATCGGGCAATGGACCGGCTATCCCGATGCGGGCACGCCGCAGTCCGACCCCTATGCCAAGGCGCGCGCCGCGCGCGAGGGTGCGTTTCCGCTCGGCAGCGCCGAGGGCCTGGCCTTCTACGCCTACCGCGACGACCAGGGGCAGACGCTCAATCGCCAGTGCACCTACCGCATGGCCGGCAACAGTCCCAATTCGCGCTTCTGGACGCTTTATGCGGCGGATCTGGCGCTGATTCCGCTCGATCCCGGCGCGGACCGGCCGCCGGCCCTGCACTCGCGCCAGATTTTCCGCGGCGACAACGGCGCATTCATCGTTGCCGTCTCGCCCAAGGCTCAGGCCGGCAACTGGCTGGCAACGGCCGGCTCCGGCCGCATGGTGCTGGTGATGACGCTCTACGATACGCCGGTCGGCGGCAATTCCGGCCTCGTTGATATGACCTTCCCGGCGGTGAAAAAGGTGAGCTGCGATGGGTAGACTGATCCGCGCCCTGCTCTTCGGCCTGGTCGGCGCCGGCATCGTGCATGTGGCCGTGGTGCTGCTTGTGCCGCTCTATTCCGACCGCAATGCCTGGTCGCGCATATCAGACTATGGCGAAGACTGGGCCTTCCACCCCGTGGTGCGGCAGGCGACGGCGCAGACCGTGCCGCTGGCGCTCGATCCGCTATTCGAAGCCGTGGCTTGCCGCTTCGACATCACCGACCTACCCGCCCGCATCACCGGCGTCGGCACGGCGCCCTACTGGTCGATTTCCGTCTATGACCGGCAGGGCGAGAACATCTATTCGATCAACGACCGCACCGCCATTGCCGACCAGCTCGATCTCGTCATCGCCCGGCCGCTGCAGATGATCGAACTCAACAAGACCAAGCCGGTATCGGCGGCCAATTCCGTGCTGATCGAAGCGGATATGAACGAGGGCTTTGTCGTCGTGCGCGGCTTTGTGCCCGACCAGTCCTGGAAAGCCCAGGTCGATGCCTTTCTGAAAAGCGCCAACTGCGCGCCGCTGCTGTGATTGCGTTCAGCGGCGCGCCGGCATCCCCACGTGGATGATCAGGCCGCCTGCGCTGAAGCCTTGGCTGTCTTGCGGCGGGTAAAGCTGCGCCTTCCGTCGACACTGACCGGCACATCCCCGTCGACCGTGGCCCGGCGTACGACACGGTGCTGGTCGCCATAATCATTGACCGCATAGTGCTGGGTTGCGCGATTGTCCCAAATTGCCACATCCCCCGCCCGCCAATGCCAGCGAATGGTGTTTTCCGGGCTGGTAATGTGGGATTGGAAAAGCGCGTAGAGTTTGGCAGAATCGCTTTTGGAAAGACCGGACAGACGCTGGACAAAATTGCCGAGCAGCAAGGTGCGCTCGCCGGTTTCCGGATGCACCCTGACCACCGGATGCTCGGTCTCATAGATTGTTGAGGTAAAGACGTCCTCATAGTGCTGGCGTTCCGCCTCGGTCGCATGCGGCCGGGCCGCAGCATAATCATAAAGATTGCTGTGAACGGCCCATAATTGTTCAGCCAGAAGCTTGAGCGGTGCAGGAAGATTCTCATAGGCAGCGTGCGTATTGGCCCAGATCGTGTCCCCGCCCGTTGCCGGGATAACCACCGCCCGCAGGACCGAGAATTTTGGATAGGCATCAACGAACGTCACATCCGTGTGCCATTGGTCCGCGCGTCCACCGCCCCGGCTTGTGTCCAGGTTGAGAATGGAAGCTGTACCTTGCACGGCGCCCTGCGTGGGATGGGGAACAAGGTCGCCAAGACGCCGGGCGAAAAGCTCCTGCTGCACATCGTCGAGATGCCCCTGATCGCGAAAGAAAACCACTTTGTGGCGCAGCAGCAGACCATTGATCGCTGCTATATCGGCATCAGGCAGGTCGCCATCCAGCCGAATATTCTGGATTTCGGCGCCAATGCGACCGTTGAGTTCCACTACATTGAATTTGAAAGCACCGGTATCAATAAAATTTGCATGGGTCATCGTGCCACCCGTAAAAATCGGTTGAAAGATCGCGGCGGGCAGCCGTCCACTGCCCGCCCCATCATTCAAATCCGGCGGAAACGCGATTCACAGGCACAAACGTTTAAAACTGCCGCTCCGGATGAAAAACACCGTCGCGCAAATCCCATGAGATAGGCGGAACCGTTTCAAACCGCGGCGATGTCAATCCAGCAGACCTTCCAGTCCCTTCTGCGTCTTTGTCGCCGTGAACTGCTGGATGTCATAGGTCGCAAGTTTCTTCTGCCAGAACGGGTCTTCAGCCAGAATGGCGCGCAGCGCCTCCTCGCTCTCGCTCCGCGCCAGAATCACCCCGCCGGTGCGCGGCACCTTGCGGCCCGATGCGAGAAAGGTGCCGTCCGCATAATGGCGGTCGAGAAAGGCGATGTGCGCGGGAACGGCTGCATCGAGCGCGTCCAGCGGCGCGACATAATTCAGCGAAACGATGTACATGGGATAACTCCGGCGGGGATGATCGTACCCCTGTCATATAGACGTGCGAGCCCTCGGACAAAACCGGTGCGCCGTCAAAAAGCGGTGATCACGGGCGATTGCAAAACCGTGCGCCGCGGTTAACCTGCGCCCGTCCCAACAGCCCGCTGGAGAAAGCGCCCATGAAACGTCTCGTCCTTGCCGCAACCGCCGCCCTTCTCGCCCTCACCGTTGCACTGCCCGCCCGCGCCTTCGATCCGCAGAATGCCGAGCGCATAAAAACCCTCGTCGACACCGGCATGCAATATTACTGGTCGGGCGGCGACGTCAAAAAGGCGGAAGCCGAGATTTTCAAGGGCATCACCCTGCATGGCCGCTACGACGTGGTGGAGCAATCCTTCGCCGAGGCGTCGAAGCTGGCACCCGAGCAGCTGAATTTCCGCTTTGCCGTCGCCTCCTCGCAGATCCTGCAGAAGAAGGTGAGCGAGGCACGCGCCACCTATCAGGACATCCTGGCCAAGGACCAGACCTCGTTCGAGGCGCAGGCGTGGATCGAGGCGCTGGCCCATGTCGGCAACGATGAAACAGGCGCCGCGCTGGCGCATCAGGCGCTCGCCGGGCTCGACCGCGACAAGGCGGAAGCCTACCGTCAGCGTTTTGTGCGCGCCGAACAGATCATCGCGGACAAGCCCAATGCCGATGTGCCCGTATTGACCGGCAAGGTGATGATCGTGGCGCTCGGCTATGCGCTGGCCAAGGATGGCACGATGGAAAAGCCGCTCATCGACCGGCTGGATGTGACGCTGAAGGCAGCGCAGGCCAACCCGGCGGCGCGCGTCATGGTCACCGGCGGCCAGCCGCAGGCGGGTGTCACCGAGGGCGACCTGATGACCAAGTGGCTGGTGGAGAAGGGCGTCGACCGCGACCGGATACTGATCGAGGACAAATCCAAGGATACGGTCGGCAATGTGTTGAATGTCGCCAACCTCCTGAAGCGGCACACGGCCGACAGCGTCATTCTGGTGACCAGTTCCAGCCATATGCGCCGCGCCCGGACCCTGCTGGAAGATGCGCTGAAGCAGTATGGCATCGGCGCTAATGTCGTGCCAGTCGTGGCGCTCGATGCGCCATCGCTCGACGAAGCGGCCAAGGTTTCAGCCGATGAGCGGCTGGTGATCTATCGCGACCTGATGCGTGTGTCGGGCCTGTGGGCCTATCCCGGCCTGCAGCAGTAACAGCCTCTGTGCGGCCAATAAGCAAACGGCAGGCTGCGCACGCAGCCTGCCGCCATTTTTCAAACCGCGGTTCAGAACCGTACCGTCAGATCGGCTTTGACGGCATTGTCGTTGACCTGACTTGAGAACTGGCCGGTATAGGTGAGGCCGAGCGTGGTGGCCCTGCCGATATCGTAGGCGAGGCCGGCTTCCACCAGTGCGGTGTCCTGCGCAACCGGCAGGCCGCTGACGTCGAAGCTGTCGCCGCCGCTGGCAAAGGCCAGCTGTGCCTGCGGTGTCACATCGCCATAGGCATGCCGCCAGCCGGCCATGCCGCGCGCCGTTAGCGTCGTGGCATGGCCGAGGGTGAAGGCACGCGAGGCCCTCAGCCCCAGTGTCGTCGTCGTCAGCTCCGTGCTGGATGACGGTGCCGACAGGGCGGCAATGCCGCCGGTTTCGGTAAAGCCCGATGTCTTCAGGCGGGTATAGGCCGCCGCGGCAAAGGGTTCGAGTGCCGCATAGGGCGTCTCGATGCGGTAGGCGGCCTCGCCGAAGAGCTGCACCGTGTTGGCGCTGTAGCCGGCGGTGTCCGTCTCGGCGATATCACCGAAACTGACCGTGCGGCGCGTATCGATCTCGTGATGCGCCAGCACCGTGCCGAGGCTCAACGTCAGCGCATCGATCCTGGTGCCGCCATAGATGCCGAGCTGATAGCTGTCGGCGGAGACGGACGACCCGGCCCCGTGCAGCGAGGTCGAGCCATAACCGGCCAGCAGGCCGAAACGCCATGTCCCGGCAATCACCCCATCCATGCCGGTGACGATGCCGCCGGTGTTTCTGCTATAGGCGGCGGCATTGCCATCGCTGGCACCATGGCTCCAGCCGCCATAGGCCTGTCCCCACACAGCGGTGGTTGCGGCGGCCGGTGCGGGGGCGGTTGTAGCAAAAGCCTCAATGGCGCTCTGCCTGTTCTTGGCCCTGTCATCGGGGCCATAGGCGAGCGGCGTTGTATCCGGCGCAGGCTTGGCGCCGACACCGTCAAAGGCCGCACGCACCCGCTCATTGGCAGCGCCGCTGACCAGCCCCGCATCCTGCAACAGCGTGCCGCGCAACGAGGCATGCGCCTCGCCGGACAGGGCATTGAAACCGGCGGGCAGGTCCTGCGTCACGGTCGAGACAGCCACTGTGTCATAGAGCAGATTGCCGCGGCCAAGGCTTTCAATCCCGGACGCCGCTGCCTTCTGGTTCCTTGTCTCGCCGACATCGGCAAAGGCAACAGTGTTGCGCGCAAGGCTGACGGTGACATCATTGGCTGCATAGGCGAGTGCGGCGCCGATGAAGTAATAGTGCGGCAGGGCCGTATCGAAGGTTCCGCTCACACCACCCGCGGCGGTCAGCATCGTGTAGGTCTTACCCAGCAGCGCCAGCGTTTCGGCTGGAGACAACGATGCCTTGCCATCTTCTGTCGTCACCGTGACCACGCCGCCGAGCAGCGTCGCCTTGCCCGCCACCTCCAGCCGGTCGCTGCGCCCGTCGGCAGCCACCTGAACGACCAGGCCGGCATCTTTGTCGAAGCTGGCATCGGTTGCCACACGCAGCGTGCCGATTGAATTGCCCGGCGAAACCAGGCCGCCGCCATGCACGGCCAGCCGCTGGACTGTGCCGATGCCGCCGAGCACGCCGTTGGCATTGACCGCCGCCGCACCGCTGCGGCCATCGACGGAAGCAAAGCCGCCGTTCAAGGCGAGATCGCCGGTGACACCCGTGGCATTGACCTTCACCTGCCCGCCCGCATTCGCCGTTACCGCCGCCGCCGTGCCATCGACGGTCAAAAGCCCCGTATCATTGATGATCGATGCCGAAATGATCGAACCGCCAAGCCCGATGCCAAGCTCGCCGCCATTGATCAAAGTATCGCCGCGATAGGTGTTCTTGCCGGTAAGCCACAGCGAGCCGGGGCCGGACTTCGTCAGCCCCGCATCATAGGATTTGGGATCGGCCAGCTTGCCGGAGAGATAGGCCGCGCGGGGTTCGGTTGCAGAGTATTCAAGTTTTGCCAAGTCAAACAGATCGTTTTCTATCGTTAGTTTTATGTTGTCAAAACCCGGTTTTGAAAACTCGCCATAATATTGTTGTGCATCATATCCAGAAGTCCATTCGGGATATTTTGCTGTGTAAACCTTTAGAATGGCAGCGGCCAGAGGATCGGCGTTCACCGCTTCCAGCGCAGCATCATAAGTTGCGATATAAGTTGCGATGTCATACGAACTTGCATCATTGGCCTTGAAAACAGCTCCCAACAAAGCTTTGGTCTTATCGAAGGCGGCTGGTGCAAATTGCTGTTTCACCTCTTTCTCGATCTTCGATCTCTGTTCATTGCCAATGCCACTCTCCCAGCCCTGCGCCTTCTTACGTGCGGCCCACGCCCCCACTTCTTCCACTTCTTCTCGCTTGCGCTGATCCAGTGCCACTTGCGAGATGTCGTTGCTCCAGGTGTCCTTCACACCGGCACCCAGATTGGCATCGAACCGGCCGAGAAACTGGCCAGGGCCTTCCATGGCGGTTTTGAGATCAACGAACCCGAATCCGAAATTTGAATCGACACCCCTGTCGCCAACATCTCGGGCAGTTGTAAGCAGAACTGTTCGCGCCTGTGGTGCTGTCATATAGGGATAGCGGCTCAGCATCACACCCATAATACCGGCAGCCTCGGCAGATGCCCCTGAAGTGCCATTGTGGTTCTTGTAGCCTGCGGTCACTACACCTTTTGAATTAACGGTGCTTGTCGGCGCGAATATAGAATCCGATATAGTGATACAGAAATAGCGGCTCGGACCGCATTTATTCGAGTAACTCGCCAATGCATCATCATCGCCAGCGCCTGCAGAAACCGCAAGCCAATTGGCCTCTAGTCCCGGTTCAAAATGGGGAAGAGCTGCCCCAATGTGGGGCGTTTGCGATGCAAAGTTGCCGTTCGCAACAACGTGAAGTACCCCGGCTTGGGCTGCATTACGCATCGCTTCAAGCATCTTACCATCTTTACCGCTAAGGTATTGTATGTTTAGGTCTGCCAAAGTGCCTGTTTGGGTACCGCGATCCATAGGTCTCGGATAGAGCTGCCATTCTGCCAGAATGACACGGACACCCGCTTTGACGAGTGCACCCATGGATTGGCGAAAGATTTCCGGATCCTTCTCCTTTTGCTCCTTGTAGTTGTTGTCAAGACTGCCTTGGTGATCATTATAGAGGTACATTTCACCCGACCGGGCGGCATAAACCACGCTATCAAATGCAACGCCATGAGTTCCCTGATCATCGCGGCGTGCAGTTATTGTGCCTGCGCTGCCTGTTGCATGAGATTGACCGTTAGGGATGGCAACGTTGCTCTTGTGCCAAACCCCGTCTACAGCATAAGCGTCTCCCTTTTTTACAATGGGGACACCGCCTAATGTCGTAATGTCAATGTCATACATACCTTCCACATGTATATTCACTAGGCGTTGCAAATCGAATTCCGGATGATCTCCATAGGCGCCCGCGTCCATAATACCAATCTTGATCCCAGCACCTGCAGCACCCCGAGCATAAGCATATTCAGCTTTCATCAGACCAAGAGCATGTGATTTTACAAACTCGGGTGTCCGCCATGTCGCAGCCGCTTTTTCCAGATCATCCGTCCTGCTGCCATCGGCATTGAAATACTTGCCCGGCACCTCCTGCGCATGGGCGCCGGATCCGACAGCAGCAACGATTAGCGCAGCACAGACGCTGCTCATCAGGTGCTTGCGGAATTTGGACAAACGATCAGAACGCGCGGAAATAGCCGCACCTGTGGCATGAAAAGACATGAAATATGGTTCCCGATATAAGCGTCGTTTGAAATACAGAAATAGAAAACTAAAATATGAGGCAAATAGAGTTGCAATGACGTGTAATAGTCAAGTGCAAAACATATAGGTAAATCGTTAACCCGCTGATTTTGACGACAATTTAGACTAAAGTATTAAAAAGTTTTGTTCAATTTTCTCGCATAACTAGAATCTATCAGCGTTTTATACCTTGTGGTGTATCTCCGCATGATTCTCCGAGAAGAGAACAATGCGCGCGCTAGTTCCTGCGTCTTATCAGTCTTGAACTGACGAGAATGACGTAGGCGGCAAAGAACGGCGCCAGCGACACCGCAAACCCACGCGGTCCCATTAGATCTATGCCAGGGCCGATCCCGGCCTGCAGCAATAACGGGTTCAAACCCCGCCACCTATAGCGCAAGGAAACGGCAGGCCACTTGCGCAGCCTGCCGCCATTTTTCAAACCGCGGCCTCAAAACCTCACCGTCAGATCGGCTTTGACTGAGTTGTCGTTGACGCCGGAGGAGAACTGTCCGGTATAGGTGAGGCCGAGCGTGGTGGCCCTGCCGATATCGAAGGCGAGGCCGGCTTCAACCAACGCGGTGTCCTGCGCAATCGGCAGGCCGCTGACGTCGAAGCTGTCACCGCCGCTGGCAAAGGCGAACTGTGCCTGCGGTGTGACATCGCCATAGGCGTGCCGCCAGCCGGCCATGCCGCGCGCCGTCAGCGTCGTGGCATCGCCGAGGGTGAAGGCGCGCGAGGCTCTCAGCCCGAGTGTCGTCGTCGTCAGGTCCGTGCTGGATGATGGTGCCGACAGGGCGGCAATGCCGCCGGTTTCGCTGAAGCCCGATGTCTTCAGGCGGGTATAGGCCGCCGCGGCAAAGGGTTCGAGTGCCGCATAGGGCGTCTCGATGCGGTAGGCGGCCTCGCCGAAGAGCTGCACCGTGTTGGCGCTGTAGCCGGCGGTGTCCGTCTCGGCGATATCACCGAAACTGACCGTGCGGCGCGTATCGATCTCATGATGCGCCAGCACCGTGCCGAGGCTCAACGTCAGCGCATCGATCCTGGTGCCGCCATAGATGCCGAGCTGATAGCTGTCGGCGGAGACGGACGACCCGGCTCCATGCAGCGAGGTCGAGCCATAACCGGCCAGCACACCCAGCCGCCACGTCCCGGCAATCAGGGCATCCATGCCGGTGACGATGCCGCCGGTGCTTCTGCTATAGGCGGCGGCATTCCCATCGCTGGCACCATGGCTCCAGCCGCCATAGGCCTGCCCCCACAGCGCCGTTGTTGCAGCGGCTGGTGCAGGGGTTGCGGCGGCAAAGGCCTCACCGGCACTCCGCTTGTCCTTGTCATCGGGACCATAGGCGAGCGGCGTTGCAACCGGTGCAGGCTTGGCACCGACGCCGTCAAAGGCGGCACGCACCCGCTCGGACGCCGCACCGCTGACCAGCCCCGCATCCTGCAACAGCGTGCCGCGCAAGGTGGCATGGGCTTCACCCGACAGCGTGTCATAATGGAGCACTTCGCCCTTTTGCGAGAACAGCACGGTCTGCAGCAGGCGGTTGCCGAGACCAAGCTGCATCACCGCATGGCCGGTGCTCTTCTGGTTGGGTGTGACCGCATCGACCAGAACAAGGTTCTTGACCCGCTCTTCCAGAGCCACAATTTTCAGGCGCTCCGCTTCAGCCAGTGCCGCTGCCTCCTGCTTGGCTTTTTCCTCTGCGGCCTTGGCCTCGGCGACCAGTTTCGCCTGTTCCTCAAGCTTCAGCTTCTCAGCCGTCACACTGTCGGCCTCGTCCTGCTTCTGCTTCAACTCGGCGTTAAGCTTCTGTATCTTTTCCTCAGCCGCCTTAGCATCGGTTGCCACCTTCGCCCGGTCGGCAACCTTCTGCTTCTCGTCAGCGTCTTTCTGCGCCTTCACCTG